>OZ038498.1:33516026-33523526 GCA_964036315.1 Acanthosepion esculentum
TGAACTGAGAAAGGCACACAGCATCAATTGTATGCAGTTATCAATGATGTAAGCACATTTTCAAACTTGACATTTGTAAATAAAAACACATTATAGAAATGCTTTATGAAGGCAGGAATGGATTTGACACTGTATTAATATTATGAAAAGGACTCTCCTTCTAAAATAATAAAATATCAAAATTTTTTGATTCTGACAAATGTCATGGCTTCAGGAAGGTCTCATGAATTTCAGTCTATAAAAATTATTCCTCTCCAGAAAAAACTTTTTCCTATTTTTGATGAGTGAATTGGTCAATTTAAGTAGTTCCGAAGCATTTAATATATAAACTGATGTGGTTCATTTTGTGATTGGTTTCAAATCCAGTTGACTGAATGAAGGATTATGTTTCAAAGACCTTCTCCAAATGACACAAGACTTTCTTTCCTATTTCTTGCATTTGTTCATCTTACAAATCTAGATATTTGGGAATCTATAACTCTTGTATTGATTACTTTGTATTGATTTTATTGAATGGTGATGATGTGCTATGGTGTTTACATAAAAAAAATCAATTGGTTGCTGTGCAGCCAAAATTGTTCTTCACGGGAGGAATTTCAGATTATTTTTATTATGCTTTTTTTTTTTACCAGATCTCATATTGCTGATTTGCTTTCTTTTAAATTTGGGTGAAAACATTTTTTCTTTTTTTTTGTCTGAATTTATGGAATGAGGGATTATCATTATTTACATTATTGGCACTGGGGTTCTTGTCCTCATCATTGTTGTTATTATCACAATGTTTCAATATTTCTTTATTTAATCTATGGTGTAGATTGTTCTCATCTGACTGTCCAGGTCTAGAGATATTAGAGTCTAATTCTTATTTTGGTACTGTTCATTTATTCCTCATCCTATTTCCGCTCACTTGAAGTCTGACCCAGGGGAGTAAATTCATCATTACGATGTCTTGCTATGTATGTTGAGGTTCTTGACAAAATCCAAAGAAGAGTAATCAGTCCTGACCTAGCGTCTCAGCGTCATTCACTTTCTCACCACCATGACATGATTCCCCTCTGTCTTTTCTATTAAAATTTTTGTAGCAATTGTTCTGATAAGCTTTCTTCCTTTGTGCCTTAACTGTTTGAATTTAAGAATACTACAAGATTAGCAAATAGGTCTTCTCATTTTACTGTTGAACTAGCTAGATATAACCTTAGTTTCTCTTCTAATAGTTTTTTCTCACTTCTTGCCTGTGGAACTCTATTCTGGTTTATGCTTCCCTGCCACCTACAATTTTGAAAAGTTTAAATGCAATGCCAATTGCCATCTTCAGTCTTCATGAAACTTTTTCTTTTATTGTCCTTTCTCCTCCCTAAAGACGTCTCATTCTCTTTCACTCCCAGTTACCACCTTGCATCTTAGTGGCATTATTGCCTTGCTGGTGGGTGGGGAATGATTAAATTAAAATAAGTCATCAGATTCATAAACCAATGATTAAAAGGTTGAAATTTCTTGAAGGTTAGCCAGTTTAAGTGAAACCTGAAGATAGCCAGTAGTGCACAACAGCTGAAATGTAATAATAACAACAAAGATGGGGATATTAGTCTGATTGTAAATAATGTAGATAACAGAATAATTGTTTGAATTTGTTTTCAAAGACAGCATTCATTTTAAAAAATGGAAAGAAGATATGTTGTTGATCCAGATAACCTTCAGGGAATTTCCAAATTAACCATTTATTGAATCGACAGAGCTGTATTATTCTTATTCTGATTTTTATATCCCGGGATATCTCATCTTGTTCTTATTTAGTGCTGCTCAGTTATTGCTTTCCCCATTTTCACAGAGTCTAAGCCTGCACTCCATAGCCCTTGGATTGAACTCAAAATCTAAACAAATTCATGAACCACTGTTTGAACCCACTAAGCTATTGTTCCATTTTTTTTTTGTTTACCAGGCCTCATATTCCCTCTCTAAGTTTTGTTTTTTGAATAAGGAACGAAACTTAATCATATGTCTTGAACTTTTAGTTGTTTTGTTTTCACTTTTTATCAGGCCTCATATTGCTTATCTATTTTTTAAACTAGGATGTAATAATAAGGTTGTAATAAAATTATCTATTTAGATCAAGTTAATTTTTGTTTTGTTTTACAGCATATCAACCTCAATGGGTTATTTAATGCCAGCAAGATTTTTATTGCAGGTAATAATTTTTCTTCAAAGATGTATTGCTAGTATTAAAACCTATTTTTACACTTTCATATTATTTTGACTCAAGTTTGCATGTTAACTCTTTGCCCATAGCTGGGACCCTAACAGGTGCTGCCACCCCGGGTCAGGGTGGACCTGAGAACATCAGCAATTAAGAGGTGGTTCCACACTCCTTAAAACCTTCTGATCAGAGACCTTGCTGTTGGACCTAGTTTATTGTCATACGTGGGACGTGGATTTAGTTTATCGTCATACCCAGGACGTGGATTTAGTTTATCGTCATACCCAGGACAGTAGATCAAGTTAAAAAAAACTTAATTAATATTGCCAGAACAAAGTACAAAGAATCATTTGGGTAAAATTCTAAAAATAATTTTATAATGATTATATTTTCACTCCATATTCAAAAAATTCTGCTGAAAATTAAATCAACATGGTTTGTTTGTAGAATTTTTTATTTTATTTTTTTCAATTTTTGAATAAGTTTGTTTTCAATTTTCAATTCATACAAGTTTTAAGCTCCCCCTGGAGCACTGCACACAACAAACAATGCATGGGACAAGGAACAAAAATTACTCAAGCCCCCATCAGAACTTCCTCTTTGGGGATGCCTCAAACAGTAGGGATTAAACCTGGCACACTCACAAAGGAGAGGTACAGCTTGGAGGGACATCTTCCTGGGGCTCATGCACACTATACTTTATTTAACCCAATTGGCATACAATCAACCCTATCTCTTCCAACATGAAGCAGCTGTCTTCTATAGCAATGTGGGTAGCTCTGATTAGCTTATAACTCATTATACCTGTTATATAAATTAGCTGTCAGAGCCACATCCCTAGACAAATTCAAGACAGGTTATTATTAAGGGGATTACATTCATAGACAAATATGAATATACATTAAGACAAGTCATCATAAATTTTTTTTATTTGATAATTTTAAAATTACGACAAAATTTCCCATGTTTAATGTATTGGATTTCATTATAGTTGCAATATATGAAAAGAGTGCAGAAAAATACTTTAGCCAATCAAAAAAACATTCTATGTTTGATCATATGTTTACTCAACCAAATGAATGACACAATATAACTGTAGATAATACTGTTTGGAACTTCTATTCTGTTCATCAGCTCTAGGTTTACATTGATTTAATTTAAAGTAAAGTTTTGGCTGATGAAGGCAATAGAAGTCTCGAAACATGTTCCTGCATTCAATAAAAAATATGTTATACAGTTTTTGTCAATGATTATATTATGTCCATAGTACAGTTCAGTAATTTTTGATTTCCTATAATTACATTTTAAGAGGTGGGTTGAACACTAAACTTTTCAGCACTTCTTCATATGTACATACATATATATTTTTAATCAGTATCACCCTATGCAAAGCAGAAAAGCCACCAAGACTCAAGGGGTTAGGAGCAGAAAGCAAAAAGAGTAATCAAGAAGACAGTAGATAGTGATTGACATTGCATTTAAATTTTTTCAGATTAAAGTTGGCTGGAAAGCATGGAGCTGGAAGGCAGTTCCACAAGAGAGAAGTGTGAGAAAAGCAACTGTTAGTATAGAAATTACAGCTACATATAGCCAGGTCAAATGTAAATTGATGAGATCTAGATGCCAGTCTAGTATTGTGCTGAAATTCAAAAAGTCTTGGTACCATAGCGAAGAGCTCATCTGCATATATATATATATATATATATATATATATATATATATATATATATATATATATATATATATATATATATGTGTGTGTGCACAGTATTCAGTAGAAAGTGCTCAATATCCATGATAGAGCTAATATATGTGGTAGCATGGATAGTAGTTTATAACCTTAGGTTTCACACTTTTGCAGTCTGCTGTGTGTATATTATATAGGGAGGCACAGTGGAGTAGTGGATAGCAGCTCGGATTGAGGAATTGGAGAGCCAAGTTCAAATTCCAGTCGAATCCATTACATTCACTTACATTCCTTTTGGGAAAGGTATGAACCTTCTTCTTCTCCCTCTAGCTATGGATAAATAGCAGGATAGACTGGGTTCTATAGCCTTGGATGGCAACTGGTCTCGGAGAAGGACAACTCTCAATTCAAAACCTGTGGAGGGTCATTTGGGGACCTATGTGGTACAGTGCACCAGGTCTCTGTATTCAGCCCTTCAAAAAGTGTGCTTGCAAAGTAAGGTATCTTATCCAGGGGGAATCAGTTTTGGGTTGGAGTTTATTTATGGCCAGGACTTGTTTGCAGTTTAATATCAGTTCCTACTATATGGTGTTTCTTATAAAAAGCCCCAGAGTGTCATTTTCTGGGATTCACAGTAAATAGTTTTTTTTTATTACAGGTGTCCAATATTATTAATAACATTAATAAGTGGTGGGGGATTTAAACTTCAGCCTTTTAAGATGAATGTAAATTAGTTGAGTTATGCTATCCAACACAATAATATGAATACATATCTTCATACATACATATATGTACATTTATATGTTCAGACATATATGCCACTATACATGTGTGTGTGTGTGTGTGTATATATATATATATATATATATATATATATAGAGAGAGAGAGAGAGAGAGAGAAAGAGAGAGAGAGAGAAAAACCACATACATTTTTAGTTGTAATGTGGATTTTTTTAAATTTTTTGCTTTATTTTCCATAATTTTGCTACACAGGTTTCCGGTCTCAAGATCATCATCAGGCAAAGGGTGGAGATTTCCACATCTTATTAAAAGTAATTTAATAATATGTGTAAATTTCCACCCTTTGCCTGATGACAGTTGCGAGACCCAAAACCCGTGTAGCAAAATTATGGAAAATAAAGCATAACATTATTTTTAAATATTAAAAAAAAACAAAATCCACATTACAACCAAAAACGTTTGCAGTTTCTCTCTTCTTTTTAATATACACACTTTTATCTCGTTGGAACCACTATAACCTCTTCTTTTTATTTATATATATATATATATATATATATATATATATATATATATATATGTATGCTTAAGCAGCAGGATTTCATCCAAATAAATTTTGTTAAATTTAACCAACAAGGTTTAATTTGTTATTTTATTTTTCCAAGTTTTTAATAAGATGTACATTGGGATCTAAATTATGAGTAAACTGTTCAACGTTTATACTTTGTTCTGTTTTCATTATTACCATCAGTCCCATGACCAGGTGTGGTCAAAAAGTCACTGCAGAACTAAACCCCCTAAACCATTCCCTCCACATATCAAGGTTGAAAGCCGGAGAGGTATTCATTCATGTACAGCATATCTTGGGCAAGAAGACCTGGCGGGGTCCATCCCTCTCCAAGTCAAAAAACAGCCAATATCATCCAACTAGAAGGCTCACCTTGGTCACAGGGCCACCGATTCTGTCAAGGAAACCTCCCAACCTGGTTTGATGACTTCAGTCTAGGAAGCGCTCTACTGAGCATTGCTATATCATCACGACACTGGTTGTATACATAGCTATGGAGTCCAGTTTACCCTATTGTGTTATATGACCATTGACACTACAAGAATGTTCATCCCCATTTGACTAGTCTTGTTTTTAATCTTTGTGGGTGTCTAGCCACTCTCCTCATCAGAAGAGCCTGGTGGGGGAACCAGTTTAGTCACTGATGACCATGTGCCAGGTAGAAATAAATTACATGGTATCAGTAGTAATGTTTTATTTGATCAAAAACAGAACAAAACATGATTTGTTTTGACATTTCCAAGCATACCCATTTGGGAATTCTTGTATAATGTCCGGTTCAGCATTTCATTAAACTTGCCCCACCTTGTTTCATCCATTAAAAACGCTGCTTTGTAATTAGGAAAATAACTGAAAAGGGATCATCCACAGGTAAAAGAAGAATGATGGCTTGGAACAGGTTGTCAACTATGAATGATCCCTCATTAGTTTTAGCAATGAAACATCCCTTTTCAGCTAATCTCAGCAAAGAGGAGATTAAAGTAATCCTTTAATCCATTACTTGTTTTCTACTTATATTGTAAAATTCTTTTGTTAAGTTCTTACAATATGACAACTTGTTTTATCACATCTGCTGCTAACAAAACTTCATAATTTTCTAACAAACACGATGTCAAAGCTAGAATTTTAATGAAAAGTAGCCTACTGAGGATCAGTGCTAACTGAATCTGATCAAAGTGTTCCTGTTGCATCTTTGCCACTAATCCTCACTTCTCTTACACTTTTTAAACGGTGAAATTAGCTGTTTCTGCACAGGAAACTTTCAACATCCATTGACTAAACAGTATTATTGTTGATTGAAGTTTTTGTTTTAATCACTTCCCTCCAAGCAAGGCAATAATGCCACTAAGATGCAAGTGGATACTGAGATTTAAAGGGAAATTTGAAGATTTCAAAGAAATAGGAAACCCAATCCTTAACAGGAAACAAGGGATAAACCACTACTCTTATTCATTCGACTGGGGAGGAGTGGGAACCAGGTGATAAAATCATTTTTTTAGGAAATTAAACTTCTCAAATCGATAAACTGTTATCACTCTTTCTGGTACAGGTGGGCATTTCCTTCCAAACCTTTTGTTTAAGGTTGTGTAGAAAGTCAACATGTTAATTATGTGATTATTTTCCTTTCTAGTTACATGTGCTAACCATTTTTACTGCTGTTGATGTTAGAAGCATTCAAGTGATGTGGTTTTTGTTAATTGGTAAAGCCCTTTACTTGTGATTCTGTATTACAGGTCTACAGGGTTTAATTATTGTGATGTCAACGAATACTTGTTGTCACTTTTGTAATGCTCGTTGCAGTAGAGGCTTTGTAATCACAGATACAACTATAGTATGCTATTGAACAATACGGGTGTCGGATGCCTTCGATTATCACTCACACTAGTAGTACATGCTTGATAATACTTGCTCGAAAAGTAACCGCCATATTGAAATAATAGAGAATAGTGTAGTGAATAGAGAATAACAGTCCGTATAGTAATAGAGGATAGACTAGAAATGATGATCCATATAGTAATAGAGGATAGACTAGAAATAGTGATCTGTATAGTAATAGAGGATAGAGTAGAAACAGAGATCCGTATAGTAATAGAGGATAGAGTAGAAACAGAGATCCGTATAGTAATAGAGGATAGACTAGAAATAGTGATCTGTATAGTAATAGAGGATAGACTAGAAATAGTGATCTGTATAGTAATAGAGGATAGACTAGAAACAGCGATCTGTATAGTAATAGAGGATAGACTAGAAACAGTGATCTGTATAGTAATAGAGGATAGAGTAGAAACAGCGATCTGTATAGTAATAGAGGAT
>OZ038498.1:33528526-33556026 GCA_964036315.1 Acanthosepion esculentum
TTTTCCTCATCTGTTTTATATTTCTGAGATTAATATTGTAACTATTTACATCATTCAGACTATTGTCCTCATATTTATTGCCATATTCACAATGTCTTGGCCATTGTATATGCCAACTTTCTTTAGGTGATATACCGTGGAATTTTGAACCAAACCCTTTATTTAGTCCCTTGTTTCCTATTTAGGATTTGGTTTCCGGTTCTTTCTAAAATCTGCTTCAACCTTATAATTGTAACATCTACACGTAAACTATAAAATTTTATTCACAATTTTTTTTTTTCCAATACAAGTAGTCACACTAGTCCCTTTTTTTTTTAACAGGAGTAGAGGATTATCCCTTGTTTCAGTGTTATACTACTAACATCTTCACTTAAACTATGAAATTTTATTTACAATTTTTTTTCCTCAATAGGAGTAGATATGTTTGACTATTGTCCAGTTCACACTCCTCCCCAGACTTTTGAACAGGAGTAGAGGTATATTCCTTGTTTCCTGTTTAGGATTCAGTTTCCCATTCCTTCTAAAGTGTTCTCGTTCTCTTTCATTCTCAGTATATATGTTCAGATGGTTAGATTCTATAATATTTCAATTATGAAATGTGGGTTCAAATCCCAGCATAGTTGATCTGTCAGGGAGGTTTACTTCTTGATATCCTCTACAAGGGGGATATGATCCCAAAGTATGGCACCTTGAGAAAGTACCCGAAAACCATGTCATAGATTGATCCAAACCTTGTGAACGAAAATGGGGTTGAACAAAATGTTCAGAAGCTGGCAGTTGTTGTGTTCACACAAATTCACAAATCGGTGCAACTGAGGGTTTGGGTCACTGGTCTTGGATTCAGAAACATTGGATTTGTGAGTGTTGAAAGGGATGCAAATGGGTCTGAACAGGTGTCAGATAGGCACTTTAATAGATTCCATACTCTCCCAACACTGAAAATTGCCTACATTGTATATATGTATATATATATATATATATATATATATATATATATATATATATAGATAGATTGAGTATGGATAGGAATCCAACAAAATAATAAGAAAGAAAGTAGGAAACAGATCTTTTTCCCTACTTGTTTCTTTTCCTATCATATACATATATGTTTCATTAAAAATGACCAACAAAGTGCTACAGTTTAGTTTTTCTATTTAATTTTTGTTTTCTTATAATTTTCTTCTTTTATGGGCATAAATTATGTAGAAATTGTCAGGAATTCCTTCTGGTCATTTGTCAATTTATGACTGGATATCCAGTAACTTGTTCATCATTTTCATTGAAATTTATAAAAAATACACAATTATTATTATTAATTAATATATATATATATATATATATATATATATATATAAATTAAAAGGTGATTGACTTGTGCTTCTTATATTGATTATATTGATATTCTTATATTATATATATTGCATTATTATATTATATATATTATATTGATATTCTTATATCAATTCTTATATCGATTATATATATATATATATATATATATATATATATATATATATATATATATTAGGTTGGTGCAAAAATAATGTCGTTTTTTGACGTTCTAACATGTGTGAAAAGGACATTATTTTTGCGCCAACCTAATATATATATATATATATATATATATATATATATATATATAAATTAAGAGGTGATCCACTTGTGCTTCTTATAATATGTAAATTTAATAGGCCGGTTAACAAAATTTGAAGAATAAAAAAACAACCAAAATGATATCCATATTTTCAATCAAATTGATATTTATAATATATTAACCTTTTGACTGAATTGAAGCTCAAAGACATAGATTTTAATGTCAAAAATTCAGAGCCGGTGGCTTGAATACTATTGACAACAACTTTACACCCCCTGGAAACTCGGGTATTATTCAAACCACTGGCTCTGAATTGTGACAGTTCAAATCTTATATGTTTACCTTTCTGCAACAAATGCAAAAAAGGAAATTATATTGGAGAATCTAGAACAGAATTCCCTTCAATAACCATAAAAAATACCCTCAGATACAATAACAACAATTTCCTGTTGCTGCACACTTCAACCAACCATTTCGTAGCATCGATGACATCAGACGTGTGCATTTAGCTTCTTCATTCAACAGCTGAGAAGAAAGATGCATATTGGAGTTGAAATTTATTTTCAAAATAAATTCACACATTGAGGGATTAAACAGGAATTTGAGTTTACTCAGAGAATATAATTTCTACAGGGAGAACTCTAACGAACAACATTCCTTGGAAGAATAAGTCTCACTTCTTTGTTTATTCCTCGTATTGTTGAAAAGGGACACAGGCTTGTTCAAAAAGTCCGATATTAAAATCTATTTCTTCATGCTTCAGTTCAGTCAAAAGGTTAATATATAATAAATATTATTCATTGACAATATTGGTCCCATTTTGTTGGATTTTTATTCTTCAAATTTTGTTAACCAACCTATGAAATATATATACAGTGTAACCCGGATATAAGAGAGTTGTCGGGACCAGAGAAGTCTCTTATATCCGGGTTTATCTTATATTAGGATTTGGTCTGTTATATATACATTACCACAGGCTCTAATTTGGGAGCAGAAAAAATATCTCTTATATCAGGGTTTCTCTTATATCCGGGTTACACTGTATATATATATATATATTTTTTTTTTTTTTTTTTCTTTAATCATTTCACCCCAAGCAAAGCAATAAAGCCATTAAGATGCAGGGGATTACTGAGTGTCAAAGAATATCAGTAAAAGAAAACATTATTAATAAGCAAGAATAATAAAAGAACAGAAATTAACAAGGCAGAAGATAACGATTGGCATTGCATTTAAATTTTTGAAGAACAAACTTGACTGGAAAACAAGAAACCAAATAGAGTTTCGCAAGTGAGAAGTGTGAGAAAAGAAACTGTTAGCATAGAACTTATGATTAGTCACTTAAACTGTAAAATGATAAGAACTTGCTGACAATCTAGTACTGCACTTAAATTTATACAGTCTAAGCACCAGAGAGGAGATAAATATGACTGACTGACTTGGACTCTCCTGTCGTTTTTCATTGTATGAGGGTCAAGCAACTCAGTTCCTAGGAACCAACAGCCAGACATATGATATGATTTTTATGGTTAAGGCTTGTCCAGAACAAACCACACTTTTTGAAGATCTGAATGCAAAGACTTGGTGCACTACATGCCACAAGGTCCCCAAATGACCCTCTGCAGGTTTTGAATTCAGAGTTATCCTTCTCCTAGACCAGTTGCCATCCAAGGCTATAGAACCCGCTCTGTACTGCTATTTACCCATAGCTGGGTAGAGAAGAAGAGAATTCATATTTTTCCCAAGTGCATTGGTACATAAGTGAATGTAATGGGTTTGACTGGAATTCAAACTCGGCCCTCCAATTCCACAATCTGAGTCACTAACCATCACTCCACCATGCCTCCTCATATATATATATATATATATATATATATATATTGATTTTTTTTATATTTAATCTGACAAAAGTAGCTTTTCAAAAGTTGATTTATTTTTTCCACGTTTACTTTCTGCAAACGAGTCACACCTCACAAACATCGATAGATTTCTATTTACCTTGAAAAATCAAAGACTGATCATTTTCTAACTCCTACATTTAAAGAACTGTAATTTGTTTCATTTATTAAAAGCAGAATGTTGATTTATTATCTTAAGAGCAAGAATAAATTGTAATGTAAAGGCATTAAGGGCATTCATGGAGTTAAAGCTAAAGGAGAAAAGACTGAGTTTTTTTTTTTTTTGAAGAGCCATTGACAAAGACTTACCATCTGTTGGTAGCTCTATGAAACTATGTCTGTCTGTAAGATAATATATATTTATCTTTTTTTCCAAACATATGTGTATGCATGTGAATCTTGTTAAATAAAGATTGGGGGATGACATCTTTCCTTTTATTATGACATAAAGCAAAGGGTAAAAGAAATAAAAAGTCAAGAAATGTCTGTGATATTTTGCCTTTTTTTTGGTGGGGGTGGGGGTGGATAAAGAGAATAGTAAAGGTGACTGAAAAACCAAAAAGAAGGTAAGATACCAGAGAAGAGAAAGAAGAGGAAAATGATATTGAAGAAAAGGAGAGAAAAAGAAAAAGTTAAAGAAAGGGAAAGAGAAAAAGATTTGGCAGAGAAAGAAGGAATAGAAAGATATTGAAATAAAAGAATGGTTAGTCAAAAGATATAAGCAAAGATAGAAATGCATCAGGAAAGAAACAGATAGAAAGTAAAAAAAAAAAAAAAATGAAAGAAAGAAAGAAATGAATGAAATTAGAATATTGTCCAAAGAAAGAACCAATTTTGAAAAAAAGAAAAGAAAATTAATCATGGTTAATTCTGATTCATATGAATTTTTGTTCATGACAAAAAGATTTAGTAATCTAAAAGACATTTTTAAAAAATTTATCAGTCACTCTTTTCCTTTGGTTTTATACAATACAAACAACATATGAATACCGAAAAAGTCATTGGTTAGGGACAGATGAAATTGACCAAGGAAGGGTGGTAACAGAAAAGTTTTCCCCACCACCACTAGTTCTCCAGCTGCCTTATGAAAATTCTTACTGGAACAGGGAAAAATAATTCAAGACAAAGGAAAAACATTTACCCCACCAGCTTCTGTTTAGTCCCCACCGCCCTTCAACAAAAATGGTCCAGCCAAAGTTGTTTTTCTGCCCTGGTAAAAAATCCATTCAATGTGGCTGACAAGAGTCTAAACATCTCCTTATTTAGGGTAACCATGGGAGCAAGCAATTTATTAATGTGTTTTGTTTATATAGAGAGAAAAAAGGAATGATTAAGAGACAGAGAGAGAGAGAGGAAAAGAGAAAACAAGAAAACTGAAGAGAGAAAAAGAATCATTAAGAAAGAGAGAGAGAGAGAGAAAGCATTTGACATGAGTTTATTGTTTGGCTTCTACTGTTTCCAAAGATTCTGTTGGTCCCCAGACAAAAGTAAACAACAGTTCTCACTCCACAAGAGAAGAGAAAAGAGAATAAAACTTGGTTTGGTCAGGACTGGCTTAGTTTGGCTTAGCAGTAATGGTAATGGCAGTGGTGGTCACAGCTCGGTAGGGGGGGGGGGCGAAGGGGGGATTGGGTCTGGAAAAAGATTGAGAAGGGGAGGGTAGATTAGAAACGTAATGCTACTCCACATCCTTTCTGTGTATTTATGTGTATGTTGTGAGAGAGAGAGTCTGAGAGACAGAGAGAGAGAAAGATGCTTAAATATGCACAGTTGTTGTACACAAACCACTTCATCCATTACCAAGGCAACCATAGCTGGTTGAATAAATAAAAGCAAGAAGTATATGTGGAGGCGAAAGAAAGATGGTAAAGACTTGGATGAAAAGCTTAGGGATATAAAAAGGTGTGGGGAAGAGGTGATGATCAACAATATCAGGGGAGTCTAGACAAGTGAGAGTGAACTGAAGACCCAAAAAGAGGGTGGTGCGATAAAGATAGATGTTTACTGAGAAGTGTTCATTGAAGAAAGAAAGAAAGAAAGAAAGAATAGATGAAAAAGAGGGAAGAGAAAGAAGAAAAAGGAATTATAAAAAAAAGAAGAGGAAAAAGAGAAGTGAATAAAAGAATAAGAAACAGAAAAGAAAGGTTGAAGGAATATTTAAAAGAAAAAAAAGAAACAGCTGAGGAAGAGAAAGTACAAAATACAGGGTGGAGGGGTGTAAATAAGAAGAAATTTATAAAAGAAGAGGCAAACAGGGAGGATAAAAAGGAAGTGAGAAATAAGATAGTTTTGAAAAAGATTGACAAAGAAAAAGATCCTTCTACAGAATAAACAGAAAGAGACAGAAAACGTAAAGAAAACAGAACCCACTTAAGAAAAGGAAAAAGTAACTTACAGAAATAAACAGGTAAAAATAGAATAAATCAAACAATTGTGATGCACCCAGTGAAGTTATTTACTACACCATACTTAACCTAGTACAAGGTTACAAATTTGGACCACCTAGTGAGAATCAAAGATGCAAATACCTGCTTCTCACCATTGCACTCGGTTTGTGAGTATTTGTAATGTTTGAACAGGACCACAAGAGCAAGAAGGAAGATTATGTTGCATCGATTGTCCAAATGGGAAAGGTCTTTTTATCTTAAAAATCAGCATTTGAAATTCTGTGTTTTATTTGGAAGGAAACACTCGCCATGGAAATGGTTTAGAAATATGCAACTCACTCAGCCACAAAGCAGATGTTTTCATATCAAAATTGTCTACGAGAAAAAGAAGAAAAATGATTCTTTATTCCAAAATTAATTGTCATGTGAAATGATGTTAGTTTTCATTAAATAAATAGATACCATAAAATCAGCTTTTGAAATCCAGTTTTTACCTGGGCTTGAACACTAACTGAGCTGATCACCAGTATCAGTATGTTATTATAATGGGCTTGAATGAGATGAAAATGTCTATGTGGAAGAAATAAAACACCAAGACAAAAACAGAAAATGAGATAAAGAGAAAGAAATCTTGATAAAAATAAGATTATCACAGAGGGAGAGGAAGAGAAACAAAAGCTGGAAAATGAGAGAAGATTAAAACTATTAGAGAGTGAAAGTGAAGAAGAAAAAGAAATCTGAGGTGGGGGTGTAAGGCAAAGGTAGTAGGCAAAGAAGATATAGAGAGATAGAAAGAGAGAATGAAAATAGGCAATGATGAGAAAAGAGAAGGAATGGATTAAGAACGAATTGGGAAAAGGAAGACTTAAAAGATAAAGTAATTGTTTATCATACAGATTGAGTGAATTCAGAAAGAGAGAGAGAGAGAGAGAGAATGCAGAAAAATAAGGAGAAAAGAAAACCAAGAGAGTAGGCGCTCATGAATTAGAGAGAAAGGATGGAATTCAGAGAGAGAGAGAGAGAGAGAGAGAGAGAGAGAGAGAGAGAGAGAGAATGCAGAAAGTGAAGAGGAGGAAAAAAAAAGCAAAATGAGAGAGCGGATATTATCCACTCTGATTGGAAGAAGAGTAAAAAAAAATCTTAGTATAATGGTCAGCAAAATAGACTTGGAGATCATTAGTAATGAATCTGATCCTCACTAGGTGCCCCATATTTCTAGTCTTGTGCTAAAACTGAACTATGCTTAGTAGACAACAAATATGATAGAGGTGAATTTACAAAGAAAGGAAGGGATTGCAGAAAGGGAGAGAAGATAAAATAAAGAGATCATTGTCTTATAAAGAGAGGGAGAAATGAATTCAGAAAGCGATAGGAAGTGATTGAAGAAGTGGGGAGGAAGGAGAGAAAGATGAGCCAAAATTGCTGCTGCTGCTGTTGCTGCTGTGGTTGGATAAGTGTCTGGTCAAGTTATCTCTCTTTCACTGACTCTTGTGTTGGTCAATCAGCATCCAGACGTGAGGACAGATATCAAGGGTCAGCTTTAGCTTTCTCTGAATCTGTGTTGTCTTGGCTGGAAATAGAAAAGGAAAAAGAAAAAAAAAAGAAATGGAATTTTATTAGGTCCCAAATATCTTTTATTTATTCTCGTGACACAAAAGCAAGCCTGGAACTCGCATTAGCAAATATGAATTTTGTGTTGTTCATTATTATCATCACCTGATACGTAAAAAGAGGGTTTTATTTACATTTTTGGTTTATTTATGCATCTGTTCTGTTTGTCAGCTACACTAAAATAAGAAAGTCTACTGTCATTTTTTAGATAATCTTAAATGTATCTTGATCAAAACTTTTTGTTCTCTGAACTTTTTAAAATCAGGAAAATAGGATAATTCCCATTTTGACCCTGTTATGATTGCTGTTTTTATTCATAAAATATCAGAGCCAAAAAAAAAGCAGGGTTGGGCTAAATCAGATTTAACCGATTAATGCCCATTATCCCAAAAATGGGACAGTGGACATTAATGGGCTAATGGTAAAAAACAATAATAATTCTTGGATATTTTGTAAACCTATAATATCGGATAGTTTTTAGAAACCTATAATATCGGATATTTCTTAGAAACCTACAACAGATATTTTCTTAGAAATCTATAACGTCAGATATTTTTTTAGAAACTTCTAACTTCCGATATTTTTTTTTAGAAATCTATAATATCAGATATTTTTTAGAAATCTACAACAGATATTATTTTTAGAAATTTATAATATCAGATATATTTGAGAAATGTAAAATATCAGATATTTTCTTAGAAACCTATAATAGCATATATTTTTTAAATTTATTATATCAGATATTTTTTTAGAAATCTATAATATCATATATTTTTTAAATTTATTATATCAGATATTTTTTTAGAAATCTATAATAGCATATATTTTTTAAATTTATTATATCAGATATTTTTTTAGAAATCTATAATATCATATATTTTTTAGAAATCTATAATATCATATATTTTTTAAATTTATTATATCAGATATTTTTTTAGAAATCTATAATATCATATATTTTTTAAATTTATTATATCAGATATTTTTTTAGAAATCTATAATATCAGATATTTTTTAAATTTATTATATCAGATATTTTTTTAGAAATCTATAATAGCATATATTTTTTAAATTTATTATATCAGATATTTTTTTAGAAATCTATAATATCAGATATTTTTTAAATTTATTATATCAGATATTTTTTTAGAAATCTATAATAGCATATATTTTTTAAATTTATTATATCAGATATTTTTTTAGAAATCTATAATATCATATATTTTTTAGAAATCTATAATATCATATATTTTTTAAATTTATTATATCAGATATTTTTTTAGAAATCTATAATATCATATATTTTTTAAATTTATTATATCAGATATTTTTTTAGAAATCTATAATATCAGATATTTTTTAAATTTATTATATCAGATATTTTTTTAGAAATCTATAATAGCATATATTTTTTAAATTTATTATATCAGATATTTTTTTAGAAATCTATAATATCAGATATTTTTTAGAAATCTATAATATCATATTTTTTAGAAATCTATAATATCATATATTTTTTAAATTTATTATATCAGATATTTTTTTAAAAATCTATAATATCAGATATTTTTTAAATTTATTATATCAGATATTTTTTTAGAAATCTATAATATCAGATATTTTTTAAATTTATTATATCAGATATTTTTTTAGAAATCTATAATATCAGATATTTTTTAGAAATCTATAATATCAGATATTTTTTAAATTTATTATATCAGATATTTTTTTTAGAAATCTATAATTTCAGATATTTTTTAGAAACCTATAGCATCAGATATTTTTTTAGAAACGTATAATTTCAGATATCTTTTAAAAATCTATAACATCAGATATCTTTTAGAAACCCATAATAAATACTGGATTTTAATCTTAATTTTTATAATTAATATTGCATTTTTATTTTTATAATAAACACTGAATTTTATGGCAGGTTTTAATGGATTAATCTAAATGAGTTTTTTAAAATACAATCAAAAAAAGAAAGTGCAAAATTAATTCTGGCCTATTTGTGTTATATCCAAATTAAATTGATGCATATAAAATCATTGTTTTACTGTATTGAAATAAATATTTATCAAAATAAGAGCAAAAGGATTCATGCTGCACTCTGATCTCTAAACCTAAATATGTATGTTTATTTATTATTTTTTTAATCATTTCACTCCAAGCAAGGTAATAAAGCCAGTCAGATGCATGGGGGTTATTGAGTGTGAAGGAATAAGAGAAAAAGAAAGACATAATTAAAGAGAGAGAATAATAAAAAAAAACAGTAACTGTTTTTCTTTTTATGTAACTGTGTCTCTTCAGGGTGTAAGCGATCATGGCTCTCCACTTCTCCCCTATCCCTTGTAGCTTTCAACAAGTTTAGTCCCTTTGCAACTTCCCCCAGGCTATGTTCTGTCATCCACTTTCTTAAGCCCACTAGGTATGTCATGCATTGCTTTCCCTTGTCCCTCTTTTCCCTCTATTTGCCATGTGAGTATCAGATTCTCCAAGCTCTCTTTTCTCACTACATGTCCCAGAAATTTCAGCTGCCTATTCCTGATGTTAAGTATAAGCCTCCTCCTTGTTTGCATCCTCTCCAAAACCTCATTGTTGCTCACACGCTCAGTCCATGATATCCTTAGCATCCTTCTGTAGAACCATGCCTCCATTGTCTCGAGTCTCCTCTTCATCTTTGAGGAGACCGTCCAACATTCACTGGCGTAAAGGAGGACAGATGTCACCTAGCAGCTCGGTATTCTTTTCTTTGTTACCAAAGAAATCCTCCTGTCTCGTAATACTCTGCTTAGCTTTTGGAATGCGCATTTGGTCATCACAATACGTCTTCGGATCTCAGCACCGCACTTACTGTCCTCTGTTAAAACAATTCCCAGATATTTAAATTTCTGCACCTGCTTGATTTTAGTATCTGCGACCTGTAAATCACATTTCAGGCTCATCCTTTTACTGATGACCATAAAAATAAACGATTAGTATTGCATTTAAAAATATCCTTAATTTGATTTCTGCCTTACTAATTCATGTATATTTACTAATTCCTGACTTGTGTATATTTTTGAATATTGGTAGAATTATATAACATGAACAAACTGTGATGCATTTTCACTATTTTGACTTAATGCATTTTAATTTAAGGTATGCAGATGACACGGTATTGTTAGTAAACCGGGAAAGAAAATGACAAAAACTACAAAATCACAAACAAAACACTTTACCAAGTTAGAAAACAACATCACTTGAATATTACCATTAGCATCATAAATTAAAATGGACAGCACTCAAAGAGTAAAATAAGGACATAATCAAGATATTAACTTTCCACACCCCTTAAACAAAAAATTAGGAAGGAAACTCCGAACAATACTAGAAAGAACAATAACATTGGACTTAAGAAGCATATTTTCCTGAAAATCTGTTTTAAGAGAAAGATTTTATAAATTTTAACTGACAGTAATTCATTCAATGAATGCCAAATATATCTTCATAAGGGAATAGATAATCTCATTATCAAAGGTTAAGTATGTGAGCATGCCAAATCCTCCTCTGCTTGATCCTTGGGGTTATTCATTTGTTTGTAATGTCTTCATTATTTCATGAGTACAACAAAAAAGTACTCCAAAGCAAGAACCTTATATACATATTTATTAAGCTTCACTATGTCTGGCACAAGACTATAAATGTATGAAAACTCACAAATAATTCATATTATTCATACTCACACCAGAATTCATATTTTGGGATTATTTTACCAAGTTACTGTTCGATATAAACATGTCTTTACAACTGTGACATAGAAGTATTTTCTCTTAGTTTGGCACAAGATTACAAATATGGAGCACTTCATAAAAAAAGAAACTTATTTCAGATGTAATGGTCTATCAGACAAGCTTATTGAATTTTACTCCTCGGCAGTGATTTGACTTAATTTGCAGAAAATAAACATTACATATTTCGAAGAATTGGCTATATATATGTATATATATATATAAATATAAAAGTGAACATAGAAGTCAACACTTAGAGGCGACAGTCTGTTTCATGCTAGAGCAATTGTCAGGCAGCCTGACGATTGCTCTAGCATGAAACAGACTGTCGCCTCTAAGTGCTGACTTCCATGTCCACTTTTATATTTACACGCGCTCTATCTCTGATATTGAGCACTTTATCCCATAAATATAGCACACTTTAAGACTATATTTCTTCATATATATATATATATATATATATATATATATATATGACAGTGGACAAAGGACTGTCAGATGACCATGGCTCAGGTATAAAGACAAGCTAAAGAGTAACCTCTCAGCTGTCAGTGTGCCTCATACTAACTTTGAACAAGTTGCCCTGAAATAAAAATAACTAGAGATATTTGTGTCAGAGTGGTATCAGAAATTTTTAAATCATTCATATTGACTGGCTAAGAGATGAAACACAGTGGCAAAATATTCCTGTTGCTATATCCAAGATCCTTGATGTTGCACAATATGTGGACATGTATGCAGGTCACTAGAAGGACTGAAGTGACACATACAACACAAGCATAAAAACTGAATGGGGTTATCAGATCCTTATATGTTGACATTGATGGAAGAGTCCATCGTATATCGTATAAAAATTTCATTTCATTCACTATTTGTAAAAATCATATTTAATTTCTGCATTCTGGAATAATTTATTTCTACATTCTAGCAGGTATTACTTGATTTATATTCAAATTCAATTCCTCTTTCTTGTTTTTGTTTTTGTTTTTTTTGTTTTCATTAGAAAATTAGAAAATCAAATGTCCCAGCTGGACATTAAAGTTTCGTTTAAATTGGCAAATTTTGATTGTCAAAAAGTTTTATTAAACTATTGCAAGTTTCAGATAAATTGTAGCAAATTTCAATTAAATTATCAAAAGTTTTAATTGTAAGTTAATTAAATATTAAAGTTTCAGCAGAATTTAATTAAGAAATTATTTGTACAGAAAGAAAAAAGAATTTTATTGAAATCAGTGTCTAAAATTCTGTTTATCTGTTTTTCATATAAAAGACTGTGCAGACAGAAACCTATTGAATGGATTGAGTTTAAATTTACCATTTTGACACCAGTATCTGATGGTTGGTAGAACAGGGACTAGGAATTGATTGATTGTTTCATTTGTTTTTTGCAGCTTATCAACCTTCTGCAGGTTATTTAAAGCCAGAAAAATATTTTTAGATTATAAGAATTTTTTGAAAATAATACTGATTTACTGATACAAGTCCTACTAATTAACCCATAGCTGGGGGTGAAGAGGTGGATTCATATCGTTCCCAATGGTATTTATGTGTAAGTGAATATAACAAATCCAACTCGAAGTGGAACTTAGTTCTTCAATTTCCAAACTGTTTGCCATTATCTGTTACCCAACTCACACATCCAAGCTTACAGCACCTGGTATTCACAAGTGGTCACCCATCTAGATACTAATCAAGCTCGACATTGCTTAACTTCGGTGAACTGACAAGAACCATCATTCAATGTGATATGGCCATAAGCCCAGGTATTAGGAGAGATATCAAAAAATGAACTTTACTAAGGGTTACAAAGGACAGGAAATTGTGGAGAGCCATGATTTGAAGGGACATGGTACATAGAAGAAAATTAAAAGAGAAGGATATCAATGTGGAAAGTGGAATCATCAAACCGAATTTAAATTCTGGGCATATTACACTTTTGCACAAATGCTCTTGGGAAGACATGAATCTGTCTCTTCTTTTCCCCAGCTATGCGTTAAATAATAGAGTAGACTGCACTCTCTACCATTGGGTGGTAACTAGTTTAAAAAAAAAAGAAAACCATAAATTCCAAATTTTGGAGAGGGCAACAAGAAACCACTTAGCTATCTGTCCCAAAACGTTACAATAGACTGATAATAGAGGAACGGAATCTCTGTAGAGAGTCATGATTGCACATGACCCTTCAGCGACACAGCATTAAAAAATAACAACATAATAAAAAGAGGACACATGACCTCATGGATAAAAGTTTTAGTTGAAGTAATCCAGTGACTTGACCCAAAGAGTTGTGAGTTCAATACCTGGTCACAGCAGAAGTGAACAAAACATGGAGAGTTGAGTTACTAAAGGGAAATAACTAAAACTGAGATATCCAGAAGAGTCATGGCACGTGGAACTAGAACAATCTACCCCGATGGACAAAATAAAGGGTTTGGTTCAAAATTCCGATTCTGGAGATTACAACAGCTGAAGCATTGTTAATATGACAATAAAGATGAGGACAATTTAAATAGTTATACCTCATCTCAGAAATATAGTCAGTTATAATAAAAGAATGTAAAAAGAAAGGACTAAGCAAGTATATTATTCTGTCTTCTTACAGAAGACAGAATGACATGGTTGTCAGCAAAAGAGTTGCTCCAACGTGTAAGCTTCATGTTGCGGATGTCGAAATCAAGCGTGAATAGAAATTTAATGATCTGGGTAAGATAGTTACCGACAATCAAAAGTATTAAGAAATAGGAAAATTTCATTAGAAACAAAGAAAAAACTGAACTGCTATGTAATATTTAATCTCCTATATGGCAGTGTATGCACCGATAAAGAAGAGATGAAGCAACTTTGTGGTTCTACAGAAGGATGCTGAGAATACCATGGATTGAACCTGAGAACAAGAAACTTGTAAACAAAAGGGAAACAAAAAGTATACATCAATTAAGAATCAAAATGAAATGGTTGAAATTTCTGGGACACATTTTGAGGAAAGAGGGTTTGTAAAATTTCACATTCACATATTAAAGTCAAAAATGGCAGAGAGAAACATTTAGTAACCTATGTAAAGAGCTTGTGCAAATTGATTGCTGAAAATTGACTGGGAGGGATAGTTAGGAGATGAATATTACTTTGAAGTTTGAAGGATGGGAAGTTGTGGAGAGCCATGATTGTCCACTTTCTGATAGAAGAATCACATTAAAGAAGTGAAATCTCCAGTTGTATCATGGTTTGGCCAGTCAGTTTCCACAGACGTTGACCTATATAGATACCAGGACTCTAATTTGACACTGGGTTTTCCAATAAAATTTGAAAGTTGTTGCAAAAAAAAAGAAAGAAATCTTTGTGCCAATTCTCATTCTCAAAACACAAACAAAAACAGATAAATAAAATAATGATGCATAATTAAAAACACATCTTTGCTGAATAATCTTTTAATTTAAAATTGAAAACCTGTTGATTGGCCCTTGTGTGAAAGGCGGTTACTGTTCTAAGATTAACCTGACAATTTGGGCACCTCAACATGATGTAATGGTTAGCAAGCTTGTCTTACTCAAACAGTTATGACTGTGCAGTGAGATCAATCCTCACTAGGTGTCCCATACTTTCATTCTCGTACCACATCCAAGCGACGTTTAGAAAATCATCATTGACCAGCAGTCTTTGGCATGATGATAAACTATATCCAGCAGTAAGGCCTCTGAGAGAATGGAAGTTTTGAGAAATGGGGAACCACCTCTTCATTGCTGTTGTTCCCAGGTACAACCTAACCTGGGATGGTTGCACCTGTTAGTGTCCCAACTCACCCTCAAATAAAAACAAAACGCTATGAAAGTATAAAAATATATTTTTATAGTAAAAATACCAGCAATACATATTTATATTAAAAAGTTAACGACAATACCTATTTATAGTAAAAATTACTAACAATAAATTTTATACCAAAATGACCAGCAATACATTTTATCTGTAGTTGAAGCCATAAAATTGTGTTCAAAATATTTAGATTTCAGCGTTAAATAACCCAGAGAGGTTGATATGCCGCTAAACAAAACCAACCAATCAACCATTAGCTTGATGATAAAACTTGACAAGGAATTACAAAGCACTTGATTTTGAAAGAATATTGACAATTTCTTGTAAGTGTTGACTCTCATTGACACTTTATTTTGGATTCTAAGTTGATTATTTGCTTCTGAGTGGAGAAATAAAAACAAAAAGAAAATGTTGAAGATTTTAAAAACTCTTTCAACTTACAAAGTGGAGATATTAATCTCAAAATATTTCCTATTTTCCAAAATGAAAAACAAATGTTAAAATGGTAACGCTAATTGCAGGAACAAATAACAACAGTAAGACCATGGTAATAACATAAATATCATATAAAATATAATAATATCTCAGATCTGATAAATTTACAAAAAAACAAGAAACTGAATTATTTTGATATAAATTGACTTGATCATATCTATATCCCAACTTAAAACTTTTCAATTATTTTGGCTTTTTCGTTATGTGTTCACTTAATATGCAAAAGGTGTCATAGTAGGTTTAAAGACTGCTGAACTTCTGTGTAATATCAATCTTCCTATATGACGGTGAATGTTGGACAATTTCCTCAAAGATGAAGAGAAATGTGGTTCTATAGAAGGATCCTGAAAATGCCATGGATTAAACCCTGTTAGCAACAAGGACGTTTTCAGGAAAATAAGAATGAAAAAGACACTTATACATAAAATCAGAAAGACAGTTGAAATTTCTCAAACACATAATGAAGAAGAAAGTTAAGGAAAATTTGACACTCACTGGACCCTCAGAGGGAAACAGCAAACTACCTTGTAAATTTTAACGCCTCCAAAACAAAACTGCTTTCATTTAACCACCACAGAGAACCTTTTCTGCCTGCCATCAGCATGGCTTAATGGTAGACTCCAGGAGAACAACACACTACACCTTCTTGGCCTGGCATGAAATTGAGCATCTATAATGAATCAGTAGCTTCATCTACTGCAAGAAAAGTTGGGTCACCATGAAATTTTTTTCTCATCAGAATCCATCTTTCACATTTACACATCTACTATTTGCCCATACGTTAAATACTGTTGCCATATCTAGTCTGGTGCCTCGGCTGTACATCTCAAGATTCTTGACCAAAGAAGGATCTGCAATGTAATCGGTCCTGACCTGGCATCTCCACTTCAGTCACTTTATTACTTGTGTGATGTAGCATCCCTCTGTCTTTTCTACAAATATTTTCATGGCAACTGTTATAAGCTTATTCCCTGGTGCCTTGATTAGATGAATTTAAGAGTACTACTAGATTGGTAACGAGATTCCACCATTTTAATATTGAAATAGCTAAATGCAACTGCCATTTCTACTCAAATAATTTCTTTTCTTGCACTTCCAACCTATGGAACTCTCTTCCATTTCCTTGCTTCCCTGAAGAGTGTAGTTACTCTTCAAAGATTTTAATCCAACATCAATTTCCATCTTCTGTTTTCTTGGACCTAATTCAACTTTTATCCTCTCCTCAATTCTCCCTATTCTCAGCCTTCTTTTACCCTTTCACTCCATGTAACCCCCTGCGTACTAGTGGAATTACTATCTTGCTTGCGATGAAATGATTAAAAAAAAATCCTAATGAGTTTTAGTAAATGGATGGCAGAAGATGAAATGGAAGTCATAGTAAAAAGACAAACATTGCTAAGACCTACATATGACAGGAAATTGTGGAGGAACATGATCACCCACATCATGAAGGGACACAACATCTAGAAGAAGACATAATAGTTTTACAGGGATAAAAAAAAAAAAAAAAAATCTATGCCATTTGATGAAAACTAAGTCTAAGACTAGACTTTGAAGAATTTCATAATATACTTGCCAAATCTAAGCTTACAGCCCCTGATATTCCCAATATAGGCACTGGCCAGGCTTGACGTTGCTTAAATTTGTTGATCATAAGGAAACTAGTGTTTCGACATCATGTGGTAACTGGAAAGTGTTCTGGAACAGTGCTGGGATCCAAGGACATATTAGGATGACCAAAGATGCATTCCAAAAGCTAAGCAGAGTATTAAGAGACAGGAAAAGTTTGCTAGAAACAAAGAAAAGAGTATTGAACTGTTATGCAATATCTGTCCTCCTGTATGGCAGCAAATGCTGGACAATCTCCTCAAAGACGAAGAAGAGACTTGAAGCAACAGAAATGAGGTTCTACAGAAAGATGCTGAGGATACCATGGACTGAACATGTGAGCAACAATGAGGTTTTGGAAAGAAACAAAGAGGAAACATATACTGAACATCTGAAAGAGGTAGTAGAAATTTCTGGGGCATATAATGAGGAAGAAGGCTTGGAAAACTTGATACTCACAGGGCAAATCTAGGAAAAGAGGGACAGAGGAAAGCAACGTGTAACATACTTGATGAGCTTGAGTAAATGGATGGTAGAACAGGGTTTGGGAGAAATAACAAAAAGTCAGAACTTATTAAGAGCTACAAAGGACAGGAAAATGTGGAGAGCCATGATTGCCTACATCCTGAAGGGGACACGACACATAAAAGAAGAAGGTTGTAAGCTTTTTTTTAAGTAGATTAAAAACAAAATATAATTAACTTTATAATTAGTCATGGTGTAGCATGGACATTCTTTAAATACTCACACTTAAAATAATTGTATTAACAATACTTGTATGATTAATAAAATTAACATTATTAAAAATTAATTATTATAGTCGCAGCAATATCAATGATAATAATTGCAATAACAGCCACATCATAACTATACTCTTGACAAGCATATCCTACCAACCATGAAAAATATTTTATTTAATATCTGAAGGCTGATTTTCAAGGCAGACAGGTAGGTAGGCCTTTTCCATTTCAAAGACTGGCACAGCTCAGACATTTCTAAATAGTTTTTGTTTTAAGTCTTTTTTTTTAGACTGTATCCTTAAAGAAGGTTACAAACAGACAAAGGTGGTTCTCAAGTGAAATGAACTTCAATATGGGTGTGGATGAAAGAAAGAGAGGTTTATTGTAAAAGAGAATACACTACTGAAAGACAGGGAATCGGGTAGTAGTCTAGTTATTCCCAAAGCAAGCCCCCAGGTATATCCTGTGCTCACCATATATAGCTACTGATATAGTCAGTCCACATAGGCGATAGTGGGGGGGGGGCATTCTATTACAACGAAGACTAAACTCGTAAATATCTGGGTTGATTTAGTGATTGAGACAGATTTTTGTTTTGCACTGATGTCGGTGGTCATTTTCAGCTCGGCTAAAAAAAGAAAATTATTCTAAATATATAGATGTTGAAATGAGAAGATTTGAGAATCTAAAGATTCCCCACCTGCTATACACTCACTTGGAAGATTGGTGCAACACAATCTTCTCCATCTCATTTCCACCCATTTGAACCTGTGCAAAACTAATCTCAACTTAAGTATTTGGTAGATAAATGTATATTTTCCACTAGTATTACTTGTCTGTATTTAAGCCCTGGTAAAAACAACAGACTCAAATTCTGATTTTCAAGTCATTTACATTTTCTTTCATGTGGGAAATTTGTACAACATGATCATCTATACTTTTAAATATAAGCTCAACTCAATGACCACAATATTTAAATTATTTTGTAATTACATTAGTTATATTAGGTTTAGTCATGAGTAATTCCATTTTGGGAAACCACTTGTAATGACAAATATATCATCCTAACTACTAACCATATGTAGCAGTTAAGAATTAATTTGAAGTACCCTTACACACAACAACAAAAGGCAGTGGATAAATCTCCACAACAGACCCCACAAAAGCTGAGTTCTATAGAAGAAAGGTAATGTTTCATCTGTGATGGGATCATCAGGGTTATTATTCATGTTGAACTCTTCAAATGCAACAAAACACTAAATGCACATTTATACGTCCAGCAGCTGCAACGTGGCCAAAAGGCACCTTGCGATCTTAAATAGGAAAATTGCTGTCTGCCTTCAAGGCCACATATGAGAAGAATAACCCTGGGAAGAAATTTTGGAACTCTGGTTTTACCCTATACATCATTGCAAAGTGAATATATAATGGAATAAAACATAAGTGTACTTTATTTTTTCATGAATAAAAAAAATGGAAAGTGATTAATATTTACTATTGAATTAAGTGCATTGACATAGAAGGTAATTATGCTGAAAATAAATACCTTTACATTTTATTCATCACTAAGCTGCAGATTTAGCGATTTACCTATCTCTCTATCTATAAAAGCTGGATGTGTGTGTGTGTGTGTAACGAATGCACGGCCGCAATTTTTGACAGATTTGCACCAAAATTTACATGCACATTCTCCAAGTTAGTGGAAGGCCAAGACTGACTTTGCATTTCCCAACTCCCATCGATACTGGAAATAATCGATTTGTTCATGCTTCTATGGCAGTTTTCATGTAGTTTGCAGCCATTTTCTACTGGCCAGAGTGAGAGCCTATAGCTGGCTGCCATGAATAGGCAGGAAGATTCTACTGGCCAGCGTGAGAGCCACGACTGACACGAATGTTAACTAGCATGCAAAAAAAATCGAAAGCTGCATTCGTCACAAGTGGGAAAAATTTAAATCTGCATGGCACTTTACTCCAATTGGCTCATTCGCTTGCTTAAACTCAGTGTTGATTCTGATTCCGCAGAACTGTGTTGGGTGTGAAAAAGTATTTGTTGTTAACATTCATTTTTCATTCGGTTTTTCCAGTTACGAGTTCTTTTTTAAAGCTGATTGTTTGTGTTCATTTTGTTTAGTTCTTTTTTCGTAACAGATTTAATATTTAGTATAGAGCTTAGAAAAAATTTGCAGTGTGAGATAGGCAAGAAGTACGGTATGTAGCAACATCAGCACGACAAAGGGCACTCCTTTAAAGTCAAGGAAGCGCAAAAATATTTTAAGTCAAGTGATAGCGATTGCTGTATGAGTCGTACAATTTTTGAATCAAGCACAGGCAACGCCGGGTCATGCTGCTAGTATAAATATGTGCATAATTACAGACAGATCAAATTGGATATAGTTTAACTCAAAACACTGTGATAATATTTCTTCATTTTTAATTTCTAAGTTGTTTAATATATCATGATTTGCAGGGTTGGTGAAAGGGTTTTGTGATCTCCCATTGAATCTATGATACACCTGACACCACCACCACCACATCTCAATTTTCACATGGTATTATTCATATAAAATACAAATTTTTTGTAACCTAATTATGTACAATAATTGCTCATATGCAATATAGATGAACAATTCAACTAGAAAAATTGAAAATAAATACAGTGTATCTAAATACAAATTAGAGACCTGTCATAATAGATAATTCCGTCTTAAATAAATCAACAATATTTTGTGGCAGCTTTTAACATCAACTTGAGATTTTTATTATCGATGAAAAAATAGTGAATTTTATATACTAGTGTTTTATCGAGACTTAGCATGAGCAAAATAAATTCATGGATTTGGATGAAAAAAAAGGAAGTCCCCAGAATGACGTCAAAATCCACAAAAATGTTCATCCTTTAATAGTGAGTTGTGCTTAGTTTAATTAGTAATGTACGTAACTGTAGGTAGAAAAAAAGTAAAAGTCACAAAGTACAGTCTGGGGTCCCCAATCCAGCTTGACCCTACCTGTCCCAGGGGCAGGGTGTCATTTGTAGTACATGCCAGCCCTGATGATTTGGAAGACAGATTGGTGATGTTCAGGACCTAAAAAGGAAAATGTACTGGCATCGGCAAATATTTCTCCCCTAACTCGAACCTACACTTCTTCTGCTACAAAATAAAGAAACTATTTAAAATTATTAAACTTCAGCTTGAATAATTAAAATTTAAACAAAAGACAAATTTGAAGTTTGAATTTTGATAAAAGTGAGGATGATGAGAAAACATAAAAAATCAACCAAACTTTCTTGAACCTTATTTAGAAATTTTATGATCTGCACTATCAGAGAGCTAAACAGTGAAATGCATGAAATGATGAGAGAAAAATTAATAATGATAGTTATTAGAATACTTGAGAAGACTTAAAGTTCACTGAAAGCTGCCAAATAATTTTTTTAATGCCATGTTCATTCAGGAAATAAGTAAACATGAGTCTTTGTAGATTGTTTTTTTACCAAACTTGAACATTCATGGAGTGTCAAAAGGATGGTATTTCCCTTGACACCGCTATTATTTTAACTACCTTCCCTCTTTGGCAATGTTTATTTTTTAAAAAGTAATAATTAGAATTGCAATAAAGCCGAAACATATTGTTATGAATAGTCAAGAGTGGTCTCCCCTTGTTTTGTTACTCTCCTCTTTGAGAGAGCTATTTCTGTTTACTGGGACACTATATGCAAGCCTTGTATTCTCAGTTGAATAAAGCTTTCTTAAAGCCTACACTTGTCATTACAAGTGCTAATAGATAAATGTTATTACTATGGCCTGAAAAAGTAAAAGAAGATGAAATTTTCATTGACGCATGTGTTAACTACATCAAATTTTTGTTGAGTGCTTTTATGAATAATTCAGAGTGGGCTCCCCTTGTTTTGTTACTCTGCTCTTTGAGAGAGCTATTTCCGTTTATTGGGACTATAAAAGGACACTATACACGAGCCTTGTATTCTCAGTTGAATAAAGCTTTCTTGAAGCCTACACCTGCATACTTTTGTCATTACACATATGAGAGTGAATTTATACATTTTTCTTGTTCTTGAGAATTGACAACAAAAATGATAAACACGATTTATTCATTTACACTATTTATTGGAATGGTTGGAAAAACACTGGCTACTTGCCAGTTGATTCAAACTTTATAAAATGGTAAATAATAAGGAGTTCCTTATAGTTGGTTCCCATATTTTAATAATTTAGTAAATGTTTATAAATAAAAAATTGTTTTCATATTTATTTCTTTATAAACTGGTAAATGATAAATATTGCATTAGTTTTAATTGCATTATTTTTAAATTGATGTAAATATAAAATTATTCTAAAAAAATTTGCTGACAACATCACTGAATGGACTGTAAGATTATTGGCATGCAACTGAGACATATGATGTGAGCTGGTCAGGTTCTCAGTTGCACAGGAACCTTAACCCCCACCACCACAGCCTGTCATGAGATTGATGATGATCTGTTATACTACCTGCACATCTTCAACCAGTAATATTGAAATGAAAACACTAATAATCTAGTTTATGTAAAGAATGAAATAAAAATCTATCCGTTTGTAGACAGTGCTGCTTCTAGCAAAATTTAAGGTGAAATTCTAAGATTACTTGAAAGAAATGCTCAGGACCTTGCTGCAAAATTATGGGTCATTAAGATTAAGGTGGTGTCTCTAGTCAATCAAGCACATGGAATGGTCTTAAAGATGCTTTCAAAGAGACAAGGATAAGAAAAAGTAAGTCTCAAGAAGAAATGAGAGAATTTAGTCTATGAAAGGACAGTGAGAGGAGTACAGGGAATTTATTGGGATTTATACTCACTTAATCCTCAGCGATAGTAATCCAAATATATCTACTATTTGAATAACCAAGCAATACACAGTATCCATCTACCTCTCTCTATCTGTTCATATATATCTAACAACTGATGTCAGTCTTTTCTTATCTAACTGCTTACCCATCTTTTTATCTGTTCAAAAACGTTCTATTAAAGACAACAGACAAGTTTTGTCTCTTGTCTGTTTATATATATATATATATATATATATATATATATATATATATATATATATATATGTATGTATATGTAATATGTGGTGCAGTTCAATCTATATTACTATGATTCATTGATACGAAAAGTAAATTAGTAAAGTTAATGATATAAAATGGTGAAATCCCTTCGCTAACAAAATTTTAAAGATGCATTAACCAACTAATCACTTGATGATTGTTATGATCCTTGCTTTTTAAAACTGTATTAGGTCTTCCTTAAATACAGAAATACTTTCAACTGTATGTCCAGTCATCATCAGGCATGGAAATTATTTTGTTTTTGGTAAAATTCAGGTAGCATCCAAGACAAAAAATATAATGCGAATCGAAATATGTTTTTTTTAAAATATGTTATTGATAACGGATACAAACTTGTGGAGCATGCAATCGCAACGCTAAGGTTGAATTTTTAAAAAAATTTAAGTAAGTGCATTTTTGACTAATACGGCAATTTGAGAATTTTTTTTTTGTTTTTTATTGTAGGATTTTATCAATCAACATGGCATTAACTAAATAGTTCAATAAGTAGGGTAATATCTAAGTTGTTATACTGAAAATGTGAATGTCGGATAGTTCTTTTAAATCAAATATGTGGTGCAGTTCAATTTATGTTACAATGAATCATTCATACAAAAAGTAAATTAGTAAAGTTAATGATATAAAATGGTGAAATCCCTTCACTAACTAAATACATTAACCTACGAATCACTCAATGAATGCTATGATACTTGTTTTTATTTAAACTGTTTTTATTTTTGTGCTCATTTTTTCTCCTTATGGACCACATTACACAGTTTAACTGGCTAGATGCAACCATATGTTCTATTCTAATAAATTCTTTTCTCACCTGTAGAATTCCCTTCTGATTTCTTGCTTCCCTGCCACCTAAAATCTTCAAAAATTTAAATTCAACAGTAATCACTAACTTCTGTCTTCCTGAACCCTGTTCTTTTATTGTCCTTTCTTATCACTTCTCCTCACTAGTTTTCTTGCTCTCTTTCACTTCCAGTAACTCCTTGCATCTTAGTGGCATTATTGCCTGGCCTGTTGTGAAATTATTAAAAAGAAACAGTGCAGTTATTACTAAGAAGTGTTGAAATTAATGCATGGAAGATTTCACAGCTCTAGCATCACCCCTTCCTTGTCAGACTATGAACTTTTCAGTCTACCCTCATAATTTACCTTCATTGAAATGTCTTGCTTTTCTGTTTATTAAACCCAAGCAGAAAATATTCATGCAACTTTATACATATATATATATATATATATATATATATATATATATATATATATATATATATAAAATATATATCTTAGTGGTATAAAAGTCTCACTGAGAACAAAGTATGTTTGTTATTCTTTTTCCGGTCAACCATTCCATCCCATCCCATCTGTGAACTACACTGTTATTATATCACAGATATAATAATATAATAAGTTATTATATCACAGATATAATAATATAATAAGTTATTATATCACAGATATAATAATATAATAAGTTATTATATCACAGATATAATAATATAATAAGTTATTATATCACAGATATAATAATATAATAAGTTATTATATCACAGATATAATAATATAATAAGTTATTATATCACAGATATAATAATATATTAAGTTATTATATCACAGATATAATAATATAATAAGTTATTATATCACAGATATAATAATATAATAAGTTATTATATCACAGATATAATAATATAATAAGTTATTATATCACAGATATAATAATATAATAAGTTATTATATCACAGATATAATAATATAATAAGTTATTATATCACAGATATAATAATATAATAAGTTATTATATCACAGATATAATAATATAATAAGTTATTATATCACAGATATAATAATATAATAAGTTATTATATCACAGATATAATAATATAATAAGTTATTATATCACAGATATAATAATATAATAAGTTATTATATCACAGATATAATAATATAATAAGTTATTATATCACAGATATAATAATATAATAAGTTATTATATCACAGATATAATAATATAATAAGTTATTATATCACAGATATAATAATGCCCATAATGGGAGAAAAGTACATGGGAGAATAACTCTCTCCTCCTTTTACATTTTCTTTTCTAACATTTCTCACCTGTGAAAATTACTTCCGGTTTCTTATTTCCATGCCACTTACAATCTTCAAAAATTTAAATGCAATGTCAATCACCATCTTCTATCTTCCTGAATCCTCTTCATTTATTGTCCTTCCCCCTCGCTAAAGCCTTCTTGTTCTTTTTCATTCTCAGTAACTCCTGGTATATTACTGGCATTATCACCTTGATTCAGGTGATATGATAAAAAACCAAAAATGATTTTAAAAAATGGAGATATTAGAAAATGAAAATGAAACGACAAAGAAAGACACATAATAATAGGAAACAAACAAAATATATTTCTGTTTGCCAATATGAGAAAAAAAAATCGCTTTGATTTTTTTTTTTTTAATATTGATTTCATAAAATGGAAGAGGAGAGATGAGAGTTATTAACTACTGAACCTGGCTGTAATCTTTCCAGCACAAGCACCCTGTATACCTCTAACTCAACCATGAACCCCACACACGCACACCAAAGCACCCAGCTACAATACACAACATGAGCATTTCAATCCATCAACTTTTAACAGCTGATTTTCTCTTTATTGCAGAAAAAAAAGAAATAAAAAACAGAAAGGTTGAAATAAATAACAAACAAAAATGCTGTCACTACCAATTTTGTTTTACTATATTTTTATATGTATATATTTATCTTTACTCTGTGGATATGTGACAATATATGGCTGTGAAAGTGTAATATATATATATATATATATATATATATATATATATATATATATAATAAAATAGGCAGCATATATTTTATATTACAAAGAGTTAATCATACCTTGAATAAATTAGCAATATTAATGCAATTATTGGCGAAATCCCTTCGCTAGTAGACATAATTATAAGCATTATACTACTAATAATCCACTGAATGATGAGATCCTTATGTATAAAATGGATATGGTGTATTTTTTAATTCAGCTCGTACTTTCAAATGCTTCACGCATTCATCTTCAGGCTGTATTTTTTCCTTTAGAATCAAAACCGGAAGAGGAAATAAATGTGTTTTCCCGACTGAAAGATATTTTTCAGAATGAGCTATTTATTAACGGCTATGTAGTGTTGGAGCGTGCAAATCGCAACGCTAAAGTTCAAATATTTCAAGTGAGAATTTTTATGAATTTTGTAATTTTTGTAATATAAGAGATATATAAATACTAGTTGTAATCTTATAAATATAAGAAATTATACTCGTCCGGAAAACCTTCAGTTTCTTGATTTGCAAATAAACAAACAAATACCAAAGGGAAAAAATGGTACTAAAAAAGAAAGAACAGAGAACATGTACGGCAGCCGAAAATAATCGTCTAGCATGCAAGTTCAGAGTCCAAAGAAAAAAACCCAGATACGAGTAAGAAAAATAACTAAATAAAGTGCTCGATACGCCAAGCAGAGCAAACCATCCCGTCATCTGTGTTTTCTTTTTCATTCTTTCTTTTTCTTTTTGTGTCTCTTTTGTTTTGGTCATGTGGTCATGATTTTGGGTTTGTCGGCTATATATTCCGTTCCCACAATACCTCTTTAGCCAGAATTCCCTGACAATCCGCTTAGGTGAAACCATGGTAGGTTAGGTTAGTCTGGCTCTTTAGGTTTAATTTATATATATATATATATATATATATATATGATCATCATTATCATGAATTCTCTCATTGGTTTCAATGCTTGAGTGTCCAAAATTTCACTGTTATTTAGTTCTCTTTATTGTGGATCTTGTGGGGTACCAATTCAGCAGGAGATTTGTGTATCAGTCCACAATCTGGCCAGTGGATTGTGTTGTCAAACAACATGGCTGGTATGAGATTCTTTCGTTTTTTTCCTCAATTTTTGAATAGCTTTCAATTCTCTCAGTTGACTGAACTGATCTTTTATGTCTTGGTGCCAGGTCCTCCTCCATTCAAAGAAATACATGGAATTTATTCCTGGAGATTTAAGAAAGATATTGATGGCTTTAAGATTCTATCTATCTCAACCCTTTTCATCTATCTATCTCAATCCATTCATATATATATATATCTCAATCTCTTCATATCTATCTATCTCAATCTCTTCATATCTATCTATCTATCTATCTATCTCTCTCAATCTCTTCATATCTATCTATCTATCTCTCTCAATCTCTTCATATCTATCTATCTATCTATATCTCTTCATATCTATCTATCTATTTATCTCAATCTCTTCATATCTATCTATCTCAATCTCTTCATATCTATCTATCTAAATCTCTTAATATCTATCTATCTCAATCTCTTCATATCTATCTATCTATCTCAATCTCTTCATATCTATCTATCTATCTCAATCTCTTCATATCTATCTATCTCAATCTCTTCATATCTATCTATC
>OZ038498.1:33571026-33666026 GCA_964036315.1 Acanthosepion esculentum
ATAGTACGTGTGTCTGTGTATATATATATATATGCTCACAACTTTATGTGCATATATTTATATATATATATATATATATATACATATACATATATATATATATGTATATATATATATATATATTCTGTTGTATGGATATGAGTTTGTGCTTCTGGGTTTCATGCTTTTGTGATCATCAGACAAAACTGCTAAAGTGAAAGCTTGAAACCCTGGGTTACAAACTCATATCCATACAACAGAATATGTTAGCTCTGATATTGAGTTCTTTTCACTAAGTACTGCAAATACAAAAGCAATATATATATATATATATATATATATATATATATATATATATATATATTAAAGAAAAAAACCAGTAAGATATATAATTCGATGTTATTATTAATATTTTTATTTTTACAAAACAGTGCTCAATGCAAATCTACAGAGCATAAATATTATAAATTTACTAATTTAAAAATATGGTTCCATTGCTACACAGGAATTACCATGTTTCAAAAACAGAAACTAACAACTTCAAATTCAATTATAGAATTAAATTAAAGTCCTTAATTCTGTTTCAATTTCAAGTAAGTTTTGGAATAACTTATTTTGAAATTTACTGAGTTTTATAACCACATACATTCATAATATTAGTTTCTAAGGATACGAGGAAATCCAATCATTTTTAACAAGAGCCAGTAGGGTATTCATTTTCATTGAAAACTATTGTATCAAAATATGAGTTACTTTCGAAAAGAGGTTAAGTCAAGGTAGGGTAGGGGTGCCTTTTCCAGTGAATGATGACATCCGTTCAACACATGTCATCTGGTCTTTTACAATGACAAAAATTTTTACGGCACTTTTGTTTCGCCATTAAATTTGTACTTGTATAGATAAAGAGTTTTTCTAAAAGGATTGTTTGTATATGAATATGCCGTATTGAACTACAATTTTAAAATATTATTCTTAATTTTAATTACTAATAAACTATACTTCTTTGAAAACAAATAAATGTAATAGAATTACTTAAATTATTTACAAATTATCATTAAATATAAATATGTATATTTCATTTGTCAGCTTTTTTTTATTAAACATTATTTAAGGAAAACTTTTGACAATATCGGCAAAAAATAGCTATTTCATTCTTAGTAAGTTTAGTTTCTTTTTTTTGAAACATGGTAATTCCTGTGTAGTGATGAAACCATATTTTTAAATTAGTAAATTTATAATATATATATATATATATACACACACTACAGTTCAAAAATGTAAAAATGCTCTTAGAGCTATTGAGAAAAGAATGGAATCACTTACCAAACTTATACTTTTAGAAACTTTTGCAGTGAATGACAAAAATTTCTGCTGCAGTAATCAAGGCTAAAAGAGGATATTTTGACAAGAGCAAAATTTAATGCTAATAAAATGCTTTTTTCTTTTTGTCATAAAGAAATTTATAATAAAAATTGTGCCCCACTTTTTTTTTAAAACCATGTATAATAATTCTTTCTTATTTAAAGTACAAAGCACCCACTTTTTGAGCCAATTTAGAAAATTATCAGGGGTGACCTCAAACTTTTGAACTGTAGTGTAGATATATATATATATATATTAATCCAACATATTTTTATTACTTCAAACATTATTTTTAGTGGATACCTGTACTTGAGTAGATGCTCCATTTTATTTTAAACAGTATTTACTTCATCTCCTGCTCTGCTCACCTAAGAAAACTTATTAGGAAAAAAAGTCCCCTCCAGCAGGATTTGATCCTGAACTCGTCTCCCACCCCACCATTTTGCAGGAGGTATCAGCATATCACCATTTTGTCTATGAAGAGCTTCAAAATCAAGCAAGTTTCTATTTGCCTTTAAAGTACCCTCACTCGTTCACTCTCTTGTATTTGCCCAGTTTCAGATCTGAAATGTAAACAAAGCAATTTGTAAAGAATTAATGGATTTTGTTCTTTAATCTGATATATATTTATTACTTCAAATGTTACTTTTAGTGGAGATCCATATTAGCGTAGACACTCCCATTGCAGGAGGCTTGACAAAGAGAGAAGCACTGCTAAAGGCTATAATTGATAGGAAGCTTTGGAGAGCCATGTCCGTCCACGTCCTGAAGGGACACGGCACATAGAAGAAGAAAAGGTAGTAGTAGTAGTAGTAGTAGTAGTAGCAGCAGAATTTCCCCACTCTCATCATGTTTGATTACTTCATTTAGTGAGTTTTCTTTTCTTTCTTTGCTGTTTTTTAAAACCAAAAACTCGTTAAGCCTTAAGTCACTCAACTGTTTCCAATTGGTTAGCAGTAAATTATCATCTAATTTTGGTTACTGTTAATTAACAAGAGTAATTTGACACATTGCTTGGGTGTCGAGCACTAATTATGTTGAAGTTCATTAAATCCTGTTAACAAACATCTTGGGCTTTAGATTGATTTAATTTCAGAAATTAGAAAATATCCACTCACTTAATTGGGAACTTTACATCCGGCTTCACTTATGTCTCGCAATGATTGTTTTTGCTGATGAGAGGTTTTATGAATGTTTTTTTAAGGGGCTTTTGCTAATTTTTTTTCTGTTTTTATTTTAGAGGATTGCTTATCACAATGTTTTTTTTTTTATTATTTATATCTTTTTTTTTATGCATGTTTTTTTTCTTTTATGCAACTAAATATATATTTGAAATCCCCAAGTATTTATCAATGTATGGATATGTGTTTGCATTACAGTAGTTGCTGAAAAGTTCTCAGCCTGATCAAGAAGTGTTCCCTTCAAAATTCTAATGTTTGGTCATTTGTTCAGATTTTGGAAAGCAGCGTGTAGGCATATCAATAATTCCACAGCTGAATGATAAAAAATAACCCTTATTTTATACAAGAAATATTTATCACCATAATCACTTGCCGTGTTAATGCACTTAATTTAATAGTGAATATTAATCATACATATTTCTGACCAAAATTCAAGAACCTTTGTGTACATACACTCACTCACACACCCACATCTTTGTATGAGCATACTTAGTCAGTATATTAGTATAAATTTAAAAATCCACAGATTTTAGAATATATAACAAGTACTGATGAAGTCATTTCCCATAACTTTAATGTGCTCCAATATGTCAATTACATAACTGTTGTAACGTAGGGAAGGTTACTGAATAGAATAATCAAACAAATAATGAAAGATGATACTTAGAACAAGAACAACACATATAAGATTCGCCAGTGGCATGTAGAAGAAGTAGTCAATTGCTAGAAGTGAGTCATTTTTACAAATACTTTCATGGTAACTGCTCCAAGGAGCTGCTTTCGCTGGTTCCCAAACTTCATGAATTTAAGTGTTCTACTAGGCTTGCATCTCGCTCACACACTTTCACTGTCAAAAGTGTTAAATGTAGCCATCTCTTCTACTCCAATAGCTTCATGTCTTGCACCTCTCGCCTGTGGAACTCCCTCCCCTCTTCCTGTTTCCCTGATAGCTATAATCTCCAACTATTCAAATGTAATGTCAATTGATGTCTCCAGATGCCTTGATCTATCCCCTATCCTTCTCTTCATCCTTTCCTCTATCACTCCTATTTGCTCTCACTCCAACTCTCTGTAACCCCTTGTGTGCTAGTGGCTTCCTGCCTTGCTTGGGGTGAAACGATTAAAAAAAAAAGTGAATTCTATACTGAATCTTCAACTGCAGACCACAGACCAACACATACAGTATTCACTACTGTATTTATGGGAATGGGGGCATACCCATTATTGTTTGTAGGTATGCTACAACAGTAACAAAAAATATGCAAACTTATCTGGGTCATATATATATATACAGTGTAACCCGGATATAAGAGACCCGGATATAAGATAAACCCGGATATAAGAGAGATTTTCTCTGGTCCCAAATTAGAGCCTGTGTTAATGTATATATAATAGACCAAACCCGGATATAAGATACTTCTTCTCCGGTCCCGACAACTCTCTTATATCCGGGTTACACTGTATATATATATTTAATAGGCCTGTTAATGAAATTTGGAAATGTTGTTGTTGGTTGGAGGCTACCTGTGGAAACTATATTCTCTCAGTAAATCCAAATTACTTTATAATCCTTCAGAAATCCTCTAAACAACAACAACAACAACAGTACTAAAGGATTAAACAGGGATTTGGGTTTAGCAATCCTCTAACCAACAGCAACAACATTCCCCAGAATAGTGAGTCCCACTTTTTTTCTTTATTCTTTGTCTCATTGAAAAAAGATCCAGGCGTGTCAGAAAATTCCAAATTTAAAATCTTTCTTATGCTTCAATTTAGCTAAAAGGCCTACTGATATATAATATATATCAATAAATATTATCAATCTTATTGCCAATATTGTTATTTTGTTGTCTTCTTATTTCTCAAATTTCATTAACAGGACTATTAAATCTCTCTATATATTAGAATGGACACTAATGCCAAAAGTGATTGGTGACAGTCTGTTTCATGTTTGAATGCAATCTTCAAGGCATCATGGGGGCCTCATGATAGCCTGAAGATTGCATTCAAGCATGAAACAGACTTTATATTTACTTTTATATTTACATATTCCTGATATTGATGACTTTTATACTTTTATCCATAGGTATCGCATATCATAAAAGTATATTTTGCGATATATACATATTATAATTATTTCTATTTTAAAAATATGGTTCCATTGCTACACAGGAATTACCATGTTTCAAAACAGAAACTATAATTTTAAATTTAATTATAAAATTAAATTTGAAATCCATAGATCCATTCCATTCTCAAGCAATTTTTGGTATAAAATTCAGAAATTTACTTAATTTATAAGCACAGACAATATTTTAAGTTAAAGTTATGGAAAAATCCATTCACTTTCATTAGGGGCGGTTGGGTTTTAATTTCCCTAGACAACTTATGTATCTTTTAAAATCAGGTTAAGAATTGTAAATCTTACTGTTCTTTCTTATTATTTTAATATATATATATATATATATATATATATATATATATATACACATACACACAGGGTGTCCATAAAGTTTGTGTGCACATTATTTGTATTTGCAATAGAAATAATTTGTAAAAAGGATTAGAAAGAAGTAAATCTATATTTTTTAAGGTCTTATTGAAATTTAATTTAAGTTTCCACATGTCCTTCATCATTAGCAATACAAAGGGTAATACGATTTTGCAGTTCACGGAAAACATTTGCCAACTGATTTACAGTAATGCCTGAAATCACATTAGTTATTTTAGCTATACTTAAAACTAGGTACATTAAACTATATAACATTTTTTACAGATTATTTCTATCGCAAATACAAATAAAGTTATAATTTTTTAAAGTGCACACAAACTTTATGGACACCCTGTGTGTGTGTGTGTGTGTGTGTGTGTGTGTATGTATGTATGTATGTATATATATATATATATATATATATATATATATATATTTTAAGCTTTTCACCCCAGGCAAGGCTGGAAGCCACTAGCACGCCAGGGGTTACAGAGGATTTGAAGCGAGAGCAAATAGGAGTGTTAGAGGAAAGGATGTGGAGAAGGATAGAGGATAGATCAAGGCAACTGGAGATGTCGATTGACGTTACACTTGAATAGTTGGAGATCATAGTCATCAGGGAAACAGGAATGAGGAAGGGAGTTCCATAGGCGTTGAGGTGCGAGGAAATTAGAGGAAAAAGCATGGCAACATGGAAAATGTTTTTGTGAGACACATTTTATATTTTAGAACTTCATTGGACTAAAGTGATGTTTGTGTTAATGTGACTACACAGTTGCATCAAAATAAACATCACTTTCGTCCAATGAATTCCTAAAGGACAAAACAAATTTATATATTGTTTACCTGTATTGCGAGTATGAGTGACGACATGAATACCTTATGTCCTTATGTATAGCTAGCTTGACATTGGGGCAAAGGGGTGTTTGAGTTACCCTGGATAGAAATAACAATAACGATGACATAATTGTGCCAGAGGGGTATCAGAAATTTTGAAATCAATCATATTGACCGGCTAAGAGACGAAAGTCAACAGCAAATATTCCTGTTGATATGTCCCAAGACTCTTGCTGTTGTATAATGTGTTCGACTTGTATGCAGGTCAGTGTTTCATATGGCAAAAACATAAAAACTGAATGAAGTTGTCGGATATTCATACATTGAAATCTACGGGAGAGTCTATCATACATACATACATTCATCGGCTTTCTCTGTATCCTTGGAAACAGGAAATTATGAATTTATATGTGCGTTTAAAACTCATTAAATGAAACAGAACTAATGTTTTTACAGTATTTACATTAGTCGGACTATTGTCCTCATCTTTGTCGCCATATTTGTGACAACGTTTCGGCTGTTGTACGCTCCGGCCTTCTTCAGGTGGTTGGAATTTCGAACTGAACCCTTTATTTCGATCACTGGGGTAGACTGTTCTAGCTCTACGTGCCATGTTTGAAGAAGGCCGGAGCGTACAACGGCCGAAACGTTGTGACAAATATGGCGACAAAGATGAGGACAATAGTCCGACTAATGTAAATACTGTACATAATACCTCATCTCAGAAATATAGACAGACTCTAATGCTTTTAAATTTAATTATATAATTAAATTTGAAGTTTTTAGCTTCAGTTTTTGAAACATGGTTATTAGTGTGTAGTGAAGAAACCATATTTTAAATCAGTTAATTTATAATATTTATGCTCTGTAAATTTTTTGTAAAAATAAAAATAAAAAATATCAATAAGAACACCGGATTATGCATCTTACTGTTCTTTCTTTTTATTTATATATATATATATATATATATATATATATATATATACACACACACTCACAGTGGATATTTAGGCAGCAAATGTTCTTTGAAGTAAATATTATTAAAGACAATAGATATTTTATGTCAATTAATTTTAATGATTGCCTTTACCAAATGAATTATTTTTACTTAAGAATCTGGATCCTCAAGCATATATATAAGATAAAAATAAAACATGTCACACATCATTTACATTACGACACTCTTTGCCTCCACCAATTCTTTTGACCTTCCCTGATGATGACATAGGAAAATCAAAAACTTGCGTCATATTTATTGTGTTTATTTTTTAAAATGATCTTCTGATGGAATATCCTCCTTGTCTGAGAGGGCTTATTCAAATAATTCAAATACAAACGTACACACAGATATCATGGCATATGTTTATATGAGTAAATAGAATTTATTTTTATTTAATTACCTCCTTTTTTTTTTACATTTATTATTCTTTTAAACCAATCCTGTAAATAATATGGACTACTCCACTATCATTTTTGTCCAGTATATATATCAAAATTTAAATGATGAAAAAAATGGAAAAGACAAAACAAAATCCGAATATGCAAGTTTACTGTTTTAATGTTGTTTTACTGTCGATGTCAGACGTTTCGGTCTAGTAGACCATCTTCAGGACATGGTTATTAAAAGGGAACGCTGACTTTAAAATTTCAGTTGTTCTGTTTCTGATTAGTCTTGTGTCTATCGTCTCTTCATGTTGACTTAAATATCGTCTAATCCTAAGTATGTTTCTAATAACCATGTCCTGAAGATGGTCTACTAGACCGAAACGTCTGACATTGACAGTAAAACAACATTAAAACAGTAAACTTGCATATTCGGATTTTGTTTCATCTTTTCCATATTTTTCATCATACCGTCGGATCTACATCCACATATTTGCTTACACACACACACACACACACACACACACACATATATATATATATATATATATATATATATATATATATATATATATATATATATATATACACACACACACACACACACATACAGTGTGTATAAAATATACTTTTACAGACTTTCGTTCTTCATACAAAAAACAAGGACAAATGTCTGCATAAACATAATTCCACAAATGGTTTGTTTTTTGAGTGATTAATTTTAAAGAAAGTTTAAAGTAGATGGCACAATGTAGACGAGGTTACATTTGTCTTCATCCTCTCATCACTCACCACAGGAGAACTTTTGCCAATGGTTTATTGCACAAACTGCCGATCCATTGTTTATCACTTTAGTCTTTTTTACGGATGAGGCAACATTTGGAAGAGATGGAATAACAAATTTACACAGCCAACATTTGTTGGCGGGTTGGATATAAATCTCAGCAATGTGATAAAAAAAAGCAGCATAGGTTGGATGACTCTGCTGTCATCGGTCTGGAAATGCAATCTGATATAACAATACAGCCTCACGTCCATTACCATTTGCATGGTTGTATGTAAAAAATCATATCTGCCTGCTCACGATATGAATATCCTGCCATTTTTAAACAGAACGCTTTTGAGTTAACTCATTATTATACACATTAAATATTGATGACAGACTGTACAAATGTACACAAATGACAAATGTAACCTAGTCTATATGGCAACACAGTGCTGTCTACTGTAAACTTTCTTTAAACTTAATAACTCAAAAATGAAAGATTTGCAGACCTATTTTACATGAACTTTTGTGTTTGTTTTGGTTGTGAGACCCCCCACCCCTGAAAGTTTGAAAAAATATTTTTGATACAATCTGTGTATATTTTTATACATATATATATATATATATATATATATATATATATATAAAATATGGTTTTAAAGTATGCTATATTTATGGGTTAAAGTGCTCAATATCAAGGACAGAGCTTATGTAAATATAAAAGTATCCATTGAAGTCAACACCCAGAGGCTCCTCTAGTCATTAGCTGTCTGGATATTGACTTCAATATCTACTTTTATATATATATATATATATATATATATATATATATATATATATATATATGATTTTGTATTCTAACAGCAATCCTTCTTTTATACAAGTTTCATTAAAAATGACTGACTTATTAAGTTTTTTATTTAATAAATTTTTTGCCCACTTGTTTTATATGTCCAAGCACTTTCAGCTATACTTTTAGCCATTGTCAAGGATGAAATGTATTTTTACTTCTAACCCAATGTATGGATTGTTTTATGTATGTATCTCGGCTTATAGGAATGTTTTTTCCAAAGAGAGTCAGCACATTGTGGCAATGTTTATTTTATTGAGTGTTGGCTTTTTTTATTAATAATGCTTCCATTAATTTTAGGCTTTTTTGACATGTGAATCAGGCTATTATATTTGTGTTATCAATGAGTATGTTGCGGATAGGGTTTGATAGGTATTCATTTGTATTTAAGTGAGACGTTATTGAGCTATGGTCAGAGAGATGTAACATGAGTCTTCTTGTTAGGCATATTGTAGTATATACAACATAATTATTTAAGAATTTGGATTGATCAGTGACACAATTCCTTAAGGGACATGTGAATTGATAAATAATCCTTGATAATGGCTAAAAGTCTTGATGAAACTGCTAGGACATATAAAACATTTGGACAATTCATATATAATTTACGCCCAGAGAAAAAAAAAATTATAAAAACACATAAAAAATTATGCAAGAAAACAAACTTAACCACAGTACCTTGTCAGTTATTTTCAATGAAACTTGCATATATATATATATATATATATATATATATTTAAATTGTGTGTATTGCATAAATATATTGTGTAATTGTCATCTTTGATAATGGCTTATGTAAGCCGAAAGCTCAGATCGGATTAAATAAAAAAAAGTATGTATCAATATTGTGATTTTCTTTCATTATTTAATGATAATGTTATTAAGATTATCAGACTATATGAAAAAAACTTGCATAAAATATATAGACAACGCTTATCTATATTATTTAATGAGACATGTATTTATATATATATATATATATATGTGTGTGTTTGTGTGTAAATACTTTCATTTGTAAATATGAACAGGTCATTTTTTCCATTTTGTGTAAGTGTGTATATTCAAATACATCTACACACACTCATGTACAGTAAAAATTTCAGGTCAAAATACAATTACCCCTATATCCAAACACACACACACACATCAATATATGAGTTAGTATATGAGCATAAACATTGTAAAATCTCTTTTTTGTGTATATATATATATATAAAAGTGAACATAGAAGTCAACACTTAGAGGTGACAGTCTGTTTCCTGCTAGATGCAATTGTCAGGCCACGAGTGCTGTTATTTTTCTCGGCTATTTATATATACGGGTCAGACAATGCACCACAGACCCGTATATATAAATAGCCGAGAAAAATAACAGCACTCGTGGCCCGACAATTGCATCTAGCAGGAAACAGACTGTCACCTCTAAGTGTTGACTTCTATGTTCACTTTTATATTTATACATGCTCTATCTCTGATATTGAGCACTTTATCCCATAAATATAGCACACTTTAAAACTATATTTCTTCATATATATATATATATATATATATATATATATATATATCCATCCACAAACACATATATAATTACTTGGACACAGACACACACACACATATATGTATATGTGTCTGTGTGCAAGTGCTGCTGGTGGCGCCTGGGGTGGCGGTCCCGCCACAGCCACCGAAACCGTGAGATCACCCCTGGTTGGCAGCTGATGAAGACAGGGTATCACACATGCTAACACACATATGTTAAAAAAAAAAAAAAATTATATATATATGTGTGTGTGTGTGTGTCTGTGTGCATGTGATCATATATATATATGTATGTATATATATCTATATATATAATGTATGTATGTGTGTTTGTGTGCAAATTATTATATATATATATATATATATATAATCACTTGCACTTATATATATATGGATGTATGTTTGTGTGTGTGTGTGCACACAAGTGATTCCTTGCTTTTGTGTGCATGTATATATCATATTTTATATGTTTGCATGTCTTTTCTGAAAGTCTGCATCCGAATATATTCATACATTCTCAGTCTCTCTATATGAGGTACAAATGATTTTTTTATCAGTTTCTTTTCATTACTGAGTTCGAAAGAATATCAGAAAGAAACATTATTAAGGAGAGAACAATAAAAAGAACATGAACTAAGAAGATAGATAATGACTGACATTATATTTAAATTTTTGCAAAGTGCGATAGAAGAAATTGTTACGGTTACATCTGGCCAAACTGACTGTAATATGACGAAACCTAGCCACTTATCTGGTTATGCACTTAAATTTGTCAAGTTTAAGTATCATAGGGGAAATTTCATTAGAACAATTACCTTTAAGTATTTATAGTAAAGACACAAGAAAACTGCATTAAATTAGTGGGAAAGGGACTTAAGCTGAGATGCCATATCAGGTCTAATAACATTGCAGATTCTTATTTCGATTACCATGAATACATTTACACATGTAGTCATATATGCAATTTCTGTAAAAATACAATGTCTGCATCTTGTTGCACATAAATTTTAATATTTATTGTGTTTGGATGTGCAGGTGGTCCATTTTTTTTTTTAAGCTTTTCACCCCAAGCAAGGCTGGAAGCCACTAGCATGCAAGGGGTTACAGAAGGTTTGGAGGAAGAGCAGATAGGAGTGGTAAAGGAGAGGATGTGGAGAAAGATAGTGGATCAATCAAAGCAAGGGGGTTACAGAAGATTTGGAGCAAGAGCAGATAGGAATGAAAGGGGGAAAGGATGTGGAGAAGGGAAGAAGATAGATCAAGGCAAGTTGTTTGTAGCTTTAAATAAAAAATAAAATAGTGGAGTTTCAATTCATTGCATTCACTTTTGTGCCAATATCTTTCAGAAAGGTATAAATCTATCTATTTTCCTGCCAGCTGTTGGTTAAATAGCAGGTCAGACTGGGATCTCTAGCCATGATTGACAAACAGTCTAGGAGAAGGACAATTCTAAATTCAAAAGTATGTAACCCTGGGTTAGCACATACTGTACAGTCATCGACAAGATCATGATGTTCACAATGACTATAATCTTGCTTGCAGCTGACCTACGATGATCTGTATGTTGCCTTAAACCATGTCTAGCTCAGTATATGTGGGTGGATTTTGATGCAAGATTATATTTGTAGCTCCTTCATATGAAACAAAACCAGAGATTTTAACTAAAATTGTAGCAAAAAAAAAAAAATAAAACACTTGAATGCAATAAGATTTATTATATGTTCAGTATTGTTAGACAATGGAAATATGTTTTTTTCTTTTATAATATCTTATCAAAGTGCAATTAACATCTGTTGTCACTTGATGCCAGATAAAACAAAAACAAAAAAATAAACAGCGATTCCACCCACCTGTCATTTATTTTTCTGCATTCTTCTGATCCACATGATTTACTGGAATTCAGGAAACGCCGTTTCATAGAATTTGGCTTTGGCACTGGCATTATACCAAGAGCATTCTTATTAATTTGTTTTCTGATTCCTATTGTCCTTCTCTTTTCATTACTGTTAATTAGTTCATATTAAATCGGCATAGTCAACAAAAACACTGTATTAAAACCTTGTGTTTGTAAATGTTTTTGTGTCCCTGGAACAAAACAGTGACATATGTAGGTCTTTTATTAAAAAGAGTTGACGAAAAATGAATGCGTGTAAGGTGAAGTAGGTGGAAGGTGAATGGAAATGTGTTTGAATGGAACTATTTATGAATGTATGTAGGTGCATCAATTCACTAGATTCACTGGTAAATATTAATCACATATATTGAGTATTATACCGCAAAAGTCATAGATCTGTCCATCTACGTATAAGGTTACAGTCTTATTGGCTCACACTTGTGTATAGCACTTCTTTAATATATTTATATATATCTCTGTATGCAAGGGTGAATGTGAGAGTTAGTCATGATCATGAGACCCATTAGGGTTGTAGGGATGCCACATGTACTGCAGTTGTATCAGTAGGGGGCAGAGGTCGATTTTGGAACTGTGCTATTGCACTCAGTTTGAAAGTTGGGGTTTCACCTGATAAATAATGACATGAAATATTTTTCCCCAAATCATTACTGTTTTTTGAGGAAATGAGTGCAAAGATTACATTTAGGTTAAAAATTATGGCGTTGCAATTTCACTCCAGTGATCAATGAAAGCTTTATAGCACAGCCTTATAAAATGTATAATTTACTGAAGCTTTACAATTTGTATATGGACAAGATGCATGGCACAAGCACATTACTACTAAATCATTGTGTTGTCAAATAAGATCTTTATTTACTTCAAAGGAAAATTATACTGAACAATTTAGTTATATTATGATGTACAGTGTAACCCGGATATAAGAGACCCTGATATAAGAGAAACCCGGATATAAGAGAGATTTTCTCTGGTCCCAAATTAGAGCCTGTGTTAATAAAACAAAATAGACCAAACCCTGATATAAGAGAAACCCGGATATAAGTGAGATTTTCTCTGGTCCCAAATTAGAGCCTGTGTTAATAAAACAAAATAGACCAAACCCGGATATAAGATACTTCTTCTCCAGTCCCGACAACTCTCTTATATCCGGGTTACACTGTAATATATTATACAGTGTAATAGTTTTCATGCGATTTTCAATAAACAATGCAAATTTACAATATTTCTCTTATAATTTGTGCCCAGCAGTATTATGGTGTTATAATGTTTATCTATTTATTTTGTATTGTTATATTTTTCTTGTATTTGTTGTTAATCCAGCTGAAAAAAAATCCCAGCAGAATATAATATGAAAATGGTGATTGAGATTTCAAATGCTGATTTTCCAGGCAGGCAAGTCAGCAATTTCTCACTTGAAGGATTTGGATCAGCATAATCTTTCTACCTTTGTTCTCCACATTTGTCTTTCTTTTGTCTTCTGCTAAAGATGACACAAGTCGTAAAACAAACGTGAAGAGAATTTAAGATTTGTTCAAACTAAAATACTGAAGAAAAATTTAGTTATGTAATAAAATTATTCCTTATTAAAATCAATATGGATGACTATTGGTTTGTTTAAACATATTTAAAGATTCTAAAATATACAGACATTACATATGAATCAGTCTTGCTCCATCTCCTTATCTGTAGGGGACCGTAGTCCTTTGTGTATATAGATCACTGGGGAATATAAGATGCAGCTAAAAAAAAGCAGAGTAATTTCATGGGTAAAAAAAAAAGCATATTTTCATGTATAAAACACATCTGATTTTAGAGCAAAAAAAAAAAAAATGACTAAAACTTGTGTAAAAGGAAGTGAAAAAATGAAAAAAAAAACATGATAATGACTCTTGGTGTATAAGGCCACTAAATTGCTAATATACTTTGAGAAAATAAATCAAAATAAAATCGAATAAATATCGACTTGCTTGTTTGTTTTGGTTTTAATTATGAAAGATTTATCTCCCTTTGTTGCAATATGCCATTAGATATTATCTCTCTGGTAAACAAATAAATCCAATTTGACCTAATTTTGTCAATTTTGAGTCCTCAGAAAAAGTGGATTGAGTTCTAAATTAAGTATAACTCTTTTGGACATGATTTTGGATAAAAAAAATAAAACGAGAAGCAGATATGTTCACCTATTGCCCGGTTCACATTTCTTTCTTTTGAACAGGAGGAGAGGTTTATCCCTTGTTTGCTGCTTAGGACTGAGTTTCGTTTTTTTTCTCCTAAAGTCTTCTCTATTTTTTTTTAACTCCCTGTAGTACCTTGAGTCTTAGTGACATTATTACCTTTCTTGGGATGAAATGATTAAAAAAATACCTGCATCTTATAGACACAGTATTTATTCAGTTGAGCCATATTTGGCTCAAGGCTGCATTTCATGAGTTTTTATAGTTTAAACTCTATTAATTATTTACGTGTCTAACCAAGTGACAATGATGCTCTCAGTGATAGATTTTCATCTACTTGTATAAAGCTAAATGAGTGCAGTCAGAAGATTGTGTAGCACCAGTTATATTTGCTTTGAAGACCCGTATTTACAATTGTAGTCTTTATCCAAGCTTGTGCATGGTTTACTGACATTGTTAGAATGTACAACTATCTCAGTTACCATAGCAATTCTGTCAATGCACTTGATTCAGTAGTGAATATTCCTCACAGAGATCAAAGCATTATACATGGAAAATTTTAGATTAAAAGTCAGTTTTGTGTCAGTGTAAGACTAGTTGATCTACCCTTGTATAATTTATCACTATCTTCAGTTTCGAAAATGAAAAAGATGTCTGCCTTGAAAATCAGCATTTGAAAACATTACTTTTGAATGGGCTTTGCAATTCCTACATAACCTTGACATATTCAAGAAGGATATTAGACTAATCCAAAACCTATACTGGCCACAAGCTGCCTGTATACAAATAGAAAAGGAATCCAGTAAATATATAAAAATAGAAAGGGGTGTAAGACAAGGATGTGTCGTCTTGCCGGACTTATTCAACCTATACAGTGAGGTCATTCTGAGAGAATTAGAAGTCCTACCAGGATTTGTTATTGGCCGCTGCAATCTTAACAATATAGGATATGCAAATGACAGTGTTGATAGCAGACGTAGAAAGGAAACTACAAGAATTCCTACAGAAAGTAGTGAAGGAAAGTGAGAAGAAAGACCTAAACATCAATTGCAAGAAGATTATGAAGTAAAAGAAACACAGCCCATACAAATTACAACAAATTGGAGATACCAAAATTAAAACAAATACAGCAACTTTGTAACGAAAGAGAAAATCACCTACCTCAGAAAAGAGTTTATGTTTTGTGTATGGTCTGCCGAAGGAGAATTAAAGTAAATAGTTAACAAAAACCTACTACTTTAAGTATCAGAGAAACTATGCTAATGTTTTTTTCCTCCATGAATGGCGGGACCAATCAGAAAAATCACTCGGTGAATAAAGGCAGTTGCTTTTGCTTACCCAGCAGAACGATTTTTTGAGCTTGGTGAGTGAAAGTGCATTTCTGGTGGTGTGAAGTGAAGGTTGGATTTCTGACCCTATTTTTGTTACTACACTGCCTGCTGGACTGTTTACTACAGATTTGCAATTGAACTTCGTGGTGGCACACAGACTTTTTTTTTTTTGTTTCTACTGACTCCACTGGTTGATAACAAAACAAACTTAAATATTTTGTGTTTTTACAGAGGGCAGAAAGTGCGATATTGCAATTCAAAGGCACATTGAAATAGTGAAAGATGTCTTCCAAAAGCTAGGTAGGAAAATTTTGTTAGAAAACAAGAAAAATAATATTAAACTGTTATGTAATATCAGTCCTCTTATATGACAATGAATGCTGGGCAATCTCACAAATGAAAAAGAGACTTGAAGCAACAGAAATGTAGTTCTACAGAAGGATGCTGAGAATACCATGGACTGAACATGTGAGCAACAATGAAGTTTTAGAGAAAATGGAAACAAAAGGGACATTTATGCTTAATATCAGGAGGAAACTGTTGAAATTTCTAGGGCACATTGTGAGGAAAGAATGTTTGAAAAATTTGATACTCACAGGATATATTGATGACAAGAGGGACAAAGGAAAACACTGCATAATTTACTTTGTGAACTTGAGTAAATAGTGAGTTGAACAGGGTTTAAGAGAGAGAACAAAAAGACAAGATTTATTAAAAGTTACAAAGCACAGCAAATTGTGGCGAGCCATGATCGCCAATCTCCTGAAGGTACACATCACATAGAAGAAGAAGAATACTCTTTGCAAATATACAATTACCTACCAAATAGGGAGTGGAGAACATTCTGTGTTCAACATCACTATTTAAAATCATTTTTTTTTATTGAGTCAAAAATGGCCACTGAGTCCAGTGAGAAAGACATCTCTCTAAATCATTTAATTTGTCCAGATGTTTACTGAACAGGGTTTAATCTTAAAAAAGGTAAACAATAGAAACTATTTTGAGAAAATTGCACTGTACCAATCTTTCAAATAGAAAAGGCCTGTCTGCCTGCCTTGAAAATCAGCCTTCAAATTTTAAATAAAATATTTTTCTACATTATTTACATTGTTCAGACTGTTGTCCTCATCTTTTTTGTCATATTCACGATGTTTCGGCCGTTGTACGCTCCAGCCTTCTTCAGGAAATATATGTTGAAATTTGTAAATATCTTAGAAATATAGACAAAATATTTTTCTTTGGTAGATTATGCTTTTCACCAGTACATCTTATGGCATGCTGACCTCTAAAAATATGACTGTTATTGTAATTACTGTTATAAATATTCCTGTTACTCTAATAATTAACGGTATTCTTGTTAATTTTATTCATTATACAAATACTGTCAATTTTATGTTGGAGAATTTAAAGAATTTCCGTCCCATATCTTGACCAATCTTTGAAGTTGAGAATACTTACCTCAAAAATCAACATTCAAAATGATGTCTTTGACATGGGCTTAGACACAAGATTCTATCATTGGTAAGAAATATGTACATGTCCCAAGGGTTGAAAAGGGTTTTTTTGTATATATAAATACCAAATTTACTTTGATTTTTATTCTTGTCATGTACTTGGCTTTTCTATTATAATCTGATGAATTGATTCATTGATTTATTTATTTTTAAGTAAATAATAATAAAAAAAAAGACAACCTCCTTTCGTTATCCAAGCTCTGAGCTTTACTTTGTGCTGTGGTCATCTACCAGAATGATTTCCTACTCTTCTGGGACAGTGTTGGATGAAGCACCGGATGGTAGTGGCGGCAGATAGTGACTCTTCCAAAAGATGTTATTTTGATTCTCCTTGTGCCAATTTCTGTTCTATAAACTGCTTCTTTTCTTTTGACTCACATTGAAGCAGCTGGAGTTAATCTCACTTTGGAATTGCCAAACTTTGCACTTAGATCAAATAATGCTTATTTCTTTCTTTCTTTTATCCTTTCTTTTCCCAGGTTTTCTCTTTCTTTTACAGTTTATTTTTTCATTTTGCATTTCTTTCTTTCTTTACTTTCCTTTTGCCTTTTCTTTTCTTTCCTTTTGTTTCTTTTTCTTTTTTGTTTTCTTTATTTTTATTTTATTTTCTTTATTTTTCTTTTTGCTTTTATTTGTTCCTACTTTCTTTCTTTCTGTTTCTTTTTGTTTTTTCTTTTCTTTTTCATTCTTATTTTTTCATCCATCTTTTTTGTAATTTACCTCATTTTTTTATCATCACGTTCTTCCCTTCATCATCTCGTCAACTGAAAAAAATTTCCTTTTTTCTCATTTTTTACACCAGTTTTTTCTCATTTTTCTACTCCTTTTTTATTGTTTTTACACCAGTTTTACTTTTATTTTCCTCTTTTTCTTCTTTTGCTCCAATATTTTCCTTGACTTTTCTTTTTGTTTGCTTCTTTCTCTTGACTTCTTTTCTTCTCTCATTTTTCTTTCTTTTTTTTTTCTTTCTCTTTCATACTTTATTCTTTATTTTTATTCTTGCTTCCCATTTGTTCTTTTTCTCTTCTTTCACATTTTCCTTCCTTGGTAAATCAGGTACATCCTTTTTTCTTTTTTTTTTACTTTCATTTTTTTTACTTTCAGTATTTCAGGTGAGAAATAACCTCAAGATTTACAAACTGCCCAATAATTATTTTTACCCAAGAAAAATATAATAAAATAAAAAACAATCTTATTTCATCCATGTTTTCTCTCAGATGAAACCAAAAACGAGAGATATAGAAAAAGACTTGAGATGCAGATAAAAATATACATAAAAAGTTCTCTTTGGAACAAGATTCTGTTTGTTTCTTTAGCACAGAAGCTCCAAAACCTTCTGCTTAAAGTCTTTATTGTCTCCCTAAAAAGGGGACAGGTCTTTATAAATCATTAGTTTCTCAGGACAACAGATGGATGTCTTGGTTTGCAATACTTAAACCCTGTGAATGGTTGAGTTTTAGCTAAATGATTTCTTTACATGGATTTCCTGTTAAACAGATATTTAGATAACCAGATCAATAAATGTTGCCCACAGCTATTAAGTCTGCTGTCGTTCCTTCTCTCCTACCCTAGGACATAAGGAAGCAACTCTTTTATTCTTGGTTAAACTGACCATTTTCTCAAGTATAGCACTTGGACCCATTGTCTGAAATTTCTGATATGAGTCACTGCTATCATTCCATAAATAATTCAATTTATATTTTCATCTTTGCAGTTTTTATCATGATATTTAAGCTCTACATGTTGGCCTTCCTCCTGTTTATCATTCAAGGTGATGTTATTGGTTATCCTTTTGCCAGAGTGTAGAATACACTGACTGAATCCCCTACAGAGGTTAAAACCTTCTCCCCTTCCGGATGAATGCTTGCATACTCAAATATAAACCAGCTCAATATTTACTTATAGACTCAAGTATAATAAGTCAAATGAATATTGGTCTTAAACTAAATAAACTTATAAAATTAAATAAACTTAAGTATAAACCCAAGCAATTTGCCTCTAGACTCAATTATAATCCAAATGAATATTGGCATTTAGACTCGAGTATAAACTCAACCAATTATTACCTATAGACCTAATTATAATCCAAATAAATATTCATGCTCAGATTCAAATATAAAGCCAACCTATAGACTCAAGTATAAACTTGATCACTGATTACCTATAAACTCAAGTATAAACATGATCACTGATTACCTATAAACTCAAGTATAAACCCAACCGATGATTACCTATAGACTCAAGTATAAACCCAACCAATGATTAGCTATAGAATCAAGTATAAACCCTACCAATAATTACCTATAGAGCCAAGTACAAACCCAACAAATGATTACCTAGAGACTCAAGTATAAACCTAACCAAAAAATATATTGCTACATGTACTAAGTGAAATGTATTTTTGATAGGTTGTTACACAAGTTCTCAGCAGCATCTTTTACATAATGTTAGGAAAATCTGAAATGTGTATTTGAAGTTTACCTAGAAAAAGAAGATTAGCTCTTTATGGCTTGTGCAAAAATCAGCTGTTGTATATTGCCAGAAAGTCTTGGGAAAAATTCAAAAGTATGGAAAATGAGTTTTTATACCTTGTCCCTTCATGACATAGCAATTTAGGTGTCAGTTTCAGTCACTTTCCTACTGCTATAACATAACTTCCCTGTGCCTTTTCTATAAATATTTATAGTTTCTTCTGTCGCACTTCTCACTTGTGGAACTCTCTTCCAGCTTCTTGCTTCCCAGTCAGATTTGATCTTCAAAAATGCAATGTCAATCATTATCTTCTGTCTTTTTAATACGTGTTCTTTTATTGTCCTTTTTCATTAATAATATATTGCGCTCATATTCTCTAACACTCAGTAACCTTTTGTGTGGTTTAATTGCCTTGCGTGGGGTGAAATAATAAAATAATAAAATTAAAAAAAAGGTGATCATGACTCTCTACAAATTCCTTTTCTCTATTAACTGTGAATTGCCATTCTTTCTTTGGAAATATAATGGAGTGGTTTCCTATTGCTCTCTACACAGATTGGAATTTAGTTTTCCTTCTCCTAGATTGATTGCCAACCAAGGCTAGCTGGGAGTGAAGAAATGAATTCATACCTTTCCGAAGGGTACTAAAAATGAGAGTAAATGCAACAGATGAGCCCAGAATTTGAATTCAGTTACTAATTCCACTTTCTGCACCAATGTGTGAGTAGTGTATAAGAGTACACTACTCAAATATCCTCTAAAAAGTTATTTTTCAACAGGGTAGTCACTAATGATGAAAAATGGATTTCTCCATTTTCTGCCTGCCATATCCTTTCAAAAGGTTGGCAATCATGGTTCTCTGCAATTTACTCTCTTTTGTTGCTCGAAGTAATTTTTTTTACTTTATTATCTCTTCTGCCATCCATTCACACAAACTCATTCAATAGGTTATTTGCTATTTCCCTCTGTTTCTTTTGCTTTCAATGTCTCCTATGTGTGTTAGTTTCTCCAGACCCTCATTCCTCATTATGTATTGCAGCTGTCTCATTCTGATTGTGAAATTAAATTACATGTAGTTTTCCTTAAAACTTATTTCTTTCTCCCTTGTTTTATCTACAGTATTCTCGGCGTTTATTCAAAATGTGTGGCTTGGAATGAGAAAAGGCGAACTGAGTTTAAATTCCAGTCAAAATCATTAGATTCACTTACGTGCAAATGCTCTCTTCCTCCCAGCTATGAGTTAAACAGTAAGACTTTTATCTAGAAATATCATTGTTATTCTCAAAAATGTTGTTATTGCAATATTCACTAGTAAAAAGAAATATTCTTACAAACCAAAATATGTTTCAGCTTTAAATGACCCATAAAGTGTTGATAAACCTTTAAAAAACACTCAGTTTGATCAGTAATTAAACCATATGTCTTTTACTTCAAGCCTCTTCTTTATCTTTGAGGACATTGTCCTGCATCTCCTGTCATATAAGAGATCAGATATTGTGTAGCAATTCAGCACTCTTTCTTTCCAACAGAATTTCCTGTGTCTTAATGTTTTGGAAGCTACAAGAATAAAAACAATGAAGTAAATCATTATGAGATTCAGAACAGTCTTCAGGCTTTCAACCTAAATGAATTTATAAAGAAAAACAGTTATTCTGTAGATTGGTGCAATTCAAAAATAATTCTTTTTAAGGAATTGTTCAAATTCAGATAATTGATCTATGATACTAGTGTGCAGTTGAGTCATTTAAATAGTGATGGTAAGATGAACTGTTTCCAGCAGTTATTATATGACATGATTGAAACTGGTATTTTCAACTGAACCAGCCATATATTGTCTTTTTTAGATTAGTGTTTTGACCAGTAAGCTATCCAGCTGGGATGACTTTCTGCTATGTTATCTTAAAATGGATATCATGTCTTTCTAATTTAGAAACAGTTGATATTTTTTCTGTTTTTGCATGGAGAAGGCAATTTTAGAATTATGTTCCTTTTATTAAATGAAAATAAAATTAATTTTCAATATCCTGATTGTGTGGCAAGATTGTGGAAAGGTGGTTTGACAAGAATATGAATATATATATATTTATATATATATATGTGTGTGTGTATTCAGAACTATTTATACTTACATGAAGACACCCACACTCCAGTCAGTTACTGCCTCAGGGTTCTGATTTATATGTAAATTAGTCAAAGCTCACATCAGTACAAACTGTATCTGTGTGTGCATAAATATCCAAAGGTGCCAAGTACCTGCGTTATGTTTAAAACAACTCGTGTTCAAGCACAGGGAAAAGCTTAAATTTTTAATGCTGATTTTCTAAGTGGGCATAATTTTTTAACATTGTTTTCCCTCTCCAATTTTGGCATTGTACTGGAAAAAGTTCAGTTTGGTGAATATTGAGATAATTGTCTTTTTCCACTGTTACCCAGTGTCTAACCCTATGTAATACCAAGGATTTTGAATGCTGATTTTCAAAGCAAGCATTCCATCTCTGCTTGCTGATGCAACACAATCTTCCCAATCTTCTTTCTTCCTATATTACATAAAGACATCCTAATATTACATACGGACATTTTTTTTAATCATTTTATCCCAAGCAAGGCAATAAAGCCGCTAAGGTGCACAGAATTACTGAGTGTAAAAGGATGAGAGAAAAAGAAAAACATTATTAAGAGAGAACAATAAAAGAACAGGAATTAAGAATATAAAAAAAAAATCATTATTCAGATGCAAGAACAATAAAGAGAACAGAAGATAATGATTGACACTGTAATTAAATTTTTGGAAATCAAAGTTGAGTGGAAAGCAAGAAGCCAGAAGGGAATTCCACAAGTGAGAAGTGCAAGAGAAGAAACTTGCCACTATTAATTTCAGCTGTAAAATGATGAGACCTAGCTGCCAATCTTAAATTCGTAAAGTTACCAAAGAGGAAAGTTCATCAGGGTGATTACCATGAAAATATTCATAGAAAAGGCACAAGGAAGCTATGTTACAGTGATGGGGAAAGTCACTAAAGCCAAGATGCTAGGTCAGGATTGATAACATTTTAGATTCTTCTTTGGATTTTATCAAGAATCTCTAAATACATAGCAGAAGCACCAGACCAGATATGGCAGCAGTGTTCAATATGTGGTGAATGGTCAGTCAGTTATGTGCCATGCATGATACATGCTTAGGTGATCATGTATCTTTAGATACATGACTGGCAAGGCAGGTTTTTTCCCGCAGTAGGTTGCCATTTCTTTCTGCAGTAGACCCGTTGCCATCCAAGGTTATAGAACTCGGTCCATCCTGCTATTTACCCATAGCTGTTGGGGAGAAGAAGAGGATTCATTCCTTTCCCAAGGGTATTAGCACATAAGTGAATGTAATGGATTCGACTGGAATTCGAACTCGGCTCTCCGATTCCTCAATCCAAGCGGCTATCCATTACTCCACTGTACTTATAAATGTGTAAGATAAATTCTGGCAAGAAAAATTGTCTTGCTTTCCAATGCATTTTAAACATATTTTCTGTATGAATGTCTGGGATGAGGTTTTATCATTATTTACACTCGGACTATTGTCCTCATCTTTGTTGTTGTCATCATAATGTTTTGGCCATTGTGCCTTCTAGCTTTCATCAGATGCTTGTCCATCTGAGTAATCTTCAGGCAATTTCAAACTGAACCCTTTATTTAATCTGTAATGATAGATTGTTCTCATTATGCTGATCTTCTTTTGGGATATCTATTTCTTGAAGATTACCCATAGAAACAAGTAGCTCATGAAGACTGGAAGTCACAACATCTGAAATGTTGTGATGATAACAACAATGATATGCACACTAGAATAACAATGATATGGACAATAGTCCAAATGTAAATAAAAACTTATTTATACTATTCACATTGTTCGGACTGTTGTCCTCATCTTTATTTCCATATTCGCAACATTTCAACCATTGTATGCTCCGGCCTTCTTCAGATGATGTAAGTGGAAATTTCAAACCAAACCCTTTATTTAGATTGATCTAATTCTCATTTTCAGTTAATTACCTTTAATAACTCAATTCTCCAAGTCTTTGTTCCCTCTGCTGAAGTCACAACTCTTTGGGTCAAGTCACTTGGATTACTTCAACCACTGCCATATGGTTACAATACCTCATCTAAGAAATATAGACAAAAACTTATTTATATTTACATAGGTTCTTAAGAAAGGGCTTTTAACACTTTCACTGCAGCATTGTATATAGCATTGTTGCCTGGCTGTGCTGGCCTGTTTTGGGGAAAATAGCAAATTGCCATTTACTGATTCTAAAGATGCTGGTGGAAGTGTTTAATGTTTATCAGCATTTTGGTTTCCATAGGAAATTTCTCTCGACAGAATCCATCTTGCAATAGTTTTCTACCATTTGTCTGTGCATCGATTTCTGCTGGTATATCTGGTCTGGTACTCCTGCTGTATATCTCAAGATTCTTGGCAAAAATCATATGAGAGTCTGAGATGTAATCAATCCTTACTTGGCATCACTTTCTCACCAACATGTCCTCTTTGCTACAAATATTTTCATGCCAACTGTTCTGATGAGTGTTTTTCCCTAGTCCCTCAAAAGCATGCCATGAAATTATCAACTAAGTCTCACTGTTTTACTACTGAATATTAGCTACAGGCAACTGCCACTTTTACTCTTAAGAGTTTCTTTTCTCATCTGTGGAAATCCCTTACAATTTCTTGCTTCTCTGCCACCTACAATCTTCAAAAATTTAAAGGAACTGTCAGTCACCATCTTGTCTTTCTGAACCCTGTTCTATTTTATATTCATAATTCACTACCTGTAACCCCCTGCATCCTAGTGACATTTTTGCCTTGATTGGGGTGAAATGATTAAAAAAAAAAAAAGGTATCAACTCCATTAAAATATCTGCTCTGTATTTTCCTTTCCAAGAATAATTCTTATTTATTCCCTAGCACATTCACTGCTGCATTGTTATAGCATTGTTGCCTGGCTGTACTGGCCCATTTTGGAAAAAATAGGAAATTGTCATTTACTGGAAATAAATGATTATAAAGAAGCTGATGGTGATTTCTAATGAGGATCAGCATTTTAATTTCTCTTGACAGAATCCATCTTACACAGTTATAAATCTACCATTTGTCCCTGCATTGAATTCTGCTGCCATGTCTGGTCTGGTGCTCCTGCTGTATATCTTGAGATTCTTGACAAAATTCAAAGAATGTCTAAAATGTAATTGATCCTGACCAAGCATCTCGACTTCAGCCAATTTCTCACCGCTGTCACATGGCTTCCCTCTGTCTTTTCTAAAAATATTTTCAAGGCATCTGTTCTGAGCTTTTTTTCCTTCGTGCCTCAACTACATGAATTCAATTTTTACTAGATTGGCAACTAGGTTTCACTGTTTTATTGTTGATCTAGTGGAATGCAACTGCCACTTCTTACCTGTGGAACTCCATTCTGATCTATTGCTTCCCTGCAACAATTTTGTCGTCGGTATTGGGCATTATTTCTAACTTAGATCACCACAAGGCTGCTGGTGGTGACAGGATACCACCCATTGTCCTGAAGAAATGCGCACCTGAACTGGCGCCTGCCCTCTCTAAATTATACAACTGCTGCCTCAAGGAGTCCTGTTTTCCTGACTGCTGGAAGTCCTCAACCATTGTTCCTGTCTTTAAGAACTCTGGTGACCCCTCCAACCCTTCCAGTTACTGTCCTATCAGTCTCCTACCCCTCTTCAGCAAAGTCTTTGAGGCCATTATCAACACCGAAGTGATTAATCATCTGATATCCCATGATCTGCTCTCAGACAAGCAGTATGGTTTCCGCTTTGCCCGATCTACTGCCGATGTGCTTACGGCCATCACTGAATTTGTCTACCAAGCTATCCATAATAATGGTGAAGCTCATGCCGTGGCCCTTGACATCTCCAAAGCATTTGATAGAGTTTGGCATGCCGGCCTTCTTCGCAAGCTCCAGGGTTATGGTATCACAGGTCTATTGTTTGACCTAATACAATCATTCCTGTCAAACCGGGAATTGAAGGTCGTTCTCAGTGGATTCATCTCCAGCTCCTATCCCACTAACGCAGGTGTTCCTCAAGGCTCCATCCTAGGCCCTACTCTGTTCCTCATATTTATAAACAACCTTCCTGATGCCATAGACTCCCAAGTCGGCATCTACGCTGACAACACCACAATTTACTCCTGCCTCAAACACAAATCTAGTGATGCTGACAAAGTTAACCTGGCAGCTCAAATTGAAAAGGACCTCCAATCGGTTGTGAACTGGGGCGAGAGATGGATGGTTAACTTTAACGCCTCTAAAACAAAACTGCTCTCTATTAACCACCACAAGGATCCATCCCTGCATCCCATTAGAATGTCTGAAGACCAACTTCTCGAGAGCTCCTCTCTGCGGCTGCTTGGTCTCACGCTGTCTGCTGATCTGAGATGGAACAAATACATCAAGTCAGTTGCATCAGCCACCGCAAGGAAAGTTGGTTCCCTGTGCCGAGCCAGGAAATTTTTCTCCCCGGAATCGATCCTCCAAGTCTATAAATCGACCATTCGCCCTTGCATGGAGTATTGCTGCCATATATGGTCTGTGGCCCCTGCTGTTTGCCTCAGGGTTCTTGATAAGATCCAGAGACGGATATGCATCGTGATTGGCCCTGATCTGTCATCTCGTCTGCAGTCACTCTCTCACAGACGCGATGTTGCCTCGCTCTGCCTTTTTACAAGTACTTTCACGGTAATTGCTCCGAGGAGCTGCTTTTGCTTGTCCCTAGGCCTCGTGAATTTAAACGTCCTACGAGGCTGGCATCCCGTTCCCACCCCTACACCATTGAAACTGTTAGATGTAGACGTCTCTTCTATTCCAATAGCTTCATGTCTCGCACATCTCGCCTATGGAACTCCCTTCCCTATTACTGTTTCCCTGACAAATACAATCTCCAACAGATTAAGTGTAGCGTCAATCGTCATCTCCAGTTGCCTTGATCTATCCACTTCCCTTCTCCACATCCTTTCATCTTTCATTCCTATCTGCTCTCGCTCCAAATCTTCTGTAACCCCCTTGCCTTGATCGACCCACTGTCTTTCTCTTTCTCCACATCCTCTCCTTTACCACTCCTATCTGCTCTTCCTCCAACTCTTCTATAACCCCTTGCGTGATAGTGGCCTCCAGCCTTGCTTGGGGTGATATGCTTAAAAAAAAACAAAAAAAAAAACATTAATTGCCATCTTCTGTCTCCCTGGACCCTGTTCCATTATTGTTCTTTCTTCACTCCTCCTTACTAAAGACTTTTTCATTCTTTTTTTGCACTCTGTAACCCCCTGCATCCTAGTAGCATTATCATATTGCTTGGTGTCAAATGATTAAAAAACAAAATACTCAGCTGTACGCACTAAGCTAAATAACACTAAATGTCTACTTTTATATTTACATACACTCTATCCTTGATATTGAGCACTGTAACCCATAAATATGGCATACCTTAAAACTATATTTTATCATGTATATATATATATATATATATATATATATATATATATATATATATATATATATATATTTGTCAACACATAATATATATATATATATATATATATATATATATATATATATATATATCCACATACAAGCATGTTTCATTGTGTCACAGCTCATCAGTGTGGCTAGACATCTAATTGATTCAAGCCTGGACTGAAACCCGACCAATTTGGCATCAGTCAGAGATGCTACCACTAAGCTATTTTCACACAGCAGAGAAAAGGTAGTTTTAACCTATTATATACGAATGTATACAAACGCCAGCAGCCAGAGGGCTCAATTCATTAATGAAGAGCAATGCATTGATAGCAGCAGTGGCTACTGTTTTGAAATTACCCATTTCTCCATAGTGCTCAATCGAATAACGAGAGTGAAAAATTTATGACATGTTTCGCTAGCAGATATTATTCCAAAGAAGTTTTGTTAAATTCAATCGACATGGTCAGTCAGTTTAATCTTTTTTTTTTTTCTAATTTTTGAATAAGATGTTTTACATCAGGTTCAAAATTGCAGATAAAGCAACTAAGATTTATGCTGTTCTGATTGTCAACATGGAAATGTAAAAATACACAGAGCCAGCTTATCCCTATATCCCATAATTTCATAAATTCCTTCACCAGCATATTACTTATTCAAAACTCTCAACTGTTTCTACCATAATTAGTAAGTAAATATGGTGTTAATTCTACCAACAAATTTCTTGACGTACTGCACTCTCAGTCAGTTATTAGGCTTAGGCGAATCATGTATCTTTAATACATATCTGACGAGGCAGATTTTTTCCTGCAGTGGACCAGTTGCCATCCAAGGCTATAGAACCCAGTCTGTCCTGCTATTTACCCATAGCTGGGGGGAGAAGAGGATTCATACCTTTCCCAAGGGTATTAGCACATAAGTGAATGCAATGGATTTGACTGGAATTCGAACTCAGCTCTCCGATTCTTCAATCCGAGCCGCTATCCATTACTCCACCGTACTTGATGCACTCTAATAAATTTATTAATGGTCACCTCACCTCATTGGATGTTGAATGTCTGTTTACCCATATGACTGTCAAAAAATTATAGACATAGTAATAAAAAAATAATGTCTAATTTTTCCTTGTTCATTTTATTTCACTAATAATTCTCTGTAAACTTCTCTTTTGCATGACACAAATACATTTTTATGATCATTATGGTAACATATATATATATACATATACATATATATATATATATATGTTTGTGTGTGTGTGTTGTATATCTGGGCAGCAATCCTTTTATTATACATGTTATATTGAATGTGATGGACAAGGAGAATTTTATAAGTTTTTTATTTTGTTTTTCTTGCGTCCTTTTAATTTTTTTTTTATGAGGTCTAAGTGTGTGTAGAAATAGTTTGTAGGAATTATTATGCAAATAGACAGTTTATGTTTTTATATATACATATATATATATATATATATATATGTGTAATTTGGCAGCAACTTTTCTTTTAAACATGTAGTATTGAATGTTAAAGACAACATAGTCTTGCATATTTTCTTTTGAATTTTCTCATATTCTCTAATGAGACTTTTTATTTGAAAATGATTTCGAAATATGTATTATCCATACGATACATATTTCGAAATCATTTTCAAATAAAAAGTCTCATTAGAGAATATGAGAAAATTCAAAAGAAAATATGCAAGACTATGTTGTCTTTAACATTCAATACTACATGTTTAAAAGTCTATATATATATATATATATATATATATATATATATATATATATATAGGATTGGCTAAAAAGTTTGTTTGGTTTATTTAGTAAATTTTATACAAACGTTCCATTTTTGTTGGCATTTTTTATCTTTTAATTTGACTATATATGACTTTGATTGTTCCTATTTGTTCAACTGCTGGTCTCTTCTCAAATAAAATGTATTCACTTTGAAACTTTTGTTTGAATCATTGTCGTTCTTTGCTCAATTTTTATTTAATGAAGGAGAAATAAAAGAAAGAACAGTAAAAGTAAAACAAACTTTTTTAATTATTAACTTTTTACTGTCTTTCCAGAATAATTTATCTTTGCTCATTATTATTTCTTTGCTTCCCTTTGCTCACAGTTCATGCATTCACAAATTCTTTCGATTTCTCCTTTTTCCAATTTTAGATAAACTTTTCTAACAAGAACCAGATATGAATGCCAAAGAATTATCTGATTCCTGTTCTTCAAAATCTACATAATTTGTTCACTCCTACTACTCCTTCCTCACTCACTCTCTCAGCCTTTCTCTGTTTCCGTTCCTACTTTTCTTTTCGCTTTGCTTCTCTTCTCCTCTCTCTTTTTCCTTCAGTTTTTTCCATTTTCTTTTCACTATCCCTCCCTCTCTCTCCTCCCTCCCTCTCTCCTCCCTCCTCTTTTTTAGGCTTTCTCACTTTCCATTTCTATTTTCCTTTTCACTTTCTCTCTCTGTTCCTCTTCATCTTTCTTTTAGCCTTTCTCATTTTTCATTTCTATTTTCTTTTCATTATCCTTCTCTCCTGACTCCTTTTTTTTTGCTTCTATCACTTTTCTTTTTTCTCTTTTCTTTTTTCTCTTTTCGTCTTTCCTTTTATTGCTTTACATTTTCTTTCATTGCATTCCTTCTTCCTTTATTTATTTTTCTTGTCCAATTTCATATCTCCTTCTCCTTTTCCTCCTCTCTTTAGTCATTGCCTCTCCTTCCCAATCTTCTTCTCATTTCTTCATTTTTCAAACCTCTCTTTCTTTTCCCCATTTTTATCATGTCTACTCCTTCTCTTTACTTCATCATCTTCTTTTCCTTGATCATAATTTCACTTTTTACTCCTTTTCTTCCTCCATTTTTCTTTTTTCTCTAACTTTAAATTCACTTTCTCCTTACTCTTCCCTCTCCTTTTCTTTTTGTTTCTGCCTTTTCTCCTCCTCCACTATGTATTCTGCTTCTCCTCCTCTTTGTATTCTGCTTCTCCTCCTCCTCTATGTATTCTTCTTCTCCTCCTCAATTTATCCTCCTCCTCCTCCTTTTCTCTTTTCTACCTGATTAACTTCTCTTTCTCATTCTTTTCTTTTATTTCTTTTATGTTTTTTTTTTTCATATTTCCTTCATTTTTGCTTATTATTTTCTTATCTCTGAATAATTAATTTTGACTTTGGAAATTTTTTGATTGAATAGAAAATTAATATAAATTTATTTCCTGTGTTTTGATTCAACTTTTTAATTTGTTTAAAAAAAGATCAACCCTAATTAATAATTATTAAACATCTTTGTGTACCAAAAGCAAAATAATCTCTTTCTGAACCAGACTCTGTATCAAACTGTAAATAGAAAAATAATGTTGATTGATTCGAACATGCTCTGTTGATTTGGTTTATAATTAAAGCTATTTTCCAAAGATGTCTCATTTGGTTCAAATCTTACAAGTACTTTTCTGTAAATTAACCAAATAATTGTAATATCATTACTTGTTCCAATATGTCTGAACACCAGCACTAAATTAAAAATCAAACTACAATAACATTTTCTTAGTAAATGAATTAGAATTCCTCTTTCATCATTGACTTCGGGCATCAATCACAAATCTTTCATAGCTGATCTATTCTCAGATTTTATCCTTCATTAGTTGGCCAATGTATGTTTGGACAAGGCATCTGCAACTCCATTTCCCATAAATGGAATGCTACAATATGACTTTGTAGATAATTTCTTTCTTGCTGTGCTACCAGTGTTCTGAGAACCATAGCTTTTTCTTTACAATGGTGGCTGTTATTTTTGGTTGTCTCATTTGGTTCAAATTTTACAACTATGTTTCGATGAGATTACCAAGTAAGTGTAATAACAATGCATTATTTAAATGTGTCAGAATATCCGTTCTAAATTAAACCCCAAACTGCAATAACATTCCTTAGTAAATAAATTAGCATTCCTCTCTCATCGTCAACCTCAGACATCCATCAAAAATCTATGATCTCCCATAGCTTTTGAGAGCTGATCTATTCTCAAACTTTACCAGGCATCACAACTCCATTTTCCATAAGGAAAACCCCACAATATGACTTTGTGGATAATTTCTTGCTTGCTGTCCCAACAGTGTCATGAGAACTATAGCCTTCTCCTTGTAATAGTTGTTGTTATTTTGGGCAGATCACCATACAGGTTTGCATTGGTGATATGCTGATGCCATTTGATATTTTGTGCCACTTTAAATATATTTTTGTGCATGCATCATTTAGCTTTTTACTGATGGAATCACTAAGAGGCCATGAAACTGATTCATCCAGTAAAACTGTCTTTAGAGTTGCTCTAAAGAACTCAACTTTGATGTTCCTTTGCAGTGATGACTTCCACAGTGTTCCTCTTTTGCAGTGTAGTCATGATTTCAATGTCCTTCTTCTGTCAGCTAATCCAGGCCCCGGCAGAATTCCAATAACTGCAAATAAAAGAAAATTGAGATTCTATAAAAGGCAAGATTTAAAATTGAATAGCATTTGATAGCTTGTTTTGCACAAATAAGTATAAATTATCTGTCTATTCATAAAATATTGTTTTTTACTCTGTTACTTTCCTTATAAGGTAACATTATTTTGACAATATTAGGTCATCAGTTAGGCAAAAATATTTTGACAGTGTAAGGTCATCAGTTAGGTAACATTATTTTGACAATGTTAGGTCATCAATTAGGTAACATTATTTTGACAATGTTAGGTCATCAGTTAGGTAATATTATTTTAACAATGTTAGGTCATCAATTAGGTTAAAATTTTGACAATATTAGGTCATCTGTTAGGCAACAATATTTTGACAGTGTTAGGTCATCAGTTAGGTAACATTATTTTGACAATGTTAGGTCATCAGTTAGGTAATATTATTTTAACAATGTTAGGTCATCTGTTAGGCAACAATATTTTAACAATATTAGGTCATCAGTTAGGCAACAATATTTTTACAATGTTAGGTCATCAGTTAGGTAATATTATTTTGACAATGTTGGGTTATCTGTTAAGCAACAATATTTTGACAATATTAGGTCCTCTGTTATGTAACAATAGTTTGATAATGTCAGGTCATCATTCAGGTAACATTATTTTGACAATGTTAGGTCATCTGTTAGATAATACTATTTTGAAAATGTTAGATCATCTTTTAGATAAATTATCCTTTCACCTGTCTTAAAACATGCAATCAATAAACAAACACATCAATAGCATCAGCTAAGTAATGTGTTCTTTTCCTCTGCAAAGTGAAATGACACCTAAATCAAAAAAAAGAAAAAAATTAAAATTAGTTATTAGGGTGTTCAGAAACTAATTACAGTTTATTGGAAAGGATATAAAAAAAATGGAAGTTAAATTTCTTTAAATATTATTTATCCAAAATGTAATCACCTGCATTTTCAACAACTGGAACCTAACTGGAAGGTGAAATTTTGATTTCATGTTTAAAGAAGTCAGGGCTTTAACCACCATAAATGCTGATATCATCCTCTTTTTTCTTTCTGAATGTTCATCAACTTATGAAAATGTGCATGTGACCAAAACAAATGGAAATCTGCAGTTGCTAAATCTAGTGAGGTTGGATGATGTGGGAAAAAACCTCCCAACCTAGTGATATTATTTTCTCTTGGGTTTCTTTTGCAGAGTGCGCTTTTTGCATTTTCATGCTAGAGAATAACACCTTTTCCATATACCAAAGAAGGGCATTTTCAACATAATGCTTTTCCTACCCAATCAATTTGCTGGCAGTAAACATCTGTAATGATGGTCTCATTATGTAACATTTGCTCATAATGTATGAGATTTTTTATATTCCATGAGACACAAAGCAACAACTTTTGTGGATGGAGTGCTGGTTTTGATGTTGGCACTGGTTTCTGATTTCATGATTACCACTGTCTTTTTTCATTTTCTACTGACATGCAAAACCCATTTTTCATCACCTGCAACAATGCAATGCGAAAAATGAAAGGTTGGCATTCCTGGGTTAAAGCCTATTGCAGATGGTAGAACATTGTGATCAGTTCTCAAGTTATAAATGACACACTGTTGGATAGAGGAGGAGATTGTAAACTAATTCTAGACACAGTTTTATACCATTCAATATTAGTTCTACATTTTTTAGTTGATTTATCATTCACAGCAGTGATATATGCAATTACTTTCCAAATACCGTAATATAAGTCGGAGTTGTCTTTAAAAGAAGTGTAACATATTTTTTACTGATGAATAAAAATATCTTTTCAGTTGATTCAAGAATGTAAATCGTCTGACATAAAAATGGAGTTGACCCTTTAATGATAAGCTTTTAACCCTTTAATAATATTCTTTTAATCCAGTAATCAATGCTAGTACCATCTTTGCTAGTGAAGCATCTAATATTTCTTCATATTCTTACTGACTTGTCCTACTGACTCCATACCTTACCCTACTAGTTTGGAAGTTGATTTTACATGCTGATTAATTACTATAAAACATATTTGACCAATCAATGATAGTTCATCTAATCTACCAAATGCTTCTATAAACTACCATGAAAAACTTGTAGCAGAGAAGTACTACTTTGTATTGGATGCAGTTGTTTAAGAACTGAGATGTAGAGAGGTTAAGAATTTTCAAAATAAAGGAATTCAACACATGAAGGAAATTTATACATTTATTTTTACAAAGATCAATATAGCTCACAAGAGAAAGAGAAAATTATATTTATGTGTACAGGTACTGCAAAAAAGAAAGAAAACCATTTATGGGATTAGTGTAATATGCATTCATGTCTATGTTTGATGTGCACGTGGTTTGTTTGAAGTTAAGTAGTCTGTCTATCTGGTGAAAAAGAAATCCGTGGAGATTACTGACACATTTACTTACTGTATTCTGTAGCAAGAAAAAGAAAGAAATAGCTTATGTCATTCCTTTTATAGGTCTGAATAGAATGCCATTTAGAAGGTGTCCTGGTAGACATGGTGAAATCCCCACAAACTTCAGTCATCAAGAGGAATAAGAAGAGGCAACATCTCTTTAAATCTGTTTACTCAAATTTTCATCATGCTTGACTGTTAGCCAAACAATACTGAGTGAACATTTTTCTTGAAGAACACTAGTGTAAATTTATGCTGACAATAATAGAGGAAAGTTTCATTTTCTAACTATTTTCAATGTTATGTGCATGGTGACTCTTTTACATTGACATACACACTCATATATTCACATTGATAGAGCAACGTAAGTACTCTGCCCCATTGCGAAATTTGCCACTGAAGTGTAATGTAGTAAGACATATTCACATCTATCACAATAAACTTTTATTCAAATTCTATTACTTTATTGGATGTTCAAGTTGAAAATAAAGTCTTTGTTACCACAATTAATGCCTTGTCTCTTCTATCCACCATTTCTCCAGTTACTTGGTTTATACCAACTGATGAGTGCTGTCTTGTCAGATTTCTTTGTTTAATGGTACTAGCTCACTTGAACAGTAGTATGAGTAGCAGGGCTGGTGTGTATTACTGCTAAATCCCTCAACCAGGAAGTGGAGCCCAAGCCTGATTCGGGGCCACAAGGCAGTGCTTTGTGACCCTCACTATGTTATCATCATTTGCTTTTTTTTCTACCTAAATTTATATACATTACAAATTAAACTAAATACAACCGACTATTATTAAAGAATTAAAAACTTTTGTGAATTTTGACATCGTTCTTGGGTCTTTTATTTTTTCGTCGAAATCTATGAATTTGTTTTGCTCATGCAAAAGTCTTGAAAAAAAAACACTACACAAAAAGAAACACTACTACGAAAAAAAACACTACACAAAAAAAAAACACTACTATGAAAAAAAACACTACACAAAAAAAAAACACTACTACGAAAAAAAACACTACACAAAAAAAAACACTACACAAAAATTCACTATTTTTTATCCATAATGTTGAATGGGTTAAAATTATTCAAGTTTTTAACAAGGAAAATCTCAAGTTGATGTTAAAAATTACTACAAAACATTGTTGATTTATTTAAGAAAGAATGATCTATTATGACATGTCTCTAATTTGTATTTAGATACATTTTATTTATTTTCAGTTTTTCTCGAACTATCCACCTATACTGCATATGATCCATGACTGTACATAATTAGGTTACAATAAAATTTGTATTTTATATGAATACTACCTTATAAAAATTGAGATATAGTAAAGTTTAGTCCATATGTTCAGTGAGCCCCTTATGGATTGGTTGGGGAATGAGAACCTTGCACTGGCCCTGCTGAGTAGTATTTTAATTCTGTTCAAATGCATGTTCTTCAGTATTCAGTAAAACAGTAATTGTTGTTGCTACATGACATAGCAAACTCTAGTAGTATAGTATGTACATTCTAGTCTTATCCAATGATATTGCTTTATTCTGAATTCTTAAAGGCTGAAAAATCCACTGGTTGAAAGTGACGTGATAAAAATTGTCAGAAAGGACCAAACAATTATTATATATGAAAATGTTGAGAATAATAAAAGAAATATAGAAGGCACTTTTATTTATTGTTTTAGTTACCTATGTTTAGTCCCAGGAATGAAAAAATGTATTACTTTATAATGAACCTAAAATAGTAAATATTGTTGCCACATCTAGTCTAGTGCTTCTGCTATGTATCTAGAGATTCTTAACAAAATCAAAAAAGACTCTGCAATATTACCAGTCCTGACTTGGCATCTTGGATACACTTACTTTCCCCTGCCTTATTATCCCTTCCCTCTGCCTTTTCTATAAATATTTTCATGGCAATTGTTCTGTTCAGCTTTCCTCTTTGGAATCTCAATATCATGGATTTAAGCATAGTACTATATTGGCAGCTAGTTTAATAGTTGAAAGAAAGGTATGACAAACATGCATGGAGATTTTTAATGTCAATATATACATGCTGATCATGAATTTTTCCTGTACAGAGAAACTATAACATATAAAACAACAAGCAGTGTGAAAGGGGTGAAAAGAGAGTGAGAGTCTTACTTGTAATATTTTGCCATGGGGAAAAAGGCCAGGTTACTGGTGTCTTTTATACTTTTGGTGAGACCACATGGTTTTCTCTGTATGCCCTACCATTGTGGGCTTGTGACGTCCATATTCACTCCAGCCTACATAGCAACTGGTGTGGGCAAACATGTCTAGTCTCCAGGCATGATAACTAGCAACTTCGTTCGACTATGAAATGACATTACTCACTGGCTGTCACATGATCCTTGTGACTTCATCTCAACCAAAGAGGGATAATTGCCCTATGCATCATATCCCCACAGTGCAATTTAATTTTCACACCTTGTTAGTCTATTTCTACATAATTTTACACAGTGGCAATATTTATTACTACAGGTAATTGCAATTTCAACTATGCCCCAGAAACATCTTGTCATTTAAAAATAATGACACCCATACAGAAGTACTGTGCTTATATTTCTGAAGAATTGTGGTAATTTGCAAGTTCTGGGATTTTATACTTTAGCAAAGAATCAAGACAATACATAGTAATTGTCCTGGAGTAGTTGACAAGTGATTTCACCGACAGGAGGTCAGAAATAATAATATAGCAATCTCAAAGGGAAAAATATCTTTCTGTTAGGTTGTTAGAGATTGGTATTGCTTCATTGAATGTTGTAGTGCATACCTGTGACTTGGAGGTTAATTGGAATTCATTAATGTCACTTGGACAATGGACATTGATGGCAGACCATGTGAGGTTAGTGAGGGGTTCAATTCAGGAATCACTCACCGTTTTTAAATATCCCAGACTACAATTAATGTTATTTTCAAGAAGAAATACATTTGCAGAAATTATTTTCCCACAAGATTAATTATTTCATTGTTTTCATGTACGTTCTTATTTAAATGATGTGAAAAGGCATTCTTTAGAAACAAAGAAAGTAAAGGAAGCAAAACTATAAGATATACGATCCATCTCTCGCTCTCAAAATGAAAGATTTACCTTGATATTAATGAAATACCTGTGTTTATTAATATCATCATCAGGTCGTGTTAATAGGAATAAATAGATTATATTCAACAGTGTTCGTTCTTCTTCTTTTATGTGTCATGTTTCTTAAGGATGTGTGCGATCATGGCTCTCTACAACTTCCTATCTTATGTAGCTTAGTCAGAGTTAATTAAACCAAAGAAACTAATTCAGTTGGTGTCTCCAAACTTTTGACCTATAGTATAACTTGATTTCCAGACTTCAGATATTGAGGAAAGCAAAAAAAAAAAAAAAATTGATCAAAATGGGATTAAAACTGCAAGATTAACATTTTTTGTGTTCTGTACCTTCAGAATGTGGTGATCATACCTCTCCACAACTTCCTATCTTTTGTAGCTTTAAGCAACATTTGTACCCTTACTATCATTTCCAGTCCCTGTTCTGTTATCCACTGACACAAATATGTTACTTGATGTTTCCCACTGCTCTGCTGCCTTCAGCATGTCCTATGTGAGTCAAATTCTCCAATTCTTCTTTCCTCAGACATTTTAGTGTCCCAGAAATTTCAACTGTCTCTAAGTAGCCTAAAATAGTCCATATAATGTTGACAATATTTCCTAAGTTGAAAAAACTTTTGAGGACAGCTGAAGAGTCAATTGGCTGGGAAATAGTAATTTGAACTATAGATGAAGTTATTAAGTTTGAATAATTACAATTCTTAATCTCAGAGTTTCAAAGAATATTTAGAAGTTGAGAGAATGTAGGTGCTAAAATCTAGTGATTGAAATTAAAAATATGAAGACAGTATTTGGATGGATTCATTGAATAATGGCATGACTTGAGACATATCTTAGAATTCTTAAATGATAGGAAGGAAAATGGCTAAATATGCTATCCATCTCTCACTCCCAAAACAAAAACTTATCTTGATATTGAGGAAATGACCATGGTTATTCCTATCATCGTCAGGTGATGTTAATATGAATGAATTAATTTTCTGCATTTTGCAAAATATTTTTGTTCTTCTTTTATCTGATGTATTCCATCAGGATGTGGGCAATCACGGCTCTTCACAACTTCCTGCCCTTTTCAGCTCTAAGCAATGTTTGTCTTTTTACTATCCTTTTCACCTCCTGATCTACTATCCATTTACACAGGCTCGTTAAGTAGGTTACTTGCTGTTTTTGTCTCTCTTGCCTTTAATATTCCCTGTGAGTATCAAATTCTCCAAATCCTCTTTCTTATGTGTTCCGAAGATTTCAGCTGTCTCTTTATGTTTCTAAGTATAAGTGTCCTTTTTGTTTCCATCTTCCTTAAGTCTTCCTCATTATTCACATAATCTGTCTATGGTATTCTCAGTACCCTTCTGTATAATCACTTCTCACTTTGGTGTTTATTTGTTGTTGTTTTTTTTAATATTTTTATTTAAGATTATTTTCAAAGAACCCATACTTTGAAATTTCTGTTCTATTATTGGCTTGTTTGAATGAGGGAGCAGCATGCCAGCAAAGTGATACTGGGGTACAAGTATATGAAGCCCAATATACCCTTCTTGACACCCAGTCTGATAAGGGTATACCAGGCATATCTATCACAGCTGAATATGAACAGTAGGGTGAGGTTTTGATAAAAGCAGTGCATAACCTTGCAGGTGAACCCAGTTAGTCATACCTTCAGGTCAGGTAAATCAGTCCATTTAGAGAGTTTTTGATTGAGGATGCTCCCAAGTTGCCTTGGCTGTCTCATCATTCAAACTAAAAAAAAACGAAATCTTTCAATATCTGGTCATGATGTTCCCTCATTACTCTTCTTCATGAACAGAGATGCACAATGTGTTAGACTGAAGAGGACATACCCATTTAGTTAAGGTCACTTAACTGCCATGCAATTCTGTAGTATTGAGCAGGATATTTATTGTACCCCATTTTAATACAGTAAAACAAAATATGCATATATTAACACTTTCAATTAATTAAGATCAGAAGCCATAAGAGCCATACCTGATGAGCATCTGGGCTATTATTATTATTTTTATTATTTTTTTATTACCTTTCAAATTGTTCTTCAATTTTATTATGGAGATGTAAATAGCCAATCAAACTAGAGTACTTAAATTAATATTTCCATAGTACTACTACAGCACTCATAGTAGTAATGTTAATATCAAAACAATTATAACAGCTATTCCGTGTGTGTGTGTGTGTTGTAAAAGTTCTGTTAAATTCCTTTCAGCCTGCTTTACTTAAACTTATGTCTACCCTGATTATTGTCTTAAAGTTGCATCACTTTTGTGATTTTTTTTACACATTTTTTTTTTTTTATTATTACTTTAAATGCTATTTTAGTGTCACATTTGAGTAGACAAGCCATTTATTTATTTCGTCTACCAGGCTGTATACTTGAGTAAACTTAAAGAAAATGTACCCTCTGACAAGATGAGAACCTGTGTCTTCATTTGCAGGAGGATCTGATCTGGCATTGGAACTCAATTCAGGATCTGAAGATTGTGTCATGCATGAAACTCTTAATCATATTTTTTACTGGTGAGGAAAAAATGTATATTTATTAATACATTGTGTATTTAGACAGCAATCCTTCATTTATAGATGTTTCATTAAAGATGACAGACAAGGTACTGTGATTAAGTTTCTTATTTAAATTTTCTTGTGTTCAAACAAGTGTTTTCTTTTCTCTTCACAGAGTGTGTGGAAATTGTTCAAATGTTCTGTAATTCTAAGCGCTTTTGGCTATACTTTTAGCCATTATCAAGGATGATTTTAAATTTTTGCTTTTTAATTGGGTGTATGGGTTTGTGGAGTAATGGATAGCAACTCGGATTGAGGAATCAGAAAGCAGAATTCGAATTCCAGTCGAATCCATTAGATTCACTTACATGCTAATACCCTTGGGAAAGGTATGATCTCCTCTTCTTCTCCCCCAGCTATGGATAAATAGCAGGACAGACTGGGTTCTATAGCCTTGGTTGGCAACTGGTCTACCGCAGAAAGAAATGGCAACCTACTGCGGGAAAAAATCTGCCTCGTTAGTCATGCATCAAAAGATGCATGATTGCCTAAGTGATGGGTTGTATGAATGTTTGTAGAGTTATGGGGATGTTTTATTTTCCAAACACAGTTAACACATTGTGGTTATGATCGCAGTTAATATTATTGAGTGTTTGTTTTTTCTTTTATATTATTAAGGCTTCCATGATTTGTAATCTTTTTTACATGTGGATGAGGTTAATTAATACATATAATTGTTTATTTGGGTAGCAACCCCCCTTTTATACAGGTTTCATTGAAAATGACTGACAAGGCACTGTGATTCATTTTATTATATTTTTCTGATATGCATACATGATATTTCTTTTTTTAGATATAGAATGCATAAGAACTGCCTAAATGATCCTTGGATCCAAACACTTTCAGCTAATCTGTTAGCCATTATCATGGATGTTTCTTATTTGTCTGAATATGTAGATTTATTTTATTTTTGTAACATTGGAGATGTCTCTGTTGTTGAACACATTGTGTTTGTCTCCATAATTAATATCGAAACAATTTTACCCTGCCCAACTTCCCCAAAAAATGAACTAATTACAAAATCATTAGATTTTTGGTGAGAAGCAGAATGATTTCCTTGGTCAGATCAAAAACTTTCCAGCACTACACACACACACACACACACACACATTTATATATATATATATATATATATATATATATATACATTTTGAATTGGACATAGTCCGACAATTTATTAAAGACATTTTTTGATATGTTTAACGTTGTTTTTATAGATTTACTTAAATACTTGTATCTATAAAAAGAATGATAAACATATCAAAAAATGTCTTTAATATATATATATATATATATATATATATATTTTTGTCATCCACAGACAGACTGTTTCGCTGTTTCACAGCTCATCAGTGTGGCTAGACGTCCGGTTGCCTCTAGCTAGGATCGAAATCCGACTGAATTGGCGTCAGTCGGAACTTCTACCACTAAGCCGTCGGCGCACGGCAGGGATGAAGGTGAATTTTAGCGTGTTTATTTTTAGATTTAGATAAACACACAGTGACTGACAGTGACTCAATTCTGCCGAAGAGTTGTGCTATATTAGCTTTAATAGTCACTGTTTACAAATGCACCCCTCACACCCACAGAGCTCAACCGAAATTAATTTTTCAGGAGCCAATATTTTTGTCATCCACAGACAGACTGTTTCGCTGTTTCACAGCTCATCAGTGTGGCTAGACGTCCGGTTGCCTCTATATATATATATATATATGTATATATATATATATATATATATATATACACACATATATATATATATATATATATATATATACACACATATATATATATATATATATATATATATATATATATATATATATGACAAAGTGGGAAAAGTTTACTTGTAACATGTTTAGTCTTTCAGGACTTCATCGGACTAAATTTGTTATGTTGTTACGACTACACATGCATACAAATGAGGGATACTGAGAATTTTAGAATTTTTTTTTATCTTGTTGAATTCATTTAAGAGTCTTTTAACAAATTTCATCTGATGAAGTCCTGAAGGACGAAACATGTTACAAGTAAATATTTCCACTTTGTCATGCAATTTTGCCAATGCTTTTCTTGATATATAACAATATATATCATTATCGCATACACACACATATATATATATATATATATATATATATATATATATATATATATATATAACAATTTTTCTCGTGGGAACCTTCACATTTCTTGCATGAAATTGGATTAGTTGTTTCATTCCTTGTTGTCCTTTCGCCTCTCTCTCTTCTTCGCCATCACGACCCACCCACCCAACCGAACTGACTCTCTGCCTTCTTCTCTTCCCCTCCACCCCCACCATCTCTTTTCTAACCGGAAATTTAGAGCAGGGCCAAAGGGACATCATTAATTATATTTGCTCCCTTTTCCCTCTTTCTCGGCTGTATTTCTTCTTTCTCTCTATAACTTGCATCCACTCTTCTTTCTTTACTTTTATAACCCCCTCTCTCTCTCTTTCCATTTCTCTACCCTGCTTCCAGCCCCTTCCTACTTGTTTATAAATCATGACTTAACAGGTACCTAATTTGGGTATTTCCTGCCTTTTGAGGATTTATCCGGTGGTAATTTTCAAACCTAATTGTTTTTGTTTATCAAAAAGTTCGAAGTAATTGTATTTTGTCAGTCTTGCTTTCTGATCATTTACTAAGTTTAGTTAGTCTGGCTCAATGCTATAATAATTGGGTACCAAGTGAGGAAGGTCGAATTCACTTCACATTTGATAAATATGCCAACAGCTCATACAAATACTCACCTCTGTGTTAAAAAATGCATTTCTGCAATATTTAAAACTTAAAGTAAGTAATATTTGTTTCAAATCAGATTAATTAAACTTTAAATCCCTTAATATTCCTCAAATAATGTTTTAGAAAAGTATATTTTATTGTTGGAAGATTTTTTTAATAAGAATATTACATTGCAATGAAAGACAGCTCAAAATGGTACTAAACAGGCTATTTTAGCAAAAAAACAAACTCCTTCCAGTTAATTTAAAATTTGCTTTAAATTAGTTTTGAAATATAGCAAATTATATGAATTTGTGGTCTGTTGCTTTTATTCACCCTATTTAAAATTGTCAAAATGTGACACTAATGGTGCCTCCAGTGAGGACCGAACACACTACAATAGGCCTGCACAATTAAAAAAATGTGAAGAGGGTCACGTTGCTCCTAGAAAATTTGCTACTGTGAGTTGCATCAGTAAATTTGTAAAATACCATTACTACTGAGTGAGAAAATGGTGCAATAGTATACTAATGAACCAACATCCACAGAAACCGTGGTACCTATGATGAATTTTTAAATATGAAAACTCTTTCTTCAAGCATTTCTTTTAGTTTTCATTTCAAGCGAACAGATTATTTAATTATTATTTACAATAAGCAAAATACTGTTGATATTTCTGATATGAGGTATTGTAATTATTGAGATTATTTACATTATCCTGACTGTTGTCCTCATCTTTATTGCCATATTCACTCCTTCAATACCTGTCTATATTTAAGAGATGGGGTATAGTAATTATTGAGATTATTCACATTATCCTGACTGTTGTCCTCATCTTTATTGCCATATTCACTCCTTCAATGCCTGTCTATATTTCAGAGATGAGGTATTGTAATTATTGAGATTATTTACATTGTCCTGACTGTTGTCCTCATCTTTATTGCCATATTCACTCCTTCAATGCCTGTCTATATTTCAGAGATGAGGTATTATAATTATTGAGATTATTTACATTGTCCTGACTGTTGTCCTCATCTTTATTGCCATATTCACTCCTTCAATACATGTCTATATTTCTGAGATGAGGTATTGTAATTATTGAGATTATTTACATTGTCCTGACTGTTGTCCTCATCTTTATTGCCATATTCACTCCTTCAATACCTGTCTGTATTTCTGAGATGAGGTATTGTAATTATTGAGATTATTCACATTGTCCTGACTGTTGTCCTCATCTTTATTGCCATATTCACTCCTTCAATGCCTGTCTATATTTCTGAAATGAGGTATTGTAATTATTGAGATTATTCACATTGTCCTGACTGTTGTCCTCATCTTTATTGCCATATTCACTCCTTCAATGCCTGTCTATATTTCAGAGATGAGGTATTGTAATTATTGAGATTATTTACATTGTCCTGACTGTTGTCCTCATCTTTATTGCCATATTCACTCCTTCAATACCTGTCTATATTTCTGAGATGAGGTATTGTAATTATTGAGATTATTCACATTGTCCTGACTGTTGTCCTCATCTTTATTGCCATATTCACTCCTTTAATGCCTGTCTATATTTCAGAGATGAGGTATTGTAATTATTGAGATTATTCACATTATCCTGACTGTTGTCCTCATCTTTATTGCCATATTCACTCCTTCAATGCCTGTCCTATATTTCAGAGATGAGGTATTGTAATTATTGAGATTATTTACATTGTCCTGACTGTTGTCCACATCATTATTGCCATATTCACTCCTTCAATGCCTGTCTATATTTCAGAGATGAGGTATTGTAATTATTGAGATTATTTACATTGTCCTGACTGTTGTCCTCATCTTTATTGCCATATTCACTCCTTCAATACCTGTCTATATTTCTGAGATGAGGTATTGTAATTATTGAGATTATTTACATTGTCCTGACTGTTGTCCTCATCTTTATTGCCATATTCACTCCTTCAATGCCTGTCTATATTTCAGAGATGAGGTATTGTAATTATTGAGATTATTTACATTGTCCTGACTGTTGACCTCATCTTTATTGCCATATTCACTCCTTCAATACCTGTCTATATTTCTGAAATGAGGTATTGTAATTATTGAGATTATTTACATTATCCTGACTGTTATCCTCATCTTTGTTGCCATATTCACTCCTTCAATACCTGTCTATATTTCTGAGATGAGGTATTGTAATTATTGAGATTATTCACATTGTCCTGACTGTTGTCCTCATCTTTATTGCCATATTCACTCCTTCAATGCCTGTCTATATTTCAGAGATGAGGTATTGTAATTATTGAGATTATTCACATTGTCCTGACTGTTGTCCTCATCTTTATTGCCATATTCACTCCTTCAATGCCTGTCTATATTTCAGAGATGAAGTATTGTAATTATTGAGATTATTCACATTGTCCTGACTGTTGTCCTCATCTTTATTGCCATATTCACTCCTTCAATGCCTGTCTATATTTCAGAGATGAGGTATTGTAATTATTGAGATTATTCACATTGTCCTGACTGTTCTCCTCATCTTTATTGTCATATTCACTCCTTCAATACCTGTCTATATTTCAGAGATGAGGTATTGTAATTATTGAGATTATTTACATTGTCCTGACTGTTGTCCTCATCTTTATTGCCATATTCACTGATTCAATGCCTGTCTATATTTCTGAGATGAGGTATTGTAATTATTGAGATTATTCACATTATCCTGACTGTTGTCCTCATCTTTATTGCCATATTCACTCCTTCAATGCCTGTCTATATTTCAGAGATGAGGTATTGTAATTATTGAGATTATTTACATTGTCCTGACTGTTGTCCTCATCTTTATTGCCATATTCACTCCTTCAATGCCTGTCTATATTTCAGAGATGAGGTATTGTAATTATTGAGATTATTCACATTGTCCTGACTGTTGTCCTCATCTTTATTGCCATATTCACTCCTTCAATGCCTGTCTATATTTCAGAGATGAGGTATTGTAATTATTGAGATTATTCACATTGTCCTGACTGTTGTCCTCATCTTTATTGCCATATTCACTCCTTCAATGCCTGTCTATATTTCAGAGATGAGGTATTGTAATTATTGAGATTATTTACATTGTCCTGACTGTTGTCCTCATCTTTATTGCCATATTCACTCCTTCAATACCTGTCTGTATTTCTGAGATGAGGTATTGTAATTATTGAGATTATTTACATTGTCCTGACTGTTGTCCTCATCTTTATTGCCATATTCACTCCTTCAATGCCTGTCTATATTTCTGAAATGAGGTATTGTAATTATTGAGATTATTTACATTGTCCTGACTGTTGTCCTCATCTTTGTTGCCATATTCACTCCTTCAATGCCTGTCTATATTTCAGAGATGAGGTATTGTAATTATTGAGATTATTTACATTGTCCTGACTGTTGTCCTCATCTTTATTGCCATATTCACTCCTTCAATACCTGTCTGTATTTCTGAGATGAGGTATTGTAATTATTGAGATTATTTACATTGTCCTGACTGTTGTCCTCATCTTTATTGCCATATTCACTCCTTCAATGCCTGTCTATATTTCTGAAATGAGGTATTGTAATTATTGAGATTATTTACATTGTCCTGACTGTTGTCCTCATCTTTATTGCCATATTCACTCCTTCAATGCCTGTCTATATTTCAGAGATGAGGTATTGTAATTATTGAGATTATTTACATTGTCCTGACTGTTGTCCTCATCTTTATTGCCATATTCACTCCTTCAATACCTGTCTGTATTTCTGAGATGAGGTATTGTAATTATTGAGATTATTCACATTATCCTGACTGTTGTCCTCATCTTTATTGCCATATTCACTCCTTCAATGCCTGTCTATATTTCTGAGATGAGGTATTGTAATTATTGAGATTATTTACATTGTCCTGACTGTTGTCCTCATCTTTATTGCCATATTCACTCCTTCAATGCCTGTCTATATTTCAGAGATGAGGTATTGTAATTATTGAGATTATTTACATTGTCCTGACTGTTTTCCTCATCTTTATTGCCATATTCATTCCTTCAATACCTGTCTGTATTTCTGAGATGAGGTATTGTAATTATTGAGATTATTCACATTATCCTGACTGTTGTCCTCATCTTTATTGCCATATTCACTCCTTCAATGCCTGTCTATATTTCTGAAATGAGGTATTGTAATTATTGAGATTATTCACATTATCCTGACTGTTGTCCTCATCTTTGTTGCCATATTCACTCCTTCAATGCCTGTCTATATTTCAGAGATGAGGTATTGTAATTATTGAGATTATTTACATTGTCCTGACTGTTGTCCTCATCTTTATTGCCATATTCACTCCTTCAATGCCTGTCTATATTTCAGAGATGAGGTATTGTAATTATTGAGATTATTCACATTGTCCTGACTGTTGTCCTCATCTTTATTGCCATATTCACTCCTTCAATGCCTGTCTATATTTCAGAGATGAGGTATTGTAATTATTGAGATTATTCACATTGTCCTGACTGTTGTCCTCATCTTTATTGACATATTCCCTCCTTCAATGCTTGTCTATATTTCAGAGATGAGGTATTGTAATTATTGAGATTATTTACATTGTCCTGACTGTTGTCCTCATCTTTATTGCCATATTCACTCCTTCAATGCCTGTGTATATTTCAGAGATGAGGTATTGTAATTATTGAGATTATTTACATTGTCCTGACTGTTGTCCTCATCTTTGTTGCCATATTCACTCCTTCAATGCCTGTCTATATTTCAGAGATGAGGTATTGTAATTATTGAGATTATTCACATTGTCCTGACTGTTGTCCTCATCTTTATTGCCATATTCACTCCTTCAATACCTGTCTATATTTCTGAGATGAGGTATTGTAATTATTGAGATTATTTACATTATCCTGACTGTTGTCCTCATCTTTGTTGCCATATTCACTCCTTCAATACCTGTCTATATTTCAGAGATGAGGTATTGTAATTATTGAGATTATTCACATTGTCCTGACTGTTGTCCTCATCTTTATTGCCATATTCACTCCTTCAATACCTGTCTATATTTCTGAGATGAGGTATTGTAATTATTGAGATTATTTACATTATCCTGACTGTTGTCCTCATCTTTGTTGCTATATTCACTCCTTCAATACCTGTCTATATTTCTGAGATGAGGTATTGTAATTATTGAGATTATTTACATTATCCTGACTGTTGTCCTCATCTTTGTTGCCATATACACTCCTTCAATGCCTGTCTATATTTCAGAGATGAGGTATTGTAATTATTGAGATTATTTACATTATCCTGACTGTTGTCCTCATCTTTGTTGCCATATTCACTCCTTCAATGCCTGTCTATATTTCAGAGATGAGGTATTGTAATTATTGAGATTATTTACATTGTCCTGACTGTTGTCCTCATCTTTGTTGCCATATTCACTCCTTCAATGCCTGTCTATATTTCAGAGATGAGGTATTGTAATTATTGAGATTATTTACATTATCCTGACTGTTGTCCTCATCTTTGTTGCCATATTCACTCCTTCAATGCCTGTCTATATTTCAGAGATGAGGTATTGTAATTATTGAGATTATTCACATTGTCCTGACTGTTGTCCTCATCTTTGTTGCCATATTCACAATGTGCACTGAAGATGCTGGAACAACTGCTGATGAATACCTGAACGAGTGATCATGCGTTTACCCATACAGTCAGTGTGTAAGAACATTACATAGTAATTGCATACCATGTAATCAGGGGAAAGAGACAGTTTTAGTCCTGAAAATTATTCTCATTTAATGGGTGTAGACCACTACATCGATAATAGTCAATGTGTTAAAATTCTCCTACTTTTTAACAAGAAAAATCTCAAGTTGATATTAATAATTGCTGGAAAACATTGTTGATTTAAGATGGAATTATCTATTATTCAAGTCTCTAATTTGTATTTAGATACATTATATTTATTTTCAATTTTTCTAATTGAATTGTTCACATATAATTGTTCACATATAATGCATATCATTCATTGTTGTACATCATTAGGTTACAATAAAATTTGTATTTTATATGAATACTACCTCATGAAAATTAAGATGTAGTAGGGTGGGGGTGGCCCTGTATCACAGATTCTTCACCCTTGCACCAACCCTGATTCAAATAACATCGGAAAAAGCAAACAAATTTATTTTCAACCCAATATTTATTTATTTGTGTCTCTTTTTTTTTTTTTTTCTATTTGTCTGCTGGTACTTTTTTTTGGTTGGATCCTGGCCTTTGGTATGTTTGTTGCTAGAAAGTATCTACTTTTTATTAGCTGCCACAATTTGTTTGCGAAAAGAACATTTAAATATAGTCTATTTTTTCATGCTTATGTGAAAACTACATATTAAAGCAGCTAGAGACTCTGAATGGCTTAGACATCTCAGGTCCTTCTTTCAGATAAGCAATATGACTTTCACTTCTCTGGGGTCAACTGCTGATGTGTTAACGGTTATTACTGAAAGAGTCTATCAAACTTTAGATAAGAATGGTGAGTGATGCATTGGATAGCTCAAAGGTATTTGGGAGCGTTTAGAATACTGGTCTTCTTCACAAATTGAAAGGTTATGGTATTTCTGGATGAACTTTTGAAATGATTGAGTTTTTCTTATGGAACTGTGAAATGACAGTTGTCTTCTAGATCTTTTTGCAGTACATTGCAGTAATGTAAGTGTCCCCTAGGGCTCTATCCTTGGACCTAAATTGTTCTTAATTTTCATCACTGACCTTCCTGATGTCACCAGTTCTCAACTCAGTATCTGTGCTGATGACACAACCATTTATAGTAAGTCTGATCAGTTCATTAAGGTCAGATTGGCAGCTGAGCCAAAACAAATTACCTACATTGTATTGTTAAATGGAGCAAGGAATGTCTTGTTAATTTTAATGCCTCCACAACAAAACTGCTCTCTATTAATCTATTTGGAATGTCAATCGATATCTCCAGATACCCTATCCTTCTCTTCATCCTTTCCTCTATCACTCCTAGTTGCTCTAGCTCTAAATCTCTGTAACCCCTTGAGTGCTAGTGGCTTCCCGCCTTGCTTGGAGTGAAACGCTTTAAAAAAAAAAAAAATCTGCGAGAAACCTTTCTACCTACGATCAGCATAGCTGGTGCTAAACCTCCAGGAGAGTATTTCGTTGCACCTACTCGTACTAGCTGATATGAAGTGGAAAGATAATATCAAACTAATTGATAAGTTTGCTGCTTAGTCACTGGGTCATGCTAGACAATTTTTCTCACCAGAATCTATCTTACATACTTAGAAGTCTGCCATTCATCCATGCTTAGAACAATGTTGCCACATATGGCTTGGTGTTCCGGCAAAATATTTAGAGAACCCTGATAAATTTCATGGCAGAATCTGCAGTGTTATTGGTCCTAACCTTGCATATCAGCTTCAGTCACTTTCCTGTTGCTGTAACATTACTTTCATTGTAATTGTTTTAATGAACTTTCCTCTATGGTACCTAAACATTACAAACTTAAACGTATTAGTAGATTGATAATGATGTCTCATCATATTACAGGTGAAATGACTAGATGTAACCGTAAGTTCTATACTAATATTTTCTTTGATTGTACTACTCACTTGGGGAACTCTCTTCTGGATTCTTGCCTTCCAGTCGGGTTTGATCTTCAAAAATTTAAATTCACTATCAATCATTATCTTCTGTTCTGTTAAATTGTTTTTTTTATTGTTATCCCTCCTTAATAATGTTTTTGGGAGCCGCTTTAGCATGTGTCCTTCCGATTAGTGTGTATCTTACCACCACATTTGTATCCTACAGTATTAAGGCATTGACTCGACTTTTTTCTCGATATGTTAAGAGACATTCAGAATGTTTTTACTAAAAGGATTCAATAATCTTGTTTTATGACTTTTTAGTTAAATTTTTTTTTAGAATTTTTTTTTATTTTAAATTTTATAATACAACATGATATAATGGAATAACCTGACACCCCCATGAGTGGCGGCAATATAGGTAGTAACCACCTGTAAGTATCTATTAGGACAGTGGATGGGAGATTCGAGCTGGGATCTGCAAGAACTAGCGACTGTCCGATAACAGCATGCACACAAATGTACTGACTTGCGACAACCGTGCACATAACTATTACTTCCTTGCTTGGTGTACTAATTTCTACAATAAACATGTTACTATTTATCCACCATGTTTGTCCATTCCATATTCCTATTAGCACAGAATATAACACAACAATACAACAATCCTTCAGTTTTTGCTTTTCCCCTTATGTTAGATAATGTAAGATGTGGTGATAGGATACAGTGATCGGTAGGACACATTCTAAAGTTGCACCGGTTTTTTTTTTTATATTCTTTCACACTCAATAACCACTTGCATTTTAGTGTCTCTGATGCCTTGCTTGGGGTAAAATGATTAAAAAAATAGTAATATAACCAAACTGGTACAAACGATTTTCAAATATTTAGCTTATGAAAATCCATTATATTTGTTTTTATTTATGTATTTAGTTATTTAGTGTTTATCTACTTGCCTCTTGATCTGTCTTTTCAAATCTGTCTACTTGAATATTGTTGTATCAAGTTGTGTGTTTGTATCCATCTACTCCTATCTATCAAATGGAGACAAAATTTCAAATTGCTCAAGAAAATCTGTTTGAATATATACATGATGTTAGTATTCGCATTTGATATGTTTTATTTTATTTTTATTTTATTTTATTATTTAGCGCCCTTCACATTGTTTCATCGTCTTTTCTTCTTATTTTCCGATTAGGATATAGAATGTTATATGAAACCATTTAAGAAGACTTCCTTTCGTTTATTCAATGTACAATTGGCTATGCACAAAAACAAACCATTTCTCTTAAATCGTCTCTTCTCACCACCAACGATTACCCAACATTTCTTACGTCTCTCATAATTCATATATATTTTCATGCTGGAAAATAAAAAATGCCAAATAGTGTTTCTTTTTTTTAGTTTTTGTTTCTCCATTAATGTTTCTTTTTTTGTTTTTTTTTCCCATAAATTTTTCTGGTTTTTATCAAGGTAGCTTTCACTCATATACTGTTATCTTTTCTTTATTTACAATTGATTTTATTATTTTAAAATTTATTTCTAACTTATTCTTCCCTAACAACTGTCGGGCTTGAGGAAAAGAGGAAAAAATATTATTCTAAAGATTTGATCTTACAATATAATCGAATGTTTCGCATATTGTAATTATATTCAAGACATACAGGTAGCATAATGGTGATCAGCGCTGACACTGGAATCAACGAGCCATGTTCAAATTCCAGTTTAGTCTTCAGCGTTCTCTTTCACAATAATGACTTTGAAAAAAGCATAAATCTATCACTTCTCTCAAGCTAGGGGTTAAACAGCAGAGTGCACTGAACTCTCTAGTTTGAAAACACTCCTTTCCAAAAAAGTCACCATAATTCATAGATAATAAAGAACAGGATGCCGTGGAGAGTTATAATCTGACAGGACATAGCATGAAAAATAAATTCTTTCTCCAGTTTTCAGAAAAGGCACTGCTGGGAACTTTTGTGCACACCTAATTTATTTATATTTACTGAGTGTTCATATCCGCAGAAAGGGTTGGCTTTTCCAGCAGATCAAGTCTTCGTTCTCCTGCAGTCTCCTTTTCTATTCTTTTTTCTTGTCATCGGGATGGTTTTCGCTCTTCCTTGAATCTTTTTTGTTCTTCTCAACTATTCGATAACCAAGTAAAGAAATCTGCGGTGAACCATGATCACCTACGTCCTGAAAAGAGATGACATTAAAAAAATAAAAAAATATATTGTTTTTTCAAAGCTATCACATTGTCACATCATGAGTCCCAAAACCCATTAGGGACATAATGGGTGTCACATATACTGCAGCCATAGCATCAATGGTGTGTCTAGGCTAAGATAGTTTGATGGAGTTCGTCACTCTTCAGGTTGGTCTTGAATTCAGATTTTTCATACTCTGAGACTGGTTGTCACCTTAAGGCAAGAGAAATGAGTCAACTCTGCTATTTAACCCAGGTGGCAGGGGTTTAACATAAGGATTCATACTTTTTCTAAGGGTATTTCTGTAAAAGTGAATGTAATGAACTCAGCCAGAATTTGAACTCACGTCACCGATTTCTCTTTCCAAACCACTAACCATTACACTACCCGCACATGACACTGTAGTTCTAATTTAAAGTCTTTCTTTTTCATTAATCAAATTTGATTCTGTCAGGGTGATTACATTTAAAACATCAGCAGTAGACCTAGAAGAGTGAAACCCATACAGTTTGTTGCTCAGAAGGTTGTTTCTATCGAGGTGATCAAATACCTCCTTGTTGATAATAGATTCAAAGAGTTTTCTAATGACACGAGGAAAGCTGGTGAGTCATTATTATGACAGGAATGAAAACAGTTTACAAAGTGTGTAGACAGAATGGTTAATATAGAAACATTTCTGGAACACCTGACAACTTCTACAGATTTGGGAATCATTTCACTTTCAGGTAAGTTAACTTAGAGATAACTCAGGGCAAAGGTTATAAAGTACAGCAACAGGGATTTTATCAAGACCAGTAGTCTTTGTAAAGTCAGTGTTTTTGATGAGCGTGGCAGCTGAGATCAAAATTTAAATAAAAATATCAGGACAATCAATCATACGTCAGGTTTCAATTGGGACAGTAAGTTTCATTGTTCATCCCAACTGGTGGTTCAGTTATTATCATAAAAGTCAAATAAAGTATAACTTGAAATTAAAATAAAATTCTTTTTTTTTTATTTTGTTATATCCTTAAGAGGTTACAAACCGACAAAGGTGGTTCTCGGGTGAAAGAACAGCAACACGTGAGTAGATGAAAGAAAGAGAGGTTTATTGTAAAAGAGAATACACTACTGAAAGGCAGGGAATCAGGTGGCAGGCTAGAAATTCCCAAAGCAAGGATATTTGCCAACTGCACCATGCGGTCAGGTGTGGCACAAGGCTGGATTTAACGTGGGGTATCCGAGCCCATAGGCTCGGGCAAAAATTCCCCATAAAAAAACAGGGTCAGGTAGCCATCTATCACCCCAGACAAAACTTTGCTCTTCGGCAGAGCCTTGTTTGCATTCCTCTCTGCCCAAATGCAATTTTTGCCGGTTTTATGCTTATCAATGTTGTTAGAATAGGCATGAAACTAAACTTCCCCTCCACAATGCTCTATTACTATGGCTTTGTAGGGACTAATATTTATCATTTCTGGACACTTCACTATGGAACACAGGCTAACAAATTGGTTTTAATGATTTTTAAATTATTTCACCCCAAACAAGGCAATAAAATCACTAAGACGCAAAGGGTTACTGAGTGTGGGAGAATATGAGAAAAAAAAACATTAAGAAGGGAGAACAATAAAAAGTACTGGAATTAAGAAGACAAGATAATGATTGACATTGCATTTAAATTTTCGAAGATAAAAGTTGACTGGAAAGCAAGAAATTGGACCAGAGATCCACAAACGAGAAGTGCAAGAGAAGAAACTGTTAACATAAAACTTATGTTTACATCTCGCCATTTCAACTGTACAATGATGAGACCTTGCAGCCAATCTAGTACTGCGCTTAAATTCCTGAAGTTTAGATACCAAATCGCGGTTGTGACAAGTTTGGTTCTTCCTTGGATTTCAGTACTTGTGGTCTTGTGCTAAACACGTTGTAAATAAATACCATGAAACAAAAGGACATCGTTCTCATTTCATACAAATTTTATACCTGAGGAAGACTGGAATATGGATCAACCGAAATATTGCGCTGACAATAAAAGGCAGAACAATTCTTAAGATGAAAAAAGACACTTGTTCGTGCTTGTTGCTCAAATATTAGTTATCCCATGAAAACTTATAAAACATTTATATATATATATAAGTGAACATTGAAGTCAACACTCAAAGACGACAGGCTGTTTCATGCTGGACACAATCGTCAGGCCTGACGACTGTATCCAGCAGGAAACAGCCTGTTGTATTTGAGTGTTGACTTCAGTGTTCACTTTTATATTTATATTTACATACGCTTTATCTCTGATCTTGAGCACTTCATCCCATAAATATAGCACACCTTAAAACTATATTTCTTCATATATACATATATATATATATATATATATAAATAAAGACAAAAGGAAAACTTAGCTGACACGTTTCGTCCTGTGAGGGACTTTATCAAGGCAAATTTGAGGGTATTATTTTGGGATAAGTATTTATATACAAGAGCAAAAACATCAGTAAAAACCTTACAAGTGCCTTGATAAAGGCCCTCAGAGGATGAAACTAAGTTAAATTTTCTTTTGTCTTTTTTCATATTGTGATTTTACAAGTAATCTATCTGAAATGTTTACACATTTCTGCATGTTTGGCAAGAATTCCTGCCAACAAATTCTCTTAGATTTAACCAACAAAGTCTGTTAATTTTTAAGTGTATTTTGTTTTTCATTTTTCAAACAAGATGTATATTGGGATCAAAATTTTCAACTATTCTGATGAACAACATTTTATTTTAAAATTGGAAAATATATGATAAAAGCATTCAAAACAGACAAAGCTTGTTGCTTGAATTTAGCTAAACATTTGTGTGTGTGTGTATATATATATATATATATATATATACGCTATATATAAAAATAATGGAAGCCTTACTTATAAAATTAAACAAACCAACCCTTAATATTAACTTTGAACATGGACATAATATCTTGACCGTGTTTTGAAACAAAAAAAATGAATCACTTTATAAAACACACACAAACTATTTCTAATTCTAACAGTTGAAATATAATCCTTGATAATGGCTAAAAGTATAGCCAAAAGCGCTCGGAAAAGAACATTCGGACAATTTTTATATAATTTATCCTCTGAAAAGAAAAACTTTATTAGATCGCACGAGAAATTATATAAAAAACTAAATAAAAGCACCTTGTCAGTCGTTTTTAATGAAATGTGCTTGAAAGAAGGATTGCTGCCTAAATACACAAATATATATATATATATATATATATGTTACTCTTGGCGGTTACTCCTATGTGAATAGACACTCTACCAGCCTTAATATTCAAGGAAACTCATTAAAAAATATGCACTCTTTGGCTGTATTCTAAACTGTGTTTTCCCTTAGGGGAAACTGTCATTAGATCTGACGTGCTTTGGACCTCTTGGCTACAGAGTGCATCAATAAGCAAAGGTTGGTAGATGAAAATAAATAAATATACTGTTTAATAAATAAATGGAGCATCTACTCAAATATGACTATCCACCAGAAATAACATTTAATCAATAAAAATCTGTTGGATTAATTAATAAAAAAATCATCCCTTTCTTTAGAAATTGCTTTTTTTACACTAGGATATGAAACTGAGTCGATATGACTATTTTGAGAGCCAGAGAAAAATTAGTGTTTAAATGCATTTATTCTGCTTGAAGCCAGGTGTATATGGGTTGAACAACTGACAACAATTATAATAGACAACCAATTAATTAGTAGGAGAATTAATAATAATCAATGTAATTTTACCACTGGCTGCATTTGAATCTGCTTGACAGCGGCAATATGTCAGTATTTCTTTATTATTTATGAATTAACATGATTTCTTGGGAAAGATAGTAGAGCAGTTTCCTGTTGTCTTCTCCAAGGTTTTAGAATTCAGAGTTAACCTTCTCTTAGTCTGTCTGATACCCATGGTGAGAGAACCTAGTCTTCTTTAACCCATAGCTGGGGAGAAGGAATTGATTTGTACCCTTCTCAAGAGAATTCATGCAAAGGTGAACAAAACGGACTCGATGGGAGTTTGAACACCATGGTAATATGCTCATTATTGATATTTCCTCGGCTTAACATCGTCTTGAACAAAGCCACAAAGGTGGGGCATTTAGTTAGAGTTGAACTCATTAATCAGCTATGAGAATGGTACACTAATCACTACTCCACGGTGGGGCGTTCATGTATTGACTTAGTTTTGTCTGGTACAATGTCACAAATGCAAGGATCAGAATCTCCGCTTGCTAAGTTCGACTCCATGATGTCCAGAAATGTTTATCTTGCTCTTCTTTTATATTCTGTGTCCCTTCAAAACGTGGGTGATCATAGTTCTCCACAATTTCTTGTCTCTTAGCGATGTTCGTCTTTTTGCTATTCTGTCAACCATTTACACAAGCTCATTACGTTAGTCACTGCTTTCTTCTGTCCATCTTACCTTCATCATGTCCTATGAGTGTTAAATTTTTCAAACCCTCTTTCCTCATTATATGTCCCAGAAATTTCAATTGTCTCTTTCTGATGTTATGTATAAGTGTCCTTTTTGTTTCCATTTTCTCTAAAACTTTGTCATGTTCAGTTCATGATATTCTCAACATCCTTCTGTAGTACCACATTTCTGTTGCCTCAAGTCTCTTCTTGATTTGTAAAGAGATTGTCCAGCATTTACTGCCATATAGGTGGACCGATATTACATAACTATTCAGTACTCTTCTTTTTTTTTTTCTAATGAAATTTTCCTGTTTCTTAATACTTTGCTTAACTTTTGGAAGGCATCTTTTGCTATTCCAATGTACAATTTAAATTGGTTATTGTGTTTTTTGCTGGGAGCAACAAACACAATAACCTATGAAGAAGCATGATCGTCTTTATTCAACAGAGAAGGTTGTATTTACTAACTGCACATCTTGGAAGTCGTGCACCAACCTTTTAACTTAGAAAACTCTTTATTATATTCTTTTATTGTATTTATTTTTGACTGACCATAAGCACAAGTTTGGAATATGCAAATACCAAAACCGCTACATTATTATTAATGGTGGGAACCATGAATGTCTTCTTGTTTAAAACCTGGCTACCTGCTGTCGCTAAATCAGCCAACAACTGGCCACATGACCATCCAGGTGACATCACATAGCATTGCTGGTCAGTCAATAAGGCTGGCCACTGACTGTATATAATTATACAATTGTGCACACACGCATGTGAGATTCAACCACTTCTTCTCATGCCAAAGATGAAAGATCTCACAATGAAGTAACATTCTTCACAGAACAGATTCTCCTTGTAATTTAATTTTCAGAATATTTTTTAACAACCCCCCCCCAAAAAAAAATGTCATTGTTTTAAAAAAAATAATAATTTCATTTTTATGTATTTTACTTTTTAGTTATTTAAGGCTGGACATTTGGTTAATTACAAGATTTTTTTTTCTTATTTCTTCAACATTTTTCATTACTTAGGAAGAAAAATTTATTCAGCTCTTATATGTCTATCCGTCCATCTATCTCTCTTCGCCTGTTCATATCTACCTGTCAGTCTTTTGATGATGTACCTATTTCCAAAAAAAAAAAAAAAAAAAAACGTAATAAATTACATATTAAAAAGAAAAAAAAATGCATAATTCTATCTTTTGTATTACTGATTAATTTTATCATTAAATGAATGATTGATTAAAAAATATGCGCTAGAATTATTACGATACATGAAAAACCGAATTTGGGCCGCTTTCACCACTGGAAGGTTGAATACTAACTCTGCACTTGACTCGAGATCACGTCGTTGTCTTTCGACATTCTCTCTTAAAATGACACTCTGCCCTGACCGTCATGTCACACTTTTCTTCCTGCTGTAACTCGAAATGCTGGAATGTATATTTTTTGTCGTTCTGTCATTTTATTTATTATTTATTTACTTATTGTGCTTTTCTTTTATGCAAGTCTTTTTCGTTTTTAATTTTTGCTTCGTATTTCTTTTATTTCGACGCCATTGTTGGCCATATTCTAATCAAGCAGCCTTTCTAATATTTTCACACCATTTTCTACAATTTCTTCCCTCGTTCTTTTCCCCCTTTTTCTTCCTTTCTTTGTTTCTATTTTCGTTTAGCATCGTCACAACTCTTTTTTTTTCATCTATTTTGTTCCTTTATTTTCTTTTTCTTTATCAATATGAGTGTAGAAGAGTGTGTAAGGTTTTACTTTTATTATTTTCTTGGGCACATTTATTCAAATCTCCAACTTGTGATAAAATAAAAGGAACGTTCATATTTTGCGTGTATGCACGCGTTAGCTCACGTATCTTCTTTACTACATCGATACACAGACGGATGAGGCTAATGGGGACAGATAGAGAAGTAAGTTACTTACTGTAAGTATTATTATTATTATTATCAAAGGGAAATATAAACGAGCTTTAGGTAGGTAGATAGTAGGTACCGCTAAAAAGATTCGCTGAAAAATGAGCATACATGATGGAAAAATATCCCAAAAACAATTCACGTTAAAATCATTATTTAAGAAGAGGAAAGACCAAAGGATTTTTTATGTAAAAAAAAAAAGTTATTTTTTTAAAAATCCTTTTTAGAACTTTCGAAATTTTGGTTAAAAATTGATTTTTTCTGGCGTCACGTGGAATGATAAATTTGTATAGGAAATTTGAGCGTCATTTTGCAGTGAAAAACACATTGATTTTTAGAAATTCTTGCAAAAGTCAGGTATTTATCGGATTTTAATGAAACTTTCAGAGATTAATTCATTTATTTTGGAAACGTTCCCTTTTTAGAAAATTTTGGTAATTTTTTTTTTTACATCTATTAACCCCTTTCCCCCCCCTCCTTACACGCGCTTATTTGATTTTATGAAATTTCGGAAAATTGTTTTTTGCAGCGCTTTAGTTAAAAAGAATTTGAATCATCAATTTTTTTTTTTTTTTTTTTGTCAAACAGGACCCCCGCTTAAAAGAAAATCTGTTCTGAATCGTAAAATAAAAAATGCAATAAAGTTATTTAATTAGAAAAGCTTTTAAATACTTTTATGAATAAAATATGTTATGGACACAATTGTCTTACAAAAAAAAAAAATTCCATGAAATAATGAATTTTCACAATAATTGTATCTCTTTTTTTATTTTAATTAGAATAATTTATTAAATTTAAAATTTTTAAAAACTTTTGGAGGGGTCAAGTGATTGTTATTAAATAAAAACTGGATTTACTAATTATAAATGAAAATGCTTACTACAATTCAGCGACCTCCAGTATTTTTTTTAAAATTTTAAATTTTTTTGTTTGTCTACAAATGTGCCGATTTTTGTAAATACGGACATTCATATACGATATTATGAGAAAATAAGAGCGGTAACTATAGTAAATTTAAAATTTATTGGTAATTTCCTACTATTTCCTCAAGATGTCTTCATAAGACTATAAAGCTAAAATATGTAAAATTTAATAAAATATCAGAAGGCTTAAAATATTTTTAATTTTTAAGATTACGGGGTAGTTAAAAATAATTATATAAAAATGCGTTTGCGTAGTATTCGTCTTGTAATTTTTATACAATTATTTGCCCCTTACATAAATTTTCAAAGAAAAGGAGTAATGGATAGCGGCTCGGATTGAGGAATCGGAGAGCCGAGTTCGAATTCCAGTCGAATTCATTACATTCACTTACGTGCTAATAGGTATGAATCCTCTTCTTCTCCCCCCCAGTTATGGGTAAATAGCAGGACAGAACGGGTTCTATAACCTTGGATGGCAACTGGTCTACCGTAGAAAGAAATGGCAACCTACTGCGGGAAAAAAATCTGCTTCGTCAGTCATGTATCGAAAGATACATGATCGCCTACGCATGTATCACGCATGGCACATAACTGACTGATTGAATGTAAAGTATTTTTTGAACTCTTTTGAGTTCAAATGCCGTTATGAATATAATATATTTCATATGCAATAATTCGTTTTACACACGCGTATATATAATTGTGATGGGGGTACACGGCGTACACTTCAAATGTACACACCCTAAAATAAATGCCACGAAGATATTTTACACCTGCATACTGCCTATAATGGATACAAAAGGATAAAAGGTACACAGGACAGACCAAGGTTCTATAGCTTGGATGGCAACTGGTCTACCGCAGAAAGAAATGGCAACCTACTGCGGGAAAAAAAATCTGCCTCGTCAGTCATGTATTGAAAGACACATTATCGCCTAAGCGTGTATCACGGAAGGTACATAACTGTCTGCTGAGAATATTTTAAAATAAAACCCCTAGTCGATTGATCAAAGATGGTGGGAAAAGAAAAAGGAGGGGGCTGAGTTAAGGTTTATGTCAGTGACATGTACCAACAAATTAAATCGGGAACGCATTATTAAATTATCTCTCCACCCAACACCACCCATCCCAATGAAATAAATTTTTTAACGTAAAAATAATTTGCTCTCAGTTTTGTCGGGTATTGCAGAATCTGCTTAATTTTTGCGGAACTGTAGGAGGCTAAATTCAGTAAAAGTTTCAAAGGATGTGCGGTTGGTGTAATGAATAGTGATTCTGAATATGAGAAACTGGAGAGCGGATTTCGAATTCGAGTCAGGTTCGTTACATTCATTTATGCGCAAATACTCTTGAAAATAACAGGAAACTAGCCCCCCCCCCACATCCGACAACGATGTGTGTTAAATCGTACGACTTGTATCTGGAAAAATTTGTTATTCTCAAAAGATTGTCAATTGAGCTTGTGCATCCATCCATCTATCCAGATCTAGTGACGAGCAAGCGTGTGTATGTATAATTCTTGTCTTTAATTGTCGTATATATGTAGGTACCTCCACTAATTCGGTGTACGTAAGTTTTAAAATTAATTTTTTAAAATGAAAATGTTTTCTTGAAGCTTTAATTGAAAGATAAACGATTTTTAAAATTTACTATTATCAGTCAGCAAAATACTCTATGGTGTATTTCGAACAAAAATTATATTGATCGGAATCTATTTTATTTTTCAGTAAAATCGATAAAGATCGGTCATTGTGACAGATTTGTAAACAAATGTTAATTCTCGATTTTAAAAATCTTGCAGAAATAGAATATATATTTCTGAAATGTTGCTCTAGGAAAATTCGCAAAAATAAAGTTAAATTAATTTGATTTGACACAAATAATACTTATAGCATAAAATGTTGTATACACGCATTTCTTAACCACGGGGTCTTGTTTTTCCGACGTGTTAATCGATTGACCGCCGAATGTGTTCAGAGTTAAGTATGGCAGAGCAGACGATAAAGTTTATAGGGTGGGGGGTTAAAACACGTGAAATTTTAATGATAGATTTATTGGTTTCTACATCCATACTTCAGAAATTCTGCACGTATGTACACATACAAAAACAAATCGAAATTCTTTTAAAAATATTCAGAATCGTCAGATTTTAATAAGCTTTACAATATATGATTAGTAAATATAGTTTTACTTAATAGCAATATTTTCTCAGATTTATCACATTGAAATTGAATTTTAAAAGATTTAAAAACTTTATAAATTATTCAATTTAAAATTGTAAAAAATGAAAACAGATCTTGTAAAAATTAATTTTTCATCGAATTTTTTTTCTTTAGACAATATTGTCTTTCATATATATTATTCATAAAAGCAATTAAAAACCTCTCTAATTAAATAACGTCTTAGTTTTATTGCATTTTTTAATTTTAGATTCAGAACAGATTTTCAGTAAGACGGGGCCGATTTTGCAAACAAAATTCGACGATTTAAATTCTTCAAGGAATTCTACTTTTAACTAATATAGTTATTAAAAATTATCACGTTGAATTTCTCAAATTTTCATGAATTAATTAACAGGGTGAAACGCATTAAAAAAAATAATTACCAAGATTTTCTAATGAAAAAGATTCAAAAATAATTTCATTCATTTGTGAATAAGTTTTTAAAATTTCATTAAAATCCGTCAATTATTTAATTTTTGCAAGAATTTCCAAATTAATTTGTCTATCACCGCAAAACGAGTATAAAATTTTCTATGCTAAAAGTTAGTACAACCGCTGACGCAAGAAAAACAAGTTTTTTAATCAAAATGTCGAATGTTCTAAGAAGGAGTAAAACATTTAATTAAATATTCCAAAAATACTTTGATCCTTCCTTTTAATAATAACAAAGATTTTGACGATAAAACTATGTTTTTATTACTTTTGGAGCATGTTTTCTTCATGGTATGCTGATTTTTTAGCGATTTCGTGGCGGTACCTATACGTGTGCGTGTGTGTTGACCTCATTGTCCACTTTCATAATCCATATTTACTTCCGCTCTAAGCTTAATGTTATTCTAAAAAAAAAATGGTTATGAAATATTCACTTGCATAAAAAAATAATTATTCTTCCAATACAAAATGTTTTGGCTTTAAATATAACCGACTAAGGATTGATAAGACAAAAAAAAACAACAATTAAACAATGTAATTGTAAAGGTTTTAAAAATGTAATTTTTCATCAAAGTATGTAGAGAATCCTAATAGTTATTAACATGCTGTTAATCTGAAAATTTCACTGTCTAATATTCTATGGGATCGATATTGTTAATTTCTGGGACAAAGAGTTATTATTATTACTTACATGTCTTCTTCATCTTTGCTGCTATATTACGTAGGTAACTCCATGACGTCGCTAAAAAAAAAAAAGATCATAGCATGATGAAAAAGACGCCAAACTTGACGAAAACAAAATTTTATCGTCTAAATGTTTGTTATTATTATTAAGAAGAAAGACCAAAGTTCTTTTTAATTATTTTTTAAAGTTTTTCTTTCTTTTTACAACATTCTAAATTTTGATTTAAAAATCCTTGTTTCTCTTGTATTACCGGAACTAGTAAAATAACATATACAATTTTTAGCGCGTTTTTTTTTTTTTTTTTTTGTATGACAGACATTAATTTGTAAAATCTTGCAAAAATAAAAATAATTGTCGGATGTTAATGAAACTTTCAGAAACTATTCACAGATGATGGAAATTATTATTAATTTTTTTTTTTTATTTAAGTCATGGCAGAAATATATATTTTTTTATATTTATTACCCCACCCCACAACTAATTTTATGAAAACTGTAGAAATTCGATCGAATACAGTTTTAGTGATTACAATAGTTAAAAAGCACAAGACTTTGACTTTGAGGAATGCAAATCATGTATTTTTTTTAATTGCCCCCCCCCCCACCTCACCTGAAAATCAGCTCTGAATTGTAACATACAAAACTCAATAAAACAAAGATATTATTTAATTTCAAAAGCTTTTAGTTGCTTTTTTAGTTGTTTTTATGGACAATATTACGTTACGAGCAACAAAGATGAGGACAGCAGCCCGCTTAGAAATAGTGTAAATAAAATTCACCATTTATGCATTGGAAAGAGATTATGTTGAAAATAATTTTGTTGCGTAAATAAAATACATTTTCATAATTAAACCAGAAATTTAATCAGACATCTTGTCTACACACATAATTAATTTGTTTAAACGTTATTTTTAATAGATACTCATATTTGAGAGTAGATGCTCTGTTTTTATTTATTAAACATTATATTTATTTATTTCCAGTATTTACATTAGTCGGTCTATTGTCCTCATCTTTGTCGCCATACTTGTCACAACATTTCGGCCGTTGTACGCTCCGGCCTTCTTCAGGTGGTTGGAATTTCGAACTGAACCCTTTATTTCGATCACTGGGGTAGACTGTTCTAGTTCCACGTGCTAAGGACACATAGCACAGTGGATAAAGGCGTTGGTTAGATCCAGTGACAGACCCAAAGAGTGTGAGTTCAATACCCGGTTAAGGCAGTGGAGAACTTTCAGAGGGAAAATTAGCAGGAGGTAACTGATAACTGACATCCATCAAACATGGCACGTGGAACTAGAACAGTCTACCCCAGTGATCGAAATAAATGGTTCAGTTCGAAATTCCAACTACCTGAAGAAGGCCGGAGCGTACAACGGCCGAAACGTTGTGACAAATATGGCGACAAAGATGAGGACAGTAGTCCGACTAATGTAAATACTGTACAAAATACCTCATCTCTGAAATATAGACAGATTATTTATTTCCATCTACCGGCCTGAATATTCGAGGAATTTTGTTAGAAAAATATGCACTCTCCGGCAGATCTAATTTTCCCTAGGATACGCAGGTTCGTATCCTGCCGGAGGGCGCATATATTTTTAACAAAATTACTTTTTAATCAGTAGAAACAAGCTCTACTCAAATATAAGTATCCATGAATAACGTTCAAACAAATAAATTAAAAATATGTCGGATTTAGTCCATTGAATCAACACCATCACTTGATAAGACACCGGAAGTGTTGAAACAAAATGACTATTTTTGTAGTGATTTTATAACATATTTATGTTATAATTTTCGAATAAGTTATATATATATATATATATATATATATATATATATTAAAGACATTTTTTGATATGTTTAACGTTCTTTTTATAGATACAAGTATTTAAGTAAATCTATAAAAAGAACGTTAAACATATCAAAAAATGTCTTTCATAAATTGTCGGACTATGTCCAATTCAGACAGACAGACAGAATGGCCGTCGTTTTTGATAATTCCAGTTAATCAGCATGTCAACGTAGATGTTTTCCAAATTGTAAAGAATGTATATACATCCTTTTTTTATAATTAGGCTGTGGGATTTTTCTGATCTCCCTCTCTCTCTCTCTCCCTCTCTCTCTCACTCTCTACTTATATATGCAAAGTGCCTGAAAACCATACCACAGGTTGACCCAAACATTGTGAGTGAAATTGGGTAGACAGAACACTTTGGGGCCGTCGATATCTGTGCTAGCACGAAGTCACAAGTCATCATGACCGAGAGTTTGAGTTTGCTGGCCTTGTTCAAATTGTTGATCACGCTAGAAAACACGCTCTCTCCCAGAAACTATAACTAAGGTCTGCTCAACCTAGTTGCAATATAAACCACAGGTGGGCTCCGTGAGTGTTGAACAAACACAAATGTGCCTGGGCGAGCGTCTGCAATAGGGATTGGCTAGCCACCCTAGTAGACGGGCATCCTCGAATACGAGTTGCCAACTATTTTATATATATATATATATATATATATATATATATATATGTGGTGGGGGAGAGATAGGAATTATTAAAATGTCTTTTATTTATGAGGAAAAAGTGCTCACCATTGAAGATGGAGCATGTTTCCTGATTTAGACCAGGAATGGGCAACCTTTTTCGAAGAGTTAGCCGCTTGATCTATGGCTCATCACAAGGCGGGTTGTACTACTAAAAAGATTGATTCAGGGTAATTTTTCGTAGTAGGGTACCTCAGCTACTTTCCCTCCAGAAGATCATATGCGTAAGCATATATCTTAGAAATGGTAGGAATGTGTTATTTTTTAGAAAATACTTTTTTTTATAATTAAAAAATTGAAATCTTGGTATAATATTATCACTGATGACAGTATGATTATCACATGTCACTACATGGGATTTATTTCTAATTTATTCATTCAAAAATGAAAACATTTCTCCTTTAGAGAAAAAAAATTATTATGAGCGTTTCCTTTTTCAAAAGCAAAAGATATTTACACGTATTATCTTCCTTAGGGAAAATCGCCAATGGTCTGAAATGCTGACAACGTTATTTTCCCCGAAATGTTACAAAATTCAAAAAACATTGTGGTTAATCATTGTTTATATGTGGTTATGTATGAGAGAATATGTGAGTGAACAAGTGAGGATGAAACAAAATAAAATTTTAATTTGCTTATTAAATTAAGCGGCCATTCAGGAAGACCGAACGGGACTCATGTGGCCTGCGGGCCGCATTTTGCCCATGACTGATTTAGACAGTGTGGACATAGGAATCACTACTGCATAGTGACTGTCAGATTGAGCCTGCAGCTTGCCTTGAGAATGAAACTGACAATTACTATTCAGTCAACACTGGACTATGACTTCACTTATACTCACAAACATCGTGGTGCTGATAAGTCCTCTGCCTGAACATAAAACTACACTGCCTACTCAAAGAAAATTCTAATGTTTGTTCTAACTTCGGAAGGGTTATTGAATAAGAAATAACCAAAATGGAAATGAAATGGTAATCTTTATAACATCAACAAAATACAATACTCGCTAGCGGCGTGAAGTAGGTAAACCACTGCTAGTAGTGGACTATTAAGATAGCATATCACCCCCCACTTACAATAGGGTCCAACGTATTTATGAGGATTCGAACATACCCATTAGTGTTCATAGGTACGGTATATAACAGTTTGAGTATTGATTAAATTTCTGGGAGTGGGTTGAATCGGGCCGAATATATATAGAATAGGTTCGAGTGCATCACATATTAATCTGTTTGTGTACCTGATCAAATACGAAAAAAAAAACTTTAATTGCTGAAGGAATGCAGGTACATTTTAGGATTTCATTCAAGCCCAGTAGTACTAATGATATGCAGTCGGCCAGAATAAATATCTAATTTTGTAAATAAATCCTGTCAGGTAACTTTCTAAAGAAACAAGTTCATTTAAGCTCACAGATAAAAAGAAATGAACGTTGTAAATTCTCAACTGTTATTTAAACAACTGAAAATATGAAGTAACTTTTTGCATCAGGTCAGATATTCGCCTAGGAGAAGGAAACTACAACAAAAAAAAAATCTACAAGCACGGAATATTACTTCTAACGTCCCACCTTATTGTCTCCTACATCCGATGTGGGGGAGGTTAACTGTAAAGAACATGGGAAAACCTCGAAGATCTTTGTCCCGGAAATCAAACCATGATGATAATGTGTGTGTGTGTGTGTGTGTGTGTGTGTGTGTGTGTGTGTGTGTGTGTGTGTGTACGCGCGCACGCGCACACACACACACACATATATATATATATATATATATATATATATATATATATAATGTGCGCGTGGTTAGACGACTGGCTTTCCAACCATGAGACCCGGATTCGAATCTCAACAAGGTCGACTTGTCAGGAAGGTGTCTTGATGTCGCTTTGAAAATGCATTGTGAAAACAAATCCTCGGAGATCTCAGCGTGAGGCACATTTGGAAAGTGATGGAAAATTATACCACGTGTTGACCCAAGCTATGTAAGTCGGCAGAATTGTTCATCAATGGTTGTGCTAGCACGACGTCATGACCGAGGTTGCGAGGTTACTAGCTTTGTTGAAACTGTTGATCACACCAGATGATGCGCTTCCTTCCAGAAACTGTAACTAAGGTCAGCTCAGTATAGTTGCATTATAAACCACAGGTGGGCTCTGTGGGTGTTGAACACAAAATGGGCGGTACTTATTGAAAAGCGCTTAATATCAGTGATAGAGCTAACATATTTAGTTGGATTGATGCGAGTTTGTGACGATCGCAAAGAGCGTGAAACCCAGGGTCACAAACTCACATCAATCCAACTATATATATATATATATATATATATATATATATATATATAACGGTGTCTATCTCCCACCACACTCTCTCTCTCTCTCTGCTAATTTCTTAGTGTTTTTTCGTATTTCTCTGTATTTCTCTTTCGCTATCTGTCCCCCCCCTCTCTCTCTCAGTGACGCCTCATGTCTAGTCTTTTTTCCTCATTTCTCTCTCTGTGTCTCGTACAATATGTTTCTCCCTCTCTGTTCCTGCATCTCTCTCTATCTCTCTCGGTGTCCATTCCTAATTCTATATCTGTATCTCTCTCTCCACGAAAGAGAGAGAGAGAGAGAGAGAGAGATCTTTTTTTTCCCGATTTGTCTCCGTCTTTGTGTATCTGTTGACGACGACTCATATCTGAGTGTCTTTGCCCATTTCTCTCTGTATATTTCCCTCTCTCTATATTTTCTCTCTATCTGTCCCTATCTTTCTCTCGGTCTATCTCGGCCACTGTTCTTTATGTGATAACATTTTTACAAAGGACTTGAATTGACGGAGCAATAAAGAAATAGTTACATATTAGAGGTTTTTGGTTCAGCAGGTCCTAACGATTTCAATGAATGGATGTCCAGTCGGCCAAAAGAAATACATTTTTAATCTTGTAATTATCCGTTTGTAGATCCCGGAAGTGACCGATAAAGCTCCTTGTGCATGTATATTTAATTTTTATACCTGAAATTCATCAGTATTTTCTTTTAGGCGAAAAATCTACATTTGTTACTGTCGAGTGATTCTGTTCTTGCGACAGTTGGGCGCCTACCACAGCACAAGGATTAATCAAGCAAGTCTCGCAAACCTATTTGCTATTAAAGTGTTCGTCTTGTGTCAGACTAAGATTAGGAAAAAATCTTCATCATAAATTTGAGATTTTTAATCCATGTCTTCCTGGCGTCAGTTGAAAGTGGAGACTTCTTTTTTCTTTCTTTTTTTTTTTCGTATATTTAAACTACAATTTTGGAAAGTCAAATTTTCACTTAAATATGTTTTCACTGAAATATATTTGAAGTTTTCATCAGAAATCAGGAAAATACGAACTTTAAACAAAATGGTTAAAATACTACGGAAAAAGGTGTTAGCAAGAGAAGAGGTAACATCTAATCTCGTTATCTCGAGTATTATGAACGGCGCAAATGAAAAAAAAAACACAAGACTCTTATTCTAATGTGAATTTTAAAAGAAATGTCCATTTATTAAATGACATGAAAAATAATCATAGCACAGAATACAAAACACACAAAACAAGCTTGCACAAAATAACAACTAATTACAATTCTATTGGGCTATTACAAACAGTTATAATTATTATCAACAAAATGTTCACTTCGATTCATAGAACTGTCGAAAGGAGTTTAGAAGATGTGCAAATTTACAGGTGCCGCTGAGTTTCTGGTTTGTTTAGACATCAGTTCAATTTTACAAACTGAGATCTCGCATTTTCATAAAATGTTCACAAACTTTCACAAACAACTATATAAAGATAATCATATATCTCTCTAAATTTTTAAAAATTTCTCCTTTTTGCTTTCTTTTCCTTTTCTTTCTTTCTGCTTCTTCTGTTCTTTCCTCTTTTTTTGTTACTTTCTTTTCGTCGTCGTAGGCGTCATCCCTCAGCTTTTTCCTCTCCTAGCAGCTGCTAGCAACTTTAATCTGGGAAAGCCAAGTCTTTTGTATCTGTCAGACAAGCCGGACTTCTTAAATAGTTCCAGATCGGTTCCAAATACGGTAAGAAATTTAATAATCTGGGTTCGTAATTTACCTTCCCCATTAGAGCAGATTGATTTTTCACTGTTTTCGAAAATCAGCATTGCGCTCGATGTAAAAGCTGTGGTTTGATGTGATAAGTACCGACACCAAAACAGAGATTTATACCATTTACTAATTTTTGAGCATTTAGTTTTAAAGATCGTCTGAAAAAATGTACAGAAATACCTAATTTCTGCAGGTTTTTGCTTACAAACTGACTTCAAAACTATTTCAAGAATAAATCCAAATAAAGTTGATGTTTTTGCATTAGATACATTGAATGAAAACTATATTCAAACCAGAATTCTAATTATGAATCACCACATCGCAAAATATGCAATTTCTTTCTTTACTCAATAAGAGAAAACTGTAAAAATTATTAAAGATCACAAAAATGACTAATTAATTAAAAAAAACTTTCAATGGCTTTTATCAAGGTCATTTTTATTATCTAAAGGGAAAATATTTTTTCGATGAAAAAAAATGAAGTTTTACAAGAATAGATTTCTTTTTTTTTTAAATTTTAAATACAAAAATGTGATAAAGTTGTTAAAAATTTAAAAATTAAGTTTGAGGCTGTGAATCTCTGGAAATGCACTTATTAAAAGATCTAATTTTTACAGATCTTAAATTTGAAAGCTTATTACAATCTGCGAAGCGGTGGATTTTTACAATAATATTTTAATATGCCAAATGGCATTTCGGTCCATCTGCTGATTTACACACCAAACCGCATTTAGTGGAGATGGCAGGATTTTGAGTGAAGCAGGCTGGAAGGTTTTGTAGAGGTAAAGAGAACAAACAAGACCGATATATATATGTCAACAGATATATATGTATCAAACAACAAATTTACAAGTGACAAAGACACATTTGTGTTTGTGAGTGAACGTAAAGTGTTTGTATTTTGGTGAATGTTCATATGTGTGTGTGTGTGTGTGTGTGTGTGTGTGTGTGTGTGTGTGTGTGTGTATAATGTTCACGGCGTCTCCCACAAATGGGAAGACGCTTATCTTTTGCGAGAGCTTACATTGTAAATGTGTTCGCTGAAATGCAAAGTGGAAAAGAGAACGAGGCGATGTCGCCCAGTATTTATAGTGTAAGGAGAGCGACCCCTAGTGAACAATTATGGAATTAAGGAGGAGTTAACTCTGACAGTTTTATCGACTCTTGGTGTTCGATCTTAGACGAACCAAACGAGATTTTTCCAAGTTCTTTAAACCTTCATGGCAAACTGACCACCATTTTCCCCGGTCATCAGCTACAGCCACAAAAGAAGCAAAAGATTGACAAGAGTTATTAAGATTGTAATTCAGTTTGTGTTTATATCTGAGTCGGGGTCTGCCTACATTTTTACGTTCACCATCCTGACGCTGGCAGTATAATAGTGTGCGGTCCTCGGTCATTCGTAGGATGACCGACCCATTTGAGTTGGGGTTGCATAAAAAAATGACTCAATCCCGCCGATGTTGCAATTTCATTATATATATAAATATGTGTATCTATATATATATATATATACATATATATATATATATATATATATATATATATATATATATATGATGAAAATCTTGGTAATCCGTATGGATAATCCCAATGAGGATAAAATCCGGAAAGATCAATGTTAAATCAGGGCGATTAATTTAATGAAAACTGACAACTTTAAGGGTCCATGGTTATAATTCCAAGTGTGGTCTGATGATCCAGGTTAAAAAGAAACTCCCTGGGGAAATAAATTATAACCATTGACCATAAAAGTTGTCTGTTTCAGTAAATTATATATATATATATATATATATATTCTGTTTATACATTATTTTTATAGATACAATTTATTTAAGTAAATGCTCTGTTTTTAATTAAACAGAATTAATTACATTACCAGCTTTAATTGTTCGAGAAATTTCCTAGAAAATATGCGTTCTCCGACAGTAATCGAACCTGTATTCCGAAACGGAACCCTCGTTTGACTTGACGTGCTGTATCGTATATATAAATGCATGCATAGTGGAGTAATGGATAACGGCTTGGATTGAGGAATCGGAGAGCCGAGTATTACATTCACTTACGTGCTAATACCCTTATTATTCTTCTCCCTCCAACTATGGGTAAATAGCAGGACAGACTGGGTTCTATAGCCTTGGATGGCAACTGGTCTAGGAGAAGGACAACTCTTAATCCAAAAACCTGCGGAGGGTTTGGGGACTTTGTGGCATTCGTTGCACCAGGTCCCTGTATTCGTCCCTCCATAATCAAATCTTGTGTGGGTGTCGGGTTTTCAGTTTCTTGGAACTGATCTGTCTGACCCTATATATATATGTGTGTGTATATATGTATGTATATATATATATATATGTGTATATATGTGTATATATGTATATATATATATATGTATGTGTATATATGTGTATATATGTATATATATATATATGTGTGTGTATATATGTATATATATATATATATGTGTGTATATATGTATATATATATATGTGTGTATATATGTGTATATACGTATATATATATATATGTATATATATATGTGTATATACGTATATATGTATATATATGTGTATATACGTATATATATATGTGTATATACGTATATATATATGTGTATATACGTATATATATATGTGTGTGTATATACGTATATATATATATATGTGTGTGTATATACGTATATATATATATGTGTATATACGTATATATATGTGTATATACGTATATATATGTGTATATACGTATATATATGTGTATATACGTATATATATATGTGTATATACGTATATATATATATGTGTATATACGTATATTTATATATATGTGTATATACGTATATTTATATATATGTATATATATATATATGTGTATATACGTATATATATATATGTATATATATATATACGTATATATATATATGTATATATATATATACGTATATTTATATATACGTATATATATATATGTGTATATACGTATATTTATATATATGTATATATATATATATGTGTATATACGTATATTTATATATATGTATATTTATATATATGTATATATATATATATATGTGTATATACGTATATTTATATATATGTATATATATATATATATGTATATACGTATATTTATATATATGTATATATATATATATGTGTATATACGTATATTTATATATATGTATATATATATATATGTGTATATACGTATATTTATATATATGTATATATATATATATGTGTATATACGTATATTTATATATATGTATATATATATATATGTGTATATACGTATATTTATATATATGTATATATATATATATATGTGTGTATATAAGTATATTTATATATATGTGTATATATATATGTGTATATACGTATATTTATATATATGTGTGTATATATATATGTGTATATACGTATATTTATATATATGTGTATATATATATATGTGTATATACGTATATATATATGTATATATATATATATGTGTATATACGTATATTTATATATATGTATATATATATATGTGTATATACGTATATATATATATATATGTATATATATATATATGTGTATATACGTATATTAATATATATGTATATATATATATGTGTATGTACGTATATTTATATGTATATATATATGTGTATGTACGTATATTTATATATATGTATATATATATGTGTATGTACGTATATTTATATATATGTATATATATATATATGTGTATGTACGTATATTTATATATATGTATATATATATATATGTGTATATACGTATATTTATATATATGTATATATATATATGTGTATATACGTATATTTATATATATGTATATATATATATGTGTATATACGTATATTTATATATATGTATATATACGTATATTTATATATATGTATATATATATATGTGTATATACGTATATTTATATATATGTATATATACGTATATTTATATATATGTATATATATATATATGTGTATATACGTATATTTATATATATGTATATATATATATGTGTATATACGTATATTTATATATATGTATATATATATATATATGTGTATATACGTATATTTATATATATGTATATATATATATATATATGTGTATATACGTATATTTATATATATGTATATATATATATATATATGTGTATATACGTATATTTATATATATGTATATATATATATGTGTATATACGTATATTTATATATATGTATATATATATGTGTATATACGTATATTTATATATATGTATATATATATATGTGTATATACGTATATTTATATATATGTATATATACGTATATTTATATATATGTATATATATATATGTGTATATACGTATATTTATATATATGTATATATATATATATGTGTATATACGTATATTTATATATATGTATATATATATATATGTGTATATACGTATATTTATATATATGTATATATATATATATATGTGTATATACGTATATTTATATATATGTATATATATATATATGTGTATATACGTATATTTATATATATGTATATATATATATATGTGTATATACGTATATTTATATATATGTATATATATATATATATATGTGTATATACGTATATTTATATATATGTATATATATTTATATATGTGTATATACGTATATTTATATATATGTATATATATATATATATATGTGTATATACGTATATTTATATATATGTATATATATATATATATGTGTATATACGTATATTTATATATATGTATATATATATATATGTGTGTATATACGTATATTTATATATATGTATATATATATATGTGTGTATATACGTATATTTATATATATGTATATATATATATATGTGTATATACGTATATTTATATATATGTATATATATATATATGTGTATATACGTATATTTATATATATGTATATATATATATATGTGTATATACGTATATTTATATATATGTATATATATATATATATGTGTGTATATACGTATATTTATATATGTATATATATGTATATATATGTGTATATACGAATATATATATATATATATACATATATATATATGTATATATACATATATATGTATATATACATATATATGTATATATACATATATATATATATGTATATATACATATATATATATATAATGTATATATATATCTATATAAGTGTGTTTATTATGGCAGCAATCTCTCTTTTATACAAGTTTCATTGAAGACGTCTGATATATCACTGTGATTAAGCTTTTTATTAAGTGTTTTTTTTTTTGCATTCGTACAAGTGATTTATTTTCTGGACATAGAGTGTATAAAACTATCCAAATGATCTGTGTATTCCTGCCCTTTCGCCTAATCTGTTAGATATTATCACAGATGTTTTTTTTTCTTTTCTTTTTTCTTTTTTGTTTAATTGAATGTGTAGATTTTCCTTCAGGGGTGTTCATGTGTTTTAATTCCTAAACGCAGCACGATGTGATCGTGTTCATAATTGATATTATTGAGAGTTGGTGGCTACTTTAATATTATTATTGTTAACGCTTTCATTATTTTTTAACCGTTTTTATTGTGCAGATGAGTCTATTTTGGCCGTATTTTCAACAAGTATGTTGCAGACAAAGGTTGGTCCGTCCCCGTGTGTAAATGGGCCCTAAAGGAGCTATAATCCGAAAGACGACATACCACTGCATGCTTTTAAGCATGTAGTGGTATGACATCCCACTACATGCTGGATTTCTTAAATAGAGTCAATGAGATTTATTTGGATATAAACGCTTTTCGTAGCTTAATGGTAAAAAAAAAACGCTTTGATTGGAAGCTGATTCCCAGATTTTAAAAACGGAATGCAAATTCTATTTCTCTCGCGAAGAACATTCTCTTTAGTAAGAGATTCAATATCTCATCCGGTAGATGTTAATGTCACTGTTCCAAAATAAAATAAATAAATAAATATAAATAAAAAACAAATCAGGTAGGTCTGCTCAAACACGATGTGTACCCACTAAATATTCCTACTTATATACAGCATTTACTAATAATATAGGTTAGGCAATTATGTCTCTGAAAATGCAGGTGTGTGCATTTATCTTAGATAAGTTGGGTGTGTTTTGTTGATGTCGGTAGGACATTTCTCCCTCTTAACTTCCCAGTAGCCGCACTGTACGTATCTAATTGGCAAGGAATAAGAGTTTATCTATCTATCTATCTATCTATCTATCTCCTTTTTGACATGTTCCTATCTATCTATCTATCTATCTCCTTTTTGACATGTTCCTATCTATCTATCTATCTATCTATCTATCTATCTATCTATCTATCTATCTGTCTATCTATCTTCTTTTTGACATGTTCCTATCTATCTATCTATCTATCTCCTTTTTGACATGTTCCTATCTATCTATCTATCTATCTATCTATCTCCTTTTTGACATGTTCCTATCTATCTATCTATCTATCTATCTATCTATCTCTAGCCTAAGCTAAGTTTACGCAAGTCTTTGAAATACTTTATTACGTCGTGGGTGTCAGAATCTAACTAAATGCCGGAATTCCACATGCTTATTTTCGAGGTAGACCAGGCCCGTCGCAAAGGGGGTTGGGGCTGCGAAAAAGAAACTCATTCTCACCCGTCCGTGAAAATTTTAGTGTGCGATTTCTTACTCGCTGCCGACCTAACTTAAAGGCCGACCCCTACCACTCAAAACACTGACGACCGGCTTGAGTCAGAAACGCTTATTGAATTTTTTTTATTCTGGCGGGGAAAATTTTGACTGACAGAATCTTTCCATTTTCATTGCAATCAGTTCATGTGCGATCCCCACGCTGCATCTCTTTCTCTCATACATTATCTGTCTCTATTTATAAGAAATGATTGGTTTTCTTTTACTTTTATTTTAAATATTCGACTTACACGGTAGATCTTGTTTTCATACTTGAAATATTAGAGCAACACAGTCTTCTAACCTTTTGCAGGCTCTATATTTGTGCATTGATAAAAAATGTAATAATTACGTGGTATCACATTATCTCTTCAGTCTCTATTGTCTTTTTCTCTCATTTTTTTCCTTTCTTATTCTTTGATGCAATCAGCACCCAACCCCCTGCACTCCCACCCGCATCTCTTTCTAGACCCCCCCGCCATCAGTGCTTTTCGTCCACCGAAAACTCGGCTCATTTCCTCTTTTTTGCCATTTTTTTTTTTTTTACCGCAATTAACATGAGTACTTACGAGACTTAACTGACCTATATTCTCTATGAGGGGGAGGCACACCCCCGAACCTGTTCGGATGACTCTACCTGACCCCATGCCTGCTTGTTTTTACTCACATATTCCTACCTCCTCCCTACATATGCATGCGTGAGTATCTGCATCTATCTATATATCTAGACCCAGCGATGAGTAAGTGCGTGTAATAATTATTGTCTTTCTGTCTGTATAAAAACAAATATAATATATATATATATATATATATATATATATATATATATATATATATATATATATATATATATATATATATATATATATGTGTGCGTGTGTGTGTTGACCTCAGTGTTCACTTTTATTTACGCTCTCTCTCAGATGTTGAGCACTTTTACCCATAAATATTGCTTACCTTTAAAACTAATATAGACACACACATACACACACACAAACAAGCGTACACGTATGGGTCAAGATGGTGTGAACAAAATGAGTACATACATAGATACATACACAATTGCACACACCTGTATAGATTTTTCTTTTTCTCTCAAAAAAGTAATTTTGAGATAGATTTTAAATTTAAAAAAGTGAAACTGAAATAGATAAAAAGTAAAGCTGGGACAGACAGATATGTTTAAATTTAAAACTGAGATAGATGTTAAAACTTTTAAATTTAATTTATCACAGTTTTACTTTTAAAAGTAAAACCGAGATAGAGAGATAGTGCGATGATGTATGTGAAATTTTCTCTCTCTCTCTCTCTCTCTCAACTCGCCTTAGCTTTTTTTATATTTTTGCCTGCATTGACTTCATTTCGTTATTGTTATTTTCTAAACTTAGCTTGACACAAGAAGACCATATGAACATGGTATCAGTGAGGATCGAACTGGGTTCGTGGGTTCGTTACACCTCGAGGACTTCCCTTTCGCTGGACTTCTAAAACCCCACCACATCCTCCTCCTCGTTACTTGACAATCTAACTTCTTTTTGTCTTCAGACGGACTTGAAAAGTAAGTCTGTATGACCCAGAGAAAATGTCATAAATTACGGGAAAAAATAGTGTCATCACATCTCCCCTCCGTCTTTTCAATTAATTTTTTCTTTAACTTTTCTTCTTTTACTTCTACTGCTACTACTAATAATAATTACTGTTATTATCTGGTAACTATCTTTTAAAGATCAAGTAACAACAAGTCTCTTCAGTTTTTTTGTCAGTTTAGGTAATGTTGCTGTTTTTAAATAATTTATTTTTCTTGGGATTTCCAACTTCGTTATTTTTTTTTTTTTCAAAAATTATTTACAATTTACATCAGTATCACTAGTCACCATGGTATTAGGGTATTTCTCCATGTATAATACGCCTTCATCCATAATACGCACCTCTAAAATTGTGCTCAAAGTGTGTGGAAAATGCTTCTACTCACGCATAATACGCACACCTTGTTTGGTAATCAAACTTCAATTACATTTACTGCCAACGTTTCCGACTCTTATAAAAAAAAAAGTTTTTTTTAAACATAGAATAATAATATTCTAATTTAGTTTTATGATAATTATTTAATTCTTATTTTATTTTACATTTGTAAGTATTGTTAGGTACACATGATTGTATTTGACACCCTTATGGGGTTCCAATCGCCGAATGTTAGGGTCAAATTGTCGTATGTTTGTGGTGAGTAGTCATTTCGCAACTGAAATCGACAACTTTTTAAAGAATTTTTTTTTGTAGCTGTACAGCCCTAATTTTGCTTATTATTTTATTTTTTAGGAAAAAAAAATGCGTATTATACATAGGGAATTACGGTAAATAAAAAGTCTCTTGGTTGTGACTTCTTGATATCTGTTAAAAGAACAAAGAAAAAAAAAAGGGTCACTGAAAGGAAGAAACAGTTTCAAGTGAAACATTTCGAAGAATTTTATTGAAACGATTTTAACCATAACCATCGCAAAAATAAATTAAAAAATTAAACAGATAATTATTAGATCGCCTGTAAGACAATTCCCGTTACCATTTCAAAGGAAAATATTTTTTAAAAATGCTTTACTGTCGTGTATTTTAAACTCTGGGCTGTAAAGAATTAATGGATTTATTGTTAATCCGACATTTTTATTACTTCAAACATCATTATTTATATTAGACGCTTCAAATTTGAAATGGTTTATAATTTTTTTCTTTACATCGATGTTCACCTTGTACAAGGCTAGAGCGCCATTCGAGGTAGAGGGTTACAGAGTAAGAGGCACAGTTTGTGTGGATATGTGAAGATAACAGTTAATCCTAGACTTGAACAGGTTAAGATTCTAGTGATCAGAGAAGCATCCTCTTGGGACTTGGTTCTACAAAGCAGCAGTCTGTCAGAAGAAGCTGCTCGAGGAGAACTTACGTCGCACCAATAGAATATGAAGGGAATGAGGGTGGCTTGCTACAATGTGCGTGGCATGGTGGATCTAAGCTTTGAAGATTAGGATTAGTGTAACTAAGGAATGCAGCTTGTCTGAACACTTTCCATGGAAATGTGGAACATCTATTTCAAACAAGAAGTGTCCAGTATAACATAATATCGACAAAAGGAAAACTATTCTTTACCATGACGTTGCATCAATCGGATGGACTTTATGAAGGCAAATGATATTTTTTTTATTTATCCGGACTTTTATATTTTAAATTTTTATATTTAAGTGTATTTTTTAATTTAAATCTGAAATTTTGTGCACACACAAAAAACACAAATATATATATATATATATATATATATATAGAAAGAGAGTGAGTGAGATACCTTTGAGCCCATGATTGTTTACAGTTGACAACTAATTCTCTGATCTAGAATTAATAAGATGGCAGCCATCTGTAAAAAGATGCTGGGTTTATCATCATACATACATACATACATAATATCATCTTCATACATACATAATATTATCATACATACATACATACATAATATCATCATCATACATACATATATAATATCATGTATCCAACTACATATACATACATAATATCATCATCATACATACATAATATCATCATCATACATACATATATATTATCATGTATCCAACTACATATACATACATAATATCATCATCACACATACATACATAATATTATCATATATACATACATAATATCATCACACATACATACATAATATTATCATACATACATATATAATATCATGTATCCAACTACATATACATACATAATATCATCATCATACATACATAATATCATCATTATACATACATATATATTATCATGTATCCAACTACATATACATACATAATATCATCATCACACATACATACATAATATTATCATACATACATACATAATATCATGTATCCAACTACATATACATACATAATATCATCATCATACATACATAATATCATCATCATACGTACATATATATTATCATGTATCCAACTACATATACATACATAATATCATCATCATCATACATACATATATAATATCATGTATCCAACTACATATACATACATAATATCATCATACATACATAATATTACCATACATACATACATACATAATATCATCATACATAAATACATAATATCATGTATCCAACTACATATACATACATAATATCATCATACATACATACATAATATCATGTATCCAACTACATATACATACATAATATCATCATCATACATACATAATATCATCATCATACATACATACATAATATTATCATACATAATATCATCATCATACATACATATATAATATCATGTATCCAACTACATATACATACATAATATCATCAGCATCATTATCATTATACATGAATACATACCTACATAATAACATACATACATAGATAGATACGTAATATAATCATCATTCATACATTTATTACGTAATATTTCCTATCTCACTAAAATTAGAGAATTCAGTGTGAATCAAGGTCAGTGGAATTTTATAAAGAAATTGCTCAGGGGGTAATTTGAGTGACAATAGTCATAAAGAATAAACACTCAAATGTTTAAGTTTAACATTATCATGTAGCAATTTTGAGTAATGCAATGTTGGCACATGATTCACAATTTTTTTTATAGTTTAGCAAATTTCATATTGGAAGATTTATTTAGTGTGTGTGATTACCATTTCTAATGTACTATATAAATTTGGGATTTGTTAATAATACAATGATTTTATCTGCCCCTGACGAACAGCATGTCCATATAACTTTGAAGTCGGACCGTGATAAGTATTTGAACATTCTTTAAATTACTGATTATATATATATATATATATATATATATATATATATAAATATATATATATATATATATATATATATATATATATATATATATATATATATATATATATATGATCAGTGATCAAAATAAATGCATATATATATATAACAGTGATCAAAATAAATATATATATATATATATATATATATATATTGATCACTTTGGATAACATGCTCTCTCCCAGAAACTGTAACTGTGGTCTGCTTAGCAGAGTTGCAGTATAAACCACAGGTGGGCTCTGTGGGTGTTGAATAAACACAATTGTGTCTGAGCGAGCGTCTGCAATAGGGATTGACTAGCCACTCTAATAGAGGGTATCCTAGTATACGAGTGGCCAGCTATTATATATATATATATATATATATATATATATATATATATATATATATATATATATATTTATATATATAATTCCACATGTGCTGCAGATGAAAGTCATGAAATCAAGTATGTGGTTCACTCCCTGGCAAGTTGAAGTTCACCTAAAAGAAATTCATGCTATCAGCACTTTCTTCTACTTTGATTTTCACCTCCGACCAACTCTTGCAAAGCCAAACAGCAATAGGGAATGAATGACAGGAGCTGGTTTTGGTGAAACTGGAAGATTTCATTCTTGAACCTGCACCTTGTTGGTGAATTTAGTCATCAACGCCATCATCATAAAGGAAACAATCAGAAAAGAAGAAATTAAATTCTTGGATATGAGATAAAGCTGACGACATGGTATATATAATGGTAATAAGAACTAACATATATATATATATATATATATATATATATATATATATAAGTAAACATTGAAGTCAACACACAGATATCTATACTGTTTCAATGTTCACTTTTATATTTACATACGCTCTATCCCTGATATTGAGCACTTTATTCCATAAATATAACACACCTTAAAACTATATTTCTTTATATATATATATATATATATATATATATATATATATATATATATATATATATGTATGTATGTATGTATGTATATATATATATATATATATATATATATATATATATATATATATATATATATATATAAATAAATAAATAAAAAGAAAGAACAGTAAGATATATAATCTGGTGTTCTTATAGATATTTTTATTTTTACACAATAGTGCTCAATGTAAATTTACAGAGCATTAATATTAGACTCCAAAATTCGCTTGACAAGGAAATGAAACTAATGTCTTTAATTTAATAACAAAATTAAATTCGAAGCTTTTAGCTTCCATTTTTGAAACATGGTTATTACTGTGTAGTGAAAAAAAAAACATTTTAAATCAGTTAATTTATAATATATATATATATATATATATATATATATATATTTTAAATCGGTTAATTTATAATATATATATATATATATATATAATACTTATTACTATAAAATTTATATTTTGGTAGTACACGTTTGAGTACATGTCCCTCATTTTGGTTTTAAACAGTGAAATTAATGTCTACTGACCTAGCTGTAATAGCTACTTGCATCTTAATGGTAAAACAAGCTTGGTATGGAAGCAGCCTCCCAGATTAAAAGGTGACTTCAGGTTCGATTCCAGTTGGAGGTCACATTTTCTTTATTAAAAATTGCAATCTCGAGGCCTGTAGACATTAACTTTACTGTTTTAAAAACAAGGATTTTTTTTTCAAATACGCATACATACTAAATATATATGTGCAATAAGAAATAATGACAAATTGAAAAATTAATTAATAACTTCTGTCTATCTTCATATATATATATATATATATATATATATGCTATCTTTATAGAATGAAAGTGGTTAATATCTCTAATAGAATGTAGGTAAATATTAGAAGTGTGGTCTCTGATGCCAACATTGAGAGTTCTCATCAGTGCCCACACTTATTCAAAAAAAATCTAACATACAAAATTGTTGTGAGACCGATACTTCCCTACGTCATGGACTCTCCCAGTACTATATTATTATGTGTATCATGGGAGTAGCACCAGTAATGTGCAGCTGCGTATGGTACCAATATCGGACACCACTGGATAGTAAGCTCTGCTTACACTATACTTTGTAACTTTTCTGTTTAATATATCTTTCTTACCTCTAACCCGTGTTCCGTGTTTTCTTTCCATGGCCCCTACTTCGGGTCCACATGAAAAATAAAAATGTTTTCCAAGACCGTTTGGTAACACTAGGCATGCTCCAAGAGTGTCTAACAACATAATATCTCATTGTTAAGTAGGGAGATTAGGTTTCATGACTGATAAATATTTCAAATCACATTGTGTTTTACAATAGAATAAATTTAATAAATCACCAGTGCATGTGTGTAATTTCAGACAATCATATAGTCTGGCACAAGGCCACAAGTATAACATCTCAAGAAGGTATGGAACTCACTTCAGTATTGAGAGTCTATGAGATGAGCTTATTAGCCATTTCCTCACGGTGAGCTATCCATGAGTATTAATTTGTCACTCAGTAAATACATGTACTCATCAGGGTACCTATCATGTGCTGACCAATTTTGAACAAAGTTGACATGTTGACTAATGCAGTACGGGTTTCTATTCCACACAACTTAGACCTTATTTTGGATTGAGTTGAACTGTGAGACACCTGCTACAGAGCAGTGGTTATCTAGCAAGATTAGTGCTGGTGAAGTGAGTTCAATCTTTTCTCGATACTAAAGTACTGTATATTTTGGCATGTATGTCAGGTGTGTGCAAAAGTTTCCTCTGTAAAAGCAGGTTTTCTTTTTATGTTTTCAATCTTTAGTTTAAAAAAATACTAACTTGTGTTCACACCTAAGATTTTGTATTCCTCTATATAATATGTATGCATATCAGAAAATGCATATTTACTATATATGTAATATGTGCATGTCAATATGTGGTACAAAAACAATGAACTGCTTCTCCAAAATCAGACCAAAACTAAAAAAATTAACTGCTTCTCCAAAATCAGGCCAGAACAAAAAAATGAACTGCTTCTCCAAAATCAGACCCAAACAAAAAAATGAACTGCTTCTCCAAAATCAGACCCAAACAAAAAAATGAACTGCTTCTCCAAAATCAGACCCAAACAAAAAAATGAACTGCTTCTCCAAAATCAGACCCAAACAAAAAAATGAACTGCTTCTCCAAAATCAGACCCAAACAAAAAAATAAACTGCTTCTCCAAAATCAGACCAAAACAAAAAAATGAACTGCTTCTCCAAAATCAGACCAAAACAAAAAAATGAACTGCTTCTCCAAAATCAGACCCAAACAAAAAAATAAACTGCTTCTCCAAAATCAGACCCAAACAAAAAAATAAACTGCTTCTCCAAAATCAGACCAAAACAAAAAAATAAACTGCTTCTCCAAAATCAGACCAAAACAAAAAAATGAACTTCTCCAAAATCAGACCAAATAACCTTGGATTTTTATTGATTTATATTAGTTCTTGGTCAGGCCAAGAATTTTTCTAGCTTAGTGTGTATATAGGCCAGATAGGTGGAACAAAATCTCATTCCAGCCGGGATATGATTTTGTACGAATATATCTGATTTTGTAAACTGGGCCAAACCAAAATATCAATGTGCATGTATGAATGCATGTAAGATATTTGGGCAGATTGATTTTGGAACTGTGGTATTGCACTCAATCTGAATTTTGGGGTTTGACATGATAAATAATGACAGAAAAAATTTTTCCATATCATTACCATTTTTTGAAGAAAAGAATTTAAAGATTTAGTTCAGGTTCAAAATCATAGCATTGGAATTTTATTCCGGTGATCAGTAAAAGCCTTATAAAATTTATAATTTACTGAAGCTTTAGAAATTGTATGAGGACAAGATGTAAGTCACAAGCATGACCTTCACTTACTTCAAAGGGAAATTATACTGAACGATTTAGTTATATTATAATGTAATGCTATACAGTGCAGTAGTTTTAATGTGATTTTCAATAAAATATGCAAATTAAAAACATTTTGTCTTTTAATTTGTGCCAAGCAGTATTATGCTGTTATATATACTTTAATATAGTTTTTGGGTTTTATTAATTTTTATAATCTAACAAATCTTATTCATTGAGTAAAAGCTACTCAATGGATAAGATTTTGTAATCATTTACAATTTTTTTTACACATTTTTTACTTGAATAGAGTAAAAAAATTATATATTTTGTTTGTGGTCATTCTTAATAAGAATTCTGATTTGAATATATTTTCCATTCAATGTATCTAATACAAAAGATGTTAACTTTATTTGGATTTATTAAAATTTAGAAGTTTGTAAGTAAAAACTTGTAGAAATTAGGTATTTTAGTACATTTTTCAGATGATCTTTAAAACTAAATGATCAAAAATTGGTAAATGCTATGAATCTAATTTTTGGTGTCACTAATTATCATATCAAACCCCAGCTTTCACATTGAGTGCAATGTTGATTTTCTAAAAGAAGTGCCCTAGTAAGACATTGACCAAACATGGATGAGTTTGTTTGAAAGTACTTGTGTAAATAAAAGAAATGAAAAAACTATGGCGCCTTCCTTAATCAATTTAATATCAACATTAAGAAGTTGATCCGAGAATTCCAGAGAATAAAAATAGACACACACACACACACATATATATATATGAGTTTAGATCAAATATGGATAAGAATCTGACAGAATGATAGGATAGGGATAAGAAAACATTCATAATAGGAAACGTTCAAAAATTTAATGTTTTACTTTTATTTAAGCTCCATATTTATTTTTTTGATGAAGCTTAAATAACAGTGGAACATTTTAAATTTATAAATGTTTCCTATCTGTTCCTTATCCCACATATCAATAGTAAAGACTTTATTTTACCAAAAATACATATGACCAAGCTAATTCCAAAAGACAATGCATGCAAGCAAAGTTCTCTTTGCAAATACAGCACTGAAGAAGGTAAATACTCTATTATAATATATATATATATATATATATATATATATATGATAGATAATGGCAATTTATATATATTATATATATATATATATATATATTGCCACTCTTGTTCCTTATATCAAAAGTAATAGCAAAAAACTTTATTTGCTCTCACATATCAACTAAATAAAAAAAATAAAAATATGCGGATATATTATTCATTACGTAATATATATATATATATATATATATATATATATATATATATATATATGCACACACACACACACATACAGAGAAAGAGAATTTTCATAGTGTGCAGAATATTTTTATTATTTAGAAACAGCAAGAACTTTCCTTCCAATCAGATACTGATAAGTGACAACAGCATTATGTATGTCCTTGTATATAAAAGGAACAAGACAATATACATATGTATAAGCTAGGTGGCTCTCCACAACTTTCTTTGCTTTGTAGCTCTAAGCAATATTTGGCCCCTTACTATCTCTCCTGGTCCCTGTTCTTTCATCGATTTACACAAGTTAGATAGGTTATCCAATGCATCCATTAGCCTCACTTGCTCTCCGTATGGTGATTTTCCAAGCTTAGCTTAGATGTGGCACAAGGGCAAATATATGGAAATTGTCCAGCATTATAGAAGGATTGATGCTACATAGCAATTCAGCACTTTTTTCTTTGTTTCTAATGAATTTTACCTGTTTCTTAATAATTTGACTTTTGATAGGGATCTTACAAGGTACATGGAAATAGTAAAACATACCTTGCCTCGGTACCATGTCTACTTGTAGACACACACACACATATATATATTTAAGTAATGCAAATCTTGGTAATGCGTATGGATAATCCCAAAACCCTAAGTCCATCTCTTATTTCTTACATCTTTACTTCTCCCCCCCGTTTTTTTCTCTTTAAATCATTTCCAGTGAGTTGACCTATTAAATAGGTCAATGTCTGATCCCTATCCCCCTTCCTCTTGTAATAAAAATAAATTTAAAAGCATTTCTATCTTTCCCTTCCCTCTCTAATTTTGACCATGTCTGTCACACTATCCCTCACCACTCTCTATATCACCTTACATCAGCTTAATACTACCCTTCAAAAGTGTAAGTTTAAATTCATTTTTTCATCCTTGGAAGTGAGGTCTGATGATCTAGAGAAAAAGAAACTCTCTGGGGAAATAAATTATAACAAGGGAACCTTAAAGTTGTCTGGTTTTCTTTAAATTAAATTTTATATATATATATATATATATATATATATATATATATATATATATATATATATATATATATATATATATATATTATTTTAATCAATTCACCAAAAAGCAAGGCAATAAGACCCAAGAAATACTGGGAGTGAAAGAGAATGGGAAGCCTTTAGAAGGAACTGGAAACAAGGGATAAAACTCTATTGCTGTTCAAAAAACCTGGGAGGTGTATGAATCGGAAAATAGCTGAACCTATCTACCCCCATTTAAATAATACATATCCTGTATGTATTATTTTTTCACAATTAGATGGATTAATGTAACAGTTTCTTGCTTTATTGTATTCTTCTTCATCATGTGGAGATCGAAATTAATTAATTTCAATTTCATAGCTCTTCTCAAACATAGAAATATCTTCATGACCAGGTGTAGTTAGAAACTTCTGGATTGTCAGGTAGAGAAACATAATGATTACAAAAAATGTCTATCTCAGTTTTAGCATATCTATCTATACATTTATAAACACACACAAGTTTCCAAAATGTAATATTTGTCAATAAACGGTTAAATCAATGAATCTATCTATACATCTCTCTCATTTATATACATATATATATATATATATATATATATATATATATATAAATAAATGAGAGACATGTTTTAGGATATCAATCTATCTATAAAGAGGGTACAGCAGAAATACCTTCCGCATAAAACATTAGCTAATTGAAGGCACCATTGACACTAAGGTCTTACCATTATGTGAGAAGTGTTTCTGCTGTGTACACACACACACACACACACACATATTACTGTAAAAGTCATTTTTAGTCTGATAAAATCTGTCGAATTACAAAATAAAAATAAAATTCTTTACCACTGACGAGTGGATGGATGTTAAGTGACAAAAACTTTTACTTATATATATATATATATATATATATATATATATATATATATATATATATATAATCAGTTTAACAGTTTTTTGAACATGCAGTAAGCATAACAGCTCTTGGCACAGTCAGTAAAATCTGCAAACTGTCTTGAAATCCTTCTTTATCTGTTGCGTTCTTTTTTTTAATTCATGCCTTTGGGAAAGGCATGAGTCTGTTTCTTCTTTTCATCTCCCACTTCTCCCAGTTAAGGGTTAAATATCAGACTAGGCTGGTCTCTCAAGTTTTGATAGGCAGCCAATATGCGAAAAGGAAACCTCTGAATTCATCATTGTTGCAAAAACCATTTCGCTACCCCTCCAAAAGTCATGACAATTCATAAATAGTAAAAGAAAAACAAATCTGTGAAGAGTCATGACTGTTTTTGTTCTGAACAGAAATGATATTAAACTTTACCTCCCCATACATACACACACACACACATACACACACACATACATACATACATGAGTGTGTGTGTGTAATAGGGATTCTGCATATTTAGAAAAAGTAGTCCAAAAGCTAAGCAGAGTATTATGAGACAGAAAAACTTCATTAGAAACAAAGAAAAGAGTAATAAATTGTTATATGACATCTGTCCTCTTATATGGCAGTGAATGATGGACAATCTCATCGAATAACAGACTTGAAGCAACAGAATTGTGGTTCTACAGAAGGATGTTGAAGATACCATGGACAAAACATGTGAGCAAGGTTTTAAAGAAAATGGAAACAAGAAGTAAACTTATACAGTTGAAATACAGTTGAAATTTCTGGGGCACATAATAAGGAAAGAGGGCTTGGAAAATCTGATACTCACAGGACAGATTGAGGGCAAGAAGGACAGGAAAACAATGCATAACATATTTACTGAGCTTGAGTAAATGGTGGAACAGAGTTTAGGAGAAATAAGGAAAAGACAAAATTTATTAAGAGCTTCAAAGGACAGGAACTTGTGGAGAGCCATGATTGCCTACTTCCTGAATGAACACAGCACATGAAGAAGAGGAAGTGGCTAATATTTTAAAGGATGTATGTATAGTATAGCTGTTATTGGAATGAGAATTGAGATTAGTATGTGTGTTTAGTTTAAATTCCACCTGCGGCAGTTGTGTTCACTTTCTCATAAATATCCTTGGATATCTCTTCCCACTACTCCAGCTAGGAGTTAATCTCACAACAGACTGGGCTCTCTAGCTTTGGAGTGAAACCAGTCTAGGAGAAGGACAATTCTGAATTTAAAACTTCTTGGATGTGGAGCTAATATAAAAAACCTAGCTGTTCCAGAAACAACAGCAGCAGCACTTAAAAACATTATTATTATTATTATTCCTATTATTATTCTTATTATTTTTATTCTCATTGTTATTATTCTTATTCTTCTAATTCTTCTTATTATTATTATTCTTTTTCTTCTTCTTCTTCTTCTTATTATTATTATTTTTCTTATTCTTCTTATTATTATTTTTCTTCTTCTTCTTATTTTTTTTATTATTATTTTTCTTCTTATTATTATTATTTTTCTTATTATTATTATTTTTCTTCTTATTATTATTATTTTTCTTCTTATTATTATTATTTTTCTTATTTTTTTCTTATTATTATTTTTCTTCTTCTTCTTATTATTTTTCTTATTATTATTTTTCTTCTTATTTTTTTATTATTATTTTTCTTCTTCTTATTATTATTTTTCTTATTATTTTTCTTCTTATTATTATTATTTTTTATTATTATTATTTTTCTTCTTATTATTATTTTTCTTATTATTATTTTTATTATTATTATTATTATTACTTTTCTTATTCTTATTATTTTTCTTATTCTTATTTTTTCTTATTCTTCTTATTCTTATTCATCTTCTTCTTATTATTATTCTTTTCTTATTCTTTTTCTTCTTCTTCTTTTTCTTCTTCTTCTTCTTCTTCTTCTTCTTCTTCTTATTTTTTTTTTTTAAAGAGCTGTTTCTTTTTCAGTTTTATTTATTTTTAATTATGTATAAATATGGACATATGATCAAAACTAGAGAAGCAACCCCTAAATTCAGAATAGATGTTGAAAATAAAATTGGTCATATTTGATCTTGGAGATCTCAGGATCTTTGGCCATTTAAAGCTATCAGCCTGACACACTGACAATATATAGCAGGTTCGCCTTACTATTCGGTCTGTCTGACTCCGTATCTGAGGTGTTTTTTTTTTTCCTTAGGAGGAAGTTACAAGGAGAGAGAAAGAGAGAAGACAGAAATAAGTCTGGAAAGGATTACATATAAATCTACTTCGCTTGAAATATTGATAATTGCTATGTTTAGAATTAGAAATAAAAGCCAGCTTTTTATCTTCTTTCATTCATTTTTTTTCTTTCTTGCTCTCTCCTCTTTTTTTAGTACTTCCGAGTCGAGTTGCGACATTATTATAATTTCATTCACTTTTTTTTTCCTCCAAGCGCAGCAACAAGCAAGTGTTAATTTTAATTCTTTCCAATAAGTGCGGATGAAAGTTACAGGTCCCAGCCACCTCCACCACACCCAGTATCAATCTGCCACCCCACCCTGTCCCACTTCTCGTACTCGAAGTTCCGCCAACCGCTTCTGACCGCACCATTCTCATAATTTCTCATCACCTGCAAATATAACTCCGTTCTCTTTCTCTCTCTCTCTCTCTCTCTCTCTCTCTCTCTTTCTCTCACACACACATACATGCACTGATTTTTATATACTTATTTTTATTTTACTTCCAACTACAACTCACTCTGGTTTTCTCATGATCGTCTGTCCCACACACTCACCCCCACCTCTACCTTATACAAGGCTCGCGCCTGTTTTGCTGTCTGCCACCCTTCACACTGTATATCGACAGATGCGTACCTCTGTCTTCACTTTTTTTTCCGGTTTCATCTTCAGTATCTGTTTTCATGCTTGTGTTGATGATGATGATGATAGCTCATTTTCTTTGTTTGTTTGTTTGTTTCTTTCTTTTTGCAATGATATTTGAAGAAGAAGAAGAAGAAGAAGAAGTAGTAAAAAGAAGGGTTGGATAAATGAAACAATGTTTAAAAGTGATGACTGAAAGAAAATGAATTGGAAAAAAGTAGCGGGTGTCAAAATCTGAAAAAAGTCTTGATAAAGCAATGTTAAATTTAACAAAATAAGTATAAATTGTATATTTACGTTACCTGCAATCATGTACCTGCCAATGTAACATAATCTCTTTCATCATATCTATCTATCTATCTATCTATGTCCCTTATCTATCAATCTATGTCCCTTATCTATCTATCTATCTATCTATCTGTCTATCACTACTTCTCTCTCTTTCCATCTATCACTGCTTCTTTCTATTTTTATCTATCTATTTATCTCAATATATTCATTATATCGCTATCTAATGACAAAAGAGGATCAGTAAATACAGAGCCTGACATAGAATTGTGATTGGAAATTTTCACTGAAAAATGTTTGATCTATGTAATTAATATATGCCACATAATTATGCTGAAAAATCATTACTTACATGAATAAATGTTTTGTATCATTAGGTTACGGATTTATTGATTGTCCTGTTTATCTATCTCTATATTGGAGGTATGTGTGTGTGGTGTGTGTGCATATATATATATATATATATATATATATATATATATATATATATATATATATATATATATATAACCAACACTTAATAATATTAACTTTGAACATGGACATAATATCTTGACCGTGTTTTGAAACAAAAAAAAAAAATGAATCACTTTATAAAACATACATATAACAAACTATTTCTATTTCTAATTCTAACAGTTGAAATATAATCCTTGAAAATGGCTAAATGTATAGCCGAAAGCGCTCGGATAAAAAGAACATTCGGACAGTTTTTATATAATTTATCCTCTGTAAAGAAAAACTTTATTAGATCGCACGAGAAATTATATAAAAAACTAAATAAAAGCACCTTGTCAGTCATTTTTAATGAAATGTGCATATATATATATATATATATATATATATATTATTTATGAATTTAGGCAGCAAATTCTCTTTCAGGTATGTCTGATTGAATAATTTGCAAACATTATATATATATATATATATATATATATATATATATATATATATAATCTTTTTACATTCATGAATATTATATATATATATATATATATATATATATATATATATATAATCTTTTTACATTCATGAATATTATATATATATATATATATATATATATATATATATATATATATGGACATGGAAGTCAGCACTTAGAGGCGACAGTCTGTTTCATGCTAGTGCAATCATCAGGCCTGACGATTGCACTAGCATGAAACAGACTGTTGCCTCTAAGTGCTGACTTCCATGTTCACTTTTATATTTACACACGCTCTATCTCTGATATTGAGCACTTTATCCCATAAATATAGCACACTTTAAGACTATATTTCTTCATCTTTATATATATATATATATATATATATAATCTTTTTACATTCATGAATATTATATATATATATATATATATAATATTCATGAATGTAAAAAGATTATGATCAAAATAAGCAGATATAACATTTGTAACTTATTCAATCAGATATATATATATATATATATATATATATATATATGTGTGTGTGTGTGTGTGTCTAGTGTTACTTCTGTATGTGTGCTGATTATTATATTGTTAAGATATGAAACTTTTTCTGTGTGTCACTTTGTGAAAGAGTAAGAGAGAGTAATTGATATATGTAAAAATTAAGGGGCATAATATTTTCTACAAACACACATAATGTGTATGTATATATATATATATATATTTAGGATGACTCTATGTTATTTTTATAGTTTCAAGGCATGAACAGACTGTGATAGATAGATAGATAGATAGATGGATAGTCTACAAGCAGAAATTTAAAAAAAAATAAACTAAGGGAAAAATATGAAGCAACAGCAAGATTTATATGATTGGACTAAATAGAAAGAAAGAAATAATGAAAAATTAAAGTGATTTAGATAGATAGATCGATAGATAGATAGATCCCCCCCTCCTGAAACTATGATATGTAGCCCCCACCCACCACCACCACACTACTATATCTCAATTTTCATAAGGTAGTGTTCATATAGAATACAAATTTTATTGTAACATAATTATGTACAATCATGGATTATATGCAATTTAGGGGAACACTTCAAGTATAAATATAAAAAATAAATACAGTGTATCTAAATACAAATTAGAGACATGTCATAATAGATCATTCCATCTTAAATAAATCAACAATGTTTTGTGGCAATTTTTAACATCAACTTGAGATTTTTCTTTTTAAAAATTTGAATAATTTTAACCCATTCAACATTATGGATAAAAAAATAGTGAATTTTTGGATAGTGTCTTTTTTTTTTTTTGTGAATTTAGCATGAGTAAAACAAATTAATGGATTTAGGCAAAAAAAAAAAAAAGCCCCCAAAACGATGTCAAAATCTGCAAAAATGTTTCATCCTTTAATGGTCAGTTGCACTTGATTTAATTTATAATGTATATAAATGTAGGTAGAAAAAAAGCAAATGTTGATGATAGCGAAGGTCAAAAAGCACTGCCTGGGGGGACCCCCAATGAGGCTTGCTCCCCACCGATCAGTGGGTTCAGGATAAGCATGCACCAATCCTGGATAGATAGATAAAAACGAACCTAGATAGATATAGATAGCTATGTAGAGACTTAGATAACAGACTGAGATAGATAGGATGTCTAGAAAATAGAGATTGCAAAAGGTAAAATTTGCTATTATTTCAATGTATTTTATGAACAGATAGCTCTGAACACACTAAGATAGATATGAGCAAACTGATAGAAAGGTAAAAATCAGACTATGACTGAAAGAGTGATAGATATGAAAACACAGTAATTAATAGATAGAAACAAACTGTGATTGTGAGATACGTAGATATGACCAGACAGACATATAGATATGAATAGACAGACAAATATATAAATAGATTGTATATATACAGGTAGATAGGATCTGTGAAAATAAACAATCAATTAAGACAAACCCTTACAACTCCACAGATACTTGTGACTGATGTAATTTTTGAAAGCTTTCTAAAATTGTCTGGCATTGAAAGCCATTTTTTTTATCATGAGGCAATTGTTTGGATTTTAACTTATGGCAATAATAATAGTGCATTTGCTTAGAATTAAATTTTTTCATGTTAGGTCTTTTAAAGTGATTAGAGTGTGAATTTGAATCTTTTTAAAAAAAAGGATCCACTGGTTTGATTGAAGGGCATGAAAAATCTCACCAAAATATCTGACCTTGAGAAATATTCATACCACATTAGATGTGGAAACATTGAAATTCTAACAGTAGATAAAACGTTACTAATTTTAGAGCCAAAATCTCTATGCGAAATGTTATTATAAGAATGTGATAATTTAAAAAAAAAATCTTTTATTAATGAAAAGAATGAAAATGACATTGGTAGAGATAAATTTCTTTATATTAACTGGAATTGCTTTTTCTGATAGATTTTATTATTTTAGAGAATTCTTTAATTTTCTTTCTTTTGCCAGTATTTAAAATTCTTTGGTATCAACTTTTTAGCCAATTCAAATGTATTAGTAAATATATATATACACATCATCATTAATACATGCTACCATAAATCATTAAAATGTTTACACACACACACACACACACACACATATATATATATATATATATATATATATATATATATATATATATATATATATATGTATAAAGAT
>OZ038498.1:33671026-33726026 GCA_964036315.1 Acanthosepion esculentum
ATAAACCTTTTATAAAAAAAAAAGTGAAACAAATCAATTTATATATCACTGTAATCTCTGGGTGTACTTTTATTCAGGGATTTTTTTTTTCCAAATAAGTCATTTTCCAATCTCATTAAATTTAATGAAAATCATTAATTTCTCTAAACCTAATATATTTTGATAAATAATAGTAAATAAGAAAATATATATTCTGTAATAATTAATACAATCATTCTTACCTTGTTTCTGACGAATGAGGAATCATGAAACTCTGAGTCAACCTCTGATAAGTAAACTTTGATTACATCTGATACAATAATTATTTCTGTAGATAGTAACTACTGAACACTTTATTGGCAGTAATTCTGTTCATATAGACATATATTGAATTACATAATTTTATATACATATCAATATATATATATTATTAGTTTTTTTAGCTTTCTAAATAAATAGAAAAAAAATCTCTACTGAAACATACTTTTTACAATTTTTTCCCTTAAAATAAAACAAAATCGTCATCTTGAGCCATGACAAACTTAGTTATGAAGAGATATGCAATTATCTCATATAAATAGAAGCAGTATTTTTAGTGTAATAAATGAAGATTATCACACAATGTTTTAGTTCTTCAAAAACTATTCCCAGTTCATGCTTAAGATTAATTTCAAATTCAAGGAAAATCTTTCAGTGTCATTACCACTTCTTTGTGGAAATGACTCCCAAGATGATGCTTCCGTGATCACTACAATTTTAACCTCTCCAAGTCTTGGGTTAACTGTTATCTTCTCCACAGATCTACATAAACTGTACCTCTTACTCTGCAGCCATCTACCTCGAGTGGCTCTCGGACCTTGTACAAGGTGAAAATCATTGTAAAGAAATGATACACATTTTTATGTGTTAAATTGCTTAGATAACTGATGTGAGTTGTGGTGCAATGGATATCGTCTCGGAATGAGAAATCGGTGAGCTGTGTTCAAATTCCGGTCAGGTTCATGACATTCACTTATGCACAAATACTTTTGGGAAAGCAATAAATCCACCTCTTCTCCCCCAGCTGTGGGTTGAATAGCAGAACAGAGTCCTGTAGCTTTGGTTGGCAACCAGTCTACTGCAGAAACAAACAGCAACCTATTGCGAGAAAATCTTCTGCCTCGTCAGACATGAATCAAAAGAGACTTGATCACCCAAACGGATATCACATGTGACACTTAACTGACTGACTGACAAGATAACCCTGTGACAGAATTCGACTTTTGGCTTTAAATGTAATTATCATTTGCAGTATCTTAGCTAATACTGCCAGCAATAAATTATTATTTCTTCTTTGAAATATAATTACAGAATTATACTTTAATGGTACTAGACATAAGTATAGGATGAGAAAGTGGGAACATTTTAAAAATGACTCTTGAAAAAAAAAACAAGTTGACTAAATCCTCTAAAGTGGCCAACTTTTGAATTAACTTTTATTCATAAATTTATTTTTAAAAAAATTGCCAGTTTTCATTAATTAGGAATTAGAGAATAATTTTATTTAGAGGAGGTGTCTCATGTGGCAACCTTTTACTTGGGCGAGGTGTCTTGTATGGCAATCATTTATTTGGGGGAAGTGTCTCATTTGACAACCTTTTATTTGGGGGAAGTGTCTCATTTGACTACCTTTTATTTGGGGGAGGTGTCTCATTTGACAACCTTTTATTTGGGGGAAGTGTCTCATTTGACAACCTATGGGGGAGGTGTTTCATATGGCAACCTTTTATTTGGGGGAAGTGTCTCATTTGACAACCTATGGGGGAGGTGTTTCATATGGCAACCTTTTATTTGGGGGAAGTGTCTCATTTGACAACCTTTTATTTGGGGGAGGTGTCTCATTTGACAACCTATGGGGGAGGTGTTTCATATGGCAACCTTTTATTTGGGGGAGGTGTCTCATTTTACAACCTATGGGGGAGGTGTTTCATATGGCAACCTTTTATTTGGGGGAGGTGATTCATGTGGTAACCTTTTATTTGGGGGAGATGTCTCATGTGGCAACCTTTTATTTGGGGGAGGTGTCTCGTATGGCAACCTTTTATTTGGGGGAGGTGTCTTGTATGGCAATCATTTATTTGGGGGAAGTGTCTCATTTGACCACCTTTTATTTGGGGGAGGTGTCTCATTTTACAACCTTTGGGGGAGGTGTTTCATATGGCAACCTTTTATTTGGGGGAGGTGATTCATGTGGTAACCTTTTATTTGGGGGAGGTGTCTCGTATGGCAACCTTTTATTTGGGGGAGGTGTCTCATTTTACAACCTTTTATTTGGGGGAGGTGTCTCATGTGGTAACCTTTGTTGTCTTATTTTTGTTGTTATTATACTCCTTGTTTTCATGCAGCTGGATATTTGCATCAAGTATCTGGTTGGTGTCACCGAGGATTAGTCTCATCAGATCTCCAGCACCCACCATAGTCTCCTTGCTTACTCTTAATACTGTTGTAGTCTCGGACTGTCTCAGGCCGCCTTATCCTCAACACCATCACCAACAAAAATGATCACCACTGCTAACAACAACAAAAAAATCATCAGCATCATCATCCTCACATCATCATTCTGATTTAAATATCAAAGGCTTACAGCCACCTCATGTTGAAACACAGGTTCCCATACAATCACTGAAGTTAAGCAACATCAAGCCTGGTCAGTACCTAGATGGTACTGTAAGCTTGGATGTATGGGTTTTGTAATGGATAATGGCTTGGAATTGTTAATCAGAGAACCAAGTTCCAATTGTTGTTGGGTTCATTATAGTCACTTAACACATAACTACCCTTGGGAAAAGGATGAAGCCACCTCTTCTTCTCCCCACCTGTGGGTAAATTAGTAAAACTTGTATAGCTAAACCATTATTATCTCCCTCCCAAACATTTTTTGCACTCTAAAAATATTTTCTGGCTTTAAATAACCTGTGAAGGATTGATAAGTCATAGAACATGAATCAATCATGATTATGAAGGTAAATTATAAGACATTTTTTATTGTATCTTTTTATGGGCAAATTTTAGTAATATGATGAAATTTCTTGAATTTACCTTAAGATTTTGAAGGTCTCTTCAAAATTGTAAAAACATATCTTAAACTAATTTTTACTTATAAGACTAGTAAAAAAATTAAACTATTAAAATTTAATTTTAAAAAAAGAGAAACAAAAAGTAATTTCCTGGAAAAGACTCAGTTTATAAGGAAACGATTCCACAAAAGGTTAATCAAGAAAATTATTAAACATGTGGATTGGTGGTGTGATAGGCAGCTTCACAAATCTATGAACATTTACTTTGCTCAGCAGTTGGATTTCATTTACCCTCCAGCTTTGATCTGAACTTTTTTTAATCTCTTCCCTTTTGGTTTTGCTTGCTTTTAAAATACATTATTATTGCTGTCATAATTTTTTGAAAAGTTTTATTACAGTATAAGTCAAGTCAAAGAGGACTAAGTGCAACATTCAGCTGCAAGTCATGAATAGATTTTACTTGCTGTGGTAACGCCCACAAAGTCAGTGTTGATGCTATTTTAACAGTGTTCTTCATGAAGATATTTTTAGCGATTGGTGATGCACTGGTGATTTACTTACAGATTGATGACACTGTCAGAATCCAACAGCCCCATTATTAAAAAACAAAAAAAAATCACTCTCTTTCTTTATTTTTTTAAACACGTATCTTTGCTAAATTCTTTACTGTAAAATTGTAATTTTATCGGCACATTTTATCTTATGTTGATGCTTTGAAATAGTCAACAATATTATAATGAAATTTGGTATAAAGAAAGATTTTAAGTTCCCAATAACAACAGTATCATAATTAGGTCAGCATTTTTTCCTGGCTATTGGTACTTTATGCTGTCTCGTACCATTTTGTTTCAGATTACTTGGAGAGAAGATGGACACTGCCAAGTACTTTCCCCTTGCTGTAAATATCTTTCAAAGAACCATGCATTCTCGCCTGATACCATTATAGACCATGGTACTTAGCAAACCAGTCAGCTAGCATGATTTTAAATATTATCAAAAATAGTGGAAATATTAAATACTTCAGTAGACCTGGTAGAGTAATGGATTGTGGCTTGGTTTGAGGAATCCAAGAGCTGAGTTCAAATTCCAGTTGAGTTCATTACATTCAATTACAGACTAATAGCCTTGGGAAAGGTATGAATCCAGCTCTTCTTCCCCCAGCTATAGGTAAATAGTAGGACAGACTAGTTTCTATAGCCTTGGGTGTCAACTGGTCTAGGAGAAGCAAAACTCTGAATTCAAGACTGTATGTAGTCCTGGCGAAGCTCATAGTATGTGCTTCGCCAGGGCTACATACAATGCAGCTAAGGAAAGGATCGTTCGCATTGACTCAATGATCTCAACTACCGTCAACATTTACTTTTTGCTGTTGTATTTTCTATATTTACTCTATAAGTAATCTAAGATTTCAGTGTATACCATCAACTCTATTGTAAAATTGAAGAATGAATTTTGCTTTTTAAATAATTAAATAGTATCCAAAGAAAGCTAACATAAAACAAAAGCAATAAAAAGCAGTGTATTAGCAGCCTGATCTCCCCAACTTACTAATGAGATATTCTGCTTTTATGTTAATTTGAAACATGTTTGCTTTTTAGCATTGAGCACGGCTATCTTACCATAACAACGGAATATCTCATGATTTAGTAAGAGTGATCAGGCTGTGTGACCAGTAAATATGTAAAGTCAGATTGAGTTTAAAATTGAGTCAGATTGAGATTTAAAATCAAAGAATAAATGTTAAGAATATTAAAATTAAATTATATAATAATTAGAATAATAATAATAATAATAATTAAATACTGTATATTACTGTATTGAATATTAATTATGTTAGATAAATAGTTATGAAATTTAAATCTTCTGAACTTGAAATCAGTGTGCTTAAGAAAATAGACATTTAAAAAATATTAACGAATATATTCAATAATTATTTTGGGGATGAATTGTGATTCTTCTAAAATATATATATTTAAAGTAATTAACTTATTTTATCATATATATATATATATATATATATATATATATATATATATATATATATATATTTATCTCTTGCTCTATCTATCTATCTGTCTATCCTCCTCTCTCTCTCTCTCTCTATATATATATATATATATATATATATATATGTATATATGTATGCAGGTGTGCAGTGAAATAGGAAAGAACACGTTAGGTAGATAATCCGGTGTTCCTTAATATTTAGCTTTATTTTCAAAAGGACAGTGCTCCATACAGAAGTAGAGCTTATAATTATAATAATATTTTTAGTTTTTAAAAATATGATTCCTTCGCTACATAAGAGTTCTCATGTTTCAAAAGCGAGAGCCGAGACCCCTAACATAAATTTTTAAGTTATGAAGAGTTAAGGTGTCTGGACCCGCTTCCTTGTCAATGATGAGAAGATATTCCCAAATTCTCGCTTGACAAGGAAGCGGGTCCAGACACCTTAACTCTTCATAACTTAAAAAATTATGTTAGGGGTCTCGGCTCTCGCTTTTGAAACATGAGCTCTCTTATGTAGCGAAGGAATCATATTTTTAAAAACTAAAAATATTATTATAATATATATATATATATAAGGAAAACTTACCTTAGGTGATATATTTCATCCTCTAATGGACTTTATCAAGGCAAATGTAAGGATTTTATTGTACAAAAAGTATTTTTAAACAAAAGTAAAATGTTAGTTTTTCAAAATTTTTAATTTAAGAAACACTCCATTTGTCAGGGTAACTGAAAAGTCAATGTAAATTATGAAAGATGCTAAGTGAAATCATTTAATAAACAAAAGTGATTAAATATTTTTGAAATTTTTTTTTATAATGTAAATAATATTTATATTATTTTAGTTTGGTATTAATTATGTATTATACATTTTAAATAAAATGCAGTTATGAATTTAAGTGTTTTTCATTTTTATAGACATGTATGTTGGCTTGGGAACAGATATTGGGAAAAAATCTGGTGTGCAGATCTATATTTTGATAAGATTCAATAGCATCATCTCAAGAATTTTTTACTCTCCCTCACTATATATATATATATATATATATATATATATATACAATAACTTGTTTTCCATACATAAGGCTTCAACAGTATGTTCAGCCCTTGATACCCTATTTGTGTTTTTGTCTTCAATGACTTTTAAGACCAGCTTGCAACCCACACAACATTCCACATGCAGAACAAGGAACACCACCCCATGTGAAAGCTGCAGGAATATTCAGGCCATGTTCAGTGTTCTGCCTTGTAATACATCTTAGATGTTTAAGGCATGATCTCTCAAAATTTATAATGGCTTTTATGCACACACTCCTCCACATGAGCCACTTCCTCCAAGGACATGTCAATAGAATTTAGGTTTTGCCTATATATATATATATATACTAAAAAGTTCTTAGCCCAACTACTTTCCAGTCAGTTTGCTTTTTTTGGAGGTGCAGAGAGAGAGAGCTTCTTGGTCAGGCTATGAATTTTTCAGATATTGGACACTATCCAAAAAATATATAAATAATTTATTTACTTTAATTTTTCAACATTTATTGATTTTTAGCTGAAAATTTAAAACCAGGTAACAAGGAAATAGTTGTTATATTTTTAATTATAAAATATTTAAATCCACCCCAAAAATAAAAGATTAGTCACGACTGGAATTTCTGTCTATCCTTGGAACACCATTTAAATAAATGCTTATAAAATGATATATAACAAAGTTTTGTCATTTTCTTCAGTTTGGTTTGTAATGAATGTTTTTCCCCATTTTAATAATTTTAATAATTTTACTATAATTTACTTTTTTTAGTTCTTTCCCATCTTTCATTGAATCATTCAAGGATGGCTAAAACTCAACAAGTTTTCTGTGGGGACTAATGGGAACTCAGCCATTGCTTTTAGTATATTAGTTTAGGTATATTCCAGCTATATATATATATATATATACACACACACATATATATAAATTCCCAAGAGGATAGAACACAGGTAGAACTCAATGTCCAGGACAGAGTAAGAATATAATGTTTTTGAATTTGTAGGTCTGATGAATTGGATCATGATTGCAATTCCAATGTAATAAATTATAACCATGGAATATTAGTGTTTGAGCCTTTTATATTATATATATATATATATATATATATATATATATATAATTATTTATTTGAATATTACAACATAAATATGTTATAAAATCACGACAAAAGTAGCCATTTTGTTTCAACACTTCTTGTGTCTTGTCAAGTGATGATATAGAATATAGAATAAATGGTTTTAAAAGTTTAAAATTAATCAACGATCCTTAGCTAGGAGTAAACGCTGTTACATAAGCTAGAGTAGCCAATCAAGATACAAGTATAGGGTGATTCGAAAAATTTGACAACTAAGCAAGGTTATCATAGATATTAAAAGATTTATAAAATTTGAAATTAAAATTAAAAGTAAAAAATTAAAATTATCTATTTAGAAATCTAAATCAAATCTCTATTAAGTTTTAAATTGTAGAATTACCAAGGAGAAAATCCTAAACTTGGGTATATATATATATATATATATATATATATGTGCATATGTGAGTGTGTGTCTATGTGTGTTTTGTTAAGTATGAGTGACAAAGAATATCTTTTGACATTTTTATTTAATTTTTCTTATGTTCTTAGAAGTTTTCTTTTTTTGAAAACAGAGTATATGGAGAAATAGTCTATGATGTCAGTACATCAACACTTTAGACAATTTCACCACACAAGTGCTATGACAAGGGGCTATTTGAAATACTTTTACCATTGAGAACTATCTAACTCTCTTTTAGTGGCTGGGAGGTACCTAAATCCCTTTTAGCGGTTGGGAGCTATCTAAATCCCTTTTAGCGGTTGGGAGCTATCTAAATCCCTTTTAGCGGTTGGGAGCTATCTAAATCCCTTTTAGCGGTTGGGAGCTACTTAAATCCCTTTTAGCGGTTGGGAGCTATCTAAATCCCTTTTAGCGGTTGGGAGCTATCTAAATCCCTTTTAGCGGTTGGGAGCTATCTAAATCCCTTTTAGCGGTTGGGAGCTACTTAAATCCCTTTTAGCGGTTGGGAGCTATCTAAATCCCTTTTAGCGGTTGGGAGCTATCTAAATCCCTTTTAGCGGTTGGGAGCTACTTAAATCCCTTTTAGCGGTTGGGAGCTATCTAAATCCCTTTTAGCGGTTGGGAGCTATCTAAATCCCTTTTAGCGGTTGGGAGCTATCTAAATCCCTTTTAGCGGTTGGGAGCTATCTAAATCCCTTTTAGCGGTTGGGAGCTACTTAAATCCCTTTTAGCGGTTGGGAGCTATCTAAATCCCTTTTAGCGGTTGGGAGCTATCTAAATCCCTTTTAGCGGTTGGGAGCTATCTAAATCCCTTTTAGCGGTTGGGAGCTATCTAAATCCCTTTTAGCGGTTGGGAGCTACTTAAATCCCTTTTAGCGGTTGGGAGCTATCTAAATCCCTTTTAGCGGTTGGGAGCTATCTAAATCCCTTTTAGCGGTTGGGAGCTATCTAAATCCCTTTTAGCGGTTGGGAGCTATCTAAATCCCTTTTAGCGGTTGGGAGCTATCTAAATCCCTTTTAGCGGTTGGGAGCTACTTAAATCCCTTTTAGCGGTTGGGAGCTATCTAAATCCCTTTTAGCGGTTGGGAGCTATCTAAATCCCTTTTAGCGGTTGGGAGCTACTTAAATCCCTTTTAGCGGTTGGGAGCTATCTAAATCCCTTTTAGCGGTTGGGAGCTATCTAAATCCCTTTTAGCGGTTGGGAGCTATCTAAATCCCTTTTAGCGGTTGGGAGCTATCTAAATCCCTTTTAGCGGTTGGGAGCTACTTAAATCCCTTTTAGCGGTTGGGAGCTATCTAAATCCCTTTTAGCGGTTGGGAGCTATCTAAATCCATTTTAGCAGTTGGGAGCTATCTAAATCCATTTTAATGAAGGTATAAATATGAAAATATACAGAATTTGAGTTGATAACAAGTTGGGAACTGGTTTAGATGTGAACCACTGGGCCATGTGGCAGGTTGTACTGGGTTACATATTACCGGTAGCATTTTTTATTGTAAAAATCACAAAAACAGATTTTATTATTTCTTAAGGTTTTGTATCTTGTTGTAATTTCATTTGCTTGAGTTTTTTACTCTTTACCTTTTGTTGAACTCATCTTCTCATCATTGTCTTTTTTCCAGTGCACTCTCCAATCCTCTTAGGTTTATCTGAAGTTCAGAAACGAAGCATTCATGCTAGCAAGCATCCTCCTCTTTCTTTTTGTCCTCTTTTGGAACCATCAAGAGTGGTGGATGCTACTTATTGGAGGCAATATACAGCTGAGATCAAAATTGTGACAGAAACAACAAAGATTGTGATACTTGTTAAAAACATGTGTGGAATACCTTATATAACAATTTGTGTTATCTTTAAGATAACAATAAGTGGATAATAAAAATAATTTTAATATCTCTCCTTTTTTTTTTTTTTTAATCATTTCATCCAAAGCAAGGATATAATGCCACTAAGATGCAAGTGGTTACTGGGAGTGAAAAGAGAATAAGAAAACTTTAATGAGGAAAAACCGACAATAAAAGAGCAGGTTTCAGGAAGACAGAACATGGCGATTGGAATTGCATTTAAATTTTTTGAGATTATAGGTGAGAAGTGCAAGAAAAGGGACTATTAGAATAGAACTGATGGTTACATCTAGCTAGTTTAACAGTAAATTGGTGAGAACTAGTTACCAATGTAATAGCACGCTAAAATTCATGTGGCTGAGGTACCAAGGAGGAAAGCTTATCAGAACCATTACCATGAAAATATTTGTAGAAAAGACAAAGAGAAATTATGTTACATTGTTGAGTAAGTAAATGAAGTCGAGATGCCAGGTCAGGATTGATTACATTGCAGATGCTCCTTTGAATTTTGTCAAAAATCTTGAGATATATAATAGACGATCCAGACCAGATATGGCAGCAATATTCAATGCATGGATAAATGGTAGATTTAGAAATGGGCAAAATAGATTCTGATGAGGAAAATTATCGGGCACAAGACAGTGAACCAACTTTTCTAGCAGTAGACATGAATTGTCCTTTTTAAAAAATATTAAGTACACATTAATATAACATTGAAAGCCAAAGTCATATAATAAAGTGTGTCACTGTTTTTCTTTTTAACCTTACCCCTTCCATTCTAATTTTATTCAATTCCATGTCATTTTTTGTGCCATTTTGATTAAAAGTACAGAAGATTTTAATGGTGATTTTTATTGCATCTTTAAGACAGAAGAATTGTCTCTGGAAAAATTGAAAAGCTTGGATGCATTTGCTTCAAATCAAGAAAACAGTAGACATCACAAAAGAAAGATTGTGAACTAGCTATATATATATATATATATATATATATATATGTGTGTGTGTTTATATATATATATATATATATATATATATATATATATATATGTGTGTGTGTTTATATATATATATATATATATATATATATATATATATATATATATATATATATATATATATAACTGTGTAGTCTATTGAAAAATGTACATCCTGTCAGTTCTGCAAAATGATACCAAAGTCTCAACTAAAATTATTCCCACATGTGTGAAGTGATGACACATGAAACAAGAGATTTGTTGGCATTGAAGAAAGCATGAGAAAATTGTTTATTGGAAATCAGTAGAATTAAAAAACAAAAAAGGAGAAAAAGAAAATTAAATTAGTGTAGCAAAAAAAAAAAAAACTAAACATTAAATATCCAATGAGAATTTAAAAATTGTTTTTGTAATTAACACATGACTTTGTCCTCTTGCACAGTGTTGAGCTGTCTCCCAATCAAATAGCAAGGCAACTATTTGCAAATATCCAAACACTTTTAAAAAATTTCCATCATTTTTTCTTATATATATATATATGTGTGTGTGTGTGTTTGTGTGTCTGTGTAGGTATGCAAATCAAAAGTGGAGATAATGATACAAAGGGGAAAAGCTTCTTCAAGTTGGAATGAAAGATAAAGCTTCGTGTAAGGAAAATGCATTGGGATTTTTGAGGATAAGTGGGGCAGTAAATTAAATTACCTCATCAGATCAAACCAGAGACCAGAATATGTTTGTTTTTTTCTTTTACACACACACACACACACACACATATATATATATATATGATAAAATAAAGAACAAATAGGAAACATATCAATCTAACATGTTTCACTTTTATTAAAGCTTCATCAGAGATTGAGAGAAAAGCTTTAACAAAAGTGAAGCATGTTAGATTGATATGTTTCCTATTTGTTCTTTATTTTATCATCCTGTCAGATTCCGATCCATATTTGACCTTCAACTCATATATAAATATATATATATATATATATATATATATATATATATATATATATAGATATGTATATATATATAAATTTATACACACATATATATATATATATATATATATATATATATATATATATACATATATATACATATATATATATATATATATACATACATACTCACACAATTGTGGATAGAATTATTCATCCCCACTGAATATTTGCATATTTTCTAAGGAAATGCAAATATTTGCAAGTAATTACTAAATTTACTATAAATAGCTGATTCTGTATTTAGTTTTGAATAATTTGTGAAATTTTTAGTAGTTTCAATCTATTAGATTCATAGTTATAGACTTTTCTCAAAATTAGTGCAGTCCCAAATTATTTGACAACACCCCTCCCCTGGAAATTATGAAATCATATTGCAATTGTAATGATTTTTTAAAATTTGACTTTTAATACAGACACCCTTTGAAAAAGTATTGACCTGATTATATAAAACATTCTAAAAGGTAATGAAGAAGATAATATTTGAGTGCCACACACCGAGATATCTCATTCGTTCTGTAACCATGGCGAAGATGGCTGAACTTGACAAGAAGCTCCAAATGAAGATAGTTGATGCATATGAACAAATTGATGGATATACAATACTTTTCAAGCATTTAAATGTTCCTAGATTGACAATTTGTAGTATTATCAAGACGTATATGGCTCTTTCTGTTGAGAATAAATTAAGGACTGGCAGAAAACAGCCAATTTCTGAGAGAATGAAAAGGAAAATTGTTAGAGTTGTCTTGAAGAATCCACACTTAATGACATCAAAGTTTAATATATTCACGAAGACAGTCACTAAATGCTTTCATTGAGCAGGACTTCGAGCTTCTTGCCTAAGGAAAACTTCTTTGCTTAAAGCTAAACACCTTAAATTCAGATTAGCTTATGCTAGAAGCCATCTAGAACATGTGAGTAAATATTGGAACTCTGTTTTATGGTCAGATGAAACCAAAGTAGAATTGTTTGGTCACATGAACTTCTGTTATGTATGAAAGAAAGTGAATGAACCCAAAATTACCCTCCCAACAATGAAGTACCGTGGTGGGATCATTCTGCTGTGAGAACTAGTGAGGGTATCATGGATAAAGAGCAGTATTTGACTATTTGACTATTCTTAAAAATAATATAAAACAAAGTGCACAAAAGCTGTTTTTGGGGCGTCACTGGATGTTCAAACATGACAACAAATTGTTACAAAATAATTAGATGAGAGCAAAATTAAGGTATTGGCGTACTCCGCACAAAGTCCTGATCTAAACCCCATTGAAAATTTATGGACATATTTGAAGAAAAAAGTAAAAGGAATAAATCCTTCAAATTTGGAGGAACTAGAAGCTATTGCCAAGAAAGAATATGGAGCAAAATACCTGTTGTTGTGTTTAGTGATCTTGTAAGGAACTATCAAAAATGATTAAAGGCAATAATCAAGAATGAAGGTTACACAATTGATTACTGAAGCAAGAGGGCCAATAATGTTGTACTATGTTAAATGTTTTTTTTTGTTTTTTTACACATCAAAATAATAATTTTGTTGTGGGCATCACAGCACATTCTTTCAAATCCATTATTTCATCATTTGTGAAACAATAATAATTGGAAATGTTCATGAAAATAGATTTTCTCTTGTCATGAACATTTCCAACTGTCAAAATTCAAAAACTCTGTTATGATTTCTATATCCTAATTTTAAAACATGCACACACACACACACACATTTTAATACATGTACACATACATATATATTTATATATTTCACTCGGCTATTATTTCTTATTTGGTTTGGTGGTATCATAAGTGTTAATTGTAGGGGTTAGATTTATAATTTAATCTTTATTTATTATTGTTTGAATTTATGTGCATATGACTGTATTTATACGCTTATGTATATGCACATATGTACATCAGTATATGCACATGCACTTATATTTATACTTTGTTATTAATAAACTAGTGCTTTAATAGTGAAGTTATTTTTTATATTTTTAGGGTATTAATTATGGTTGGTTGGGTTAATAAAATTTGTTGTTTGAATATTTATTTATAATATATACTCCCACACACTCACACATGCACCACATACATGCATATATGTAATTGCTAAATAGTGTATATGTATTAAAGTACGTATTTGCTTATATCATATGTTATCATTTATGTAATGTTTCATTTTTATTTAGTGGTTAGTAGTTTATTTGTTTTAGCCTTGGTGTTATAAATTATGGGGGTGGGTAGGTTTGTTCCTTTTTAGGTGTTTGTATGTGCTTATGTAGATATTTATATGTACATGCATACATGCACACATATAGGTGTGTATGTTTAATATTTATTCATTTATTTATTTATTAATAAATTATTTTTTGAAGTTTATATTATATTTCATTTATTTATTTACTTAATGTTTACATTATATTTATTTCATTTATATAAAGTTTATATTTTATCTATATTTATTTCTTTTATTTTTAATGAGTGCTTAGGTGGTAAAATAAGTATTTATTTACATATCTACATTTACCCATTATTTCAGTTTTCTCATTTAAGAGTTTATTTTTGTTTTTAAAACTAATTATTGTTAATTTTTCCTCTAAGCATAATTTGCAATTTTTACTGTTAATATTGCATGGGGCTGCTTTTTTTTATAATTTCCCATTTGATTTCAGTGGGGATATTGTTTTCTTTTTGGCTCCATATGTATTTTGATAGAGTTGTATTGTTTGTGTATTTTTTTCTTTCAAATGACATTTTGTGGTTATAATATCTTTCTTTAAAAGTATTTTCTGTGGCTTCTATATAAATTTTTTCTTCTGTGTTAATGTTATTATTTACATTAGCTTTGTATATTATGTTATTGGTTAAACACTTATTGTTAAGTGGGCAATTTTCTTTGTTTCTGCAGTTACATTTATTGGTGGTATTTTGCTGCATGTTATTATTGCAATTGTTATTGGTTTTGTTGAGTATTTGTTATTGCGTTTAATTATTATTTTCTCCATGTTATCCATACAGCTGTAACTAATTTTGATTGTATTTTTATTTATAACTTTTGATAATTTGGTCTTTTAAGGGAAGTGTTTGTCAATTATTTTGAAGAATATTTTCCCTATTTTTGTTTTTATTGTAGTGTTGTGGTGGGGGTGAACCAAATAATGTCTTTTTCTGTTGTTTTTATTTGAATTATTTTTGTTTTTGTATTCTAGTTTGTTTGGATATCTGCTATTTCTTACAGTTAATTCACATGTTTTTTTAATTTTCATTGAATATTTTTATTTGTTGAAATGGTTTTCTTTATATATATGGGTATTTGTTTGAATACATTATGGGGTGGTTAGAATTTTTGTTATGTATATTGGATTGTTGTTTGGTTTCCTCAATGTTTTTTAGGTTCTGCTGTTTATGTTGAATGTTATAGCTAAAAAAATTACTATTTTCTAATTGGATTTTATATCTATTGCAAATCATAAGGTTTTGAAGGTTTTTATTATTTCTTGTCTTATTTTTCTGCAATTCTGCCTTTGCAGTTTCTTAGAATTAATAGGCCATCATCACTTTAAAGACCTATATTTTTTTAATAATATTTGATAATTAATTGATTATGTATATGCCTATGAGTTTACATACCACTGCATCATCATAGCTACCCATTGTTACATCAAAGTTATTATTATTGCTATTGTTATTATTATGGCCCTTTTTTGCTGATATTTTTTTATTGTGGAATAATATTGATTTTCAGCAGTATTTAATTGTATTTATGTCCTCATTGGGGATAGTCATGTATTGTTTTGCTAAGTTTAGTGCATTGTTTAGGGCATGCTCATTAATAGACGAGTAGAAGTCTTTTATGTTTAATTGCATGAAGGAGCAGTTTTCTTTATTACTAATGTTAGTAAACCAATTGATTGTTGCTTTTGTATTTTCCATTGGTTTTTGTTTAGTGTGTTTCTTAATTTTGAGCATTTTTAAGGCAAAAAATTTTAATGATCGACTTTTTTAAGTTATAAATAATCCTTCTCAGACAAGGAGGAAATTGTCAGAAATTGTTCATAGTTTAATTTGGAGGTAAAGTACAGGAAATATAGTCCAAGTTTTCAACTTTCTTAAGACATCATCAGGGTAGGTAGAGACAATTAGTGAGTATTGTAGAACTAGTGAGTATTATGATGTAGGAAAAGAGTGTTGTGATGTAAGCGAGGTGTGATGAGTATTTATTTTTTATTTTGTTTTTATATACATTTATGGTTGCAGACTCTTAAGTTATAATTTAGTTTTTATTTATGGATGGTTGTTTTTGTAGTATGAGTATTGCTTCAAGGATCATAAGTATGTTTCTACTATTTGATTTTGCTAGTATTTTGGCATTATTTGTGAGTGACTCTCTAATGTTACTATGATCCTTATGTTACTTATTAATGTGTTGTCTGATGTCACTATAGTGACAAGTGAATCTCTATGAAAGTGTAGTTGTGGTATATGCTATATAAGATGTTTTTGTTTGTTTTTTTTAATTTACCGAGAAACATTCTTTGAGTAGGCAAGTACATTTATATACAACATTGGTCTTATGTAGGAGGTTAGAAGTTTGGTATATATTAATTTTTAATAATTAAGTTGGTAATTATTATTTTTTCCTCATAAATTATATATATAAAACCTCCTGAGAAGTGTCAGTCAGTTATGTGCCATGTGTGATACACACTTAGGCAATCATGTATCTTTCAATATATGACTGATGAGGCAGATTTTTTCCGCAGTAGGTTGCTATTTATTTCTACAGTAGACCAGTTGCTATCCAAGGCTACAGAAACCAGTCTTTCTCAAGGGTATTAGCACATAAGTGAATATAATGGATTCAACTGGGATTTGAACTCAGCTCTCCAATTCCTCAATCCAAGCTACTATCCACTACTCTACCATGCTTCCTGACAAGTGTACCGAATGATGTTTGTCTATGAATGGAGTTGAGGTTCTGAATATAACATCCATCAGTTAAGTGTCAATTTTTATTTGTATTAATCTTATATGCATATATACATACATATATCTATCTATCTATCTATCTATCTATCTATCTATCTATCTATCTATCTATCTATCTATATATATCTATCTATCTATCTATATATATATATATATATATATATATATATATATATATATATATAAGTGAACATTGAAGTCAACACTTAAAGGCGACAGGCTGTTTCATGCTAAACACAATCGTCAGGCCACGAGTCTGATGATTGTGGCCTGACGATTGTGTCTAGCATGAAACACCCTGTTACCTCTAAGTGTTGACTTAAATGTTCACTTTTATATTTACACACGCTCTATCTCTGATAGAAACTATATTTCTTTATATTCAGCTCCTGATAAACAGTAGAGCACTTTCGCTACATTTATAACACAGTATATATATATATATATATATATATATATATATATATATATATATATATATATAAAGCGAAACTTTGCGACATGTATTTTTATAGCAAGTACTCTTCAGTCTTTTGTTGTGTGCTTTTTAAGTCAAGAAATGAATTGCATTGCATCTTCTGTTTGATTTAAATTAAAAAATTCCAATATTTCAGTAGATTTCTATATATATATATATATATATATATATACACACACACACATATAACAACATGTTATATGTACATACATATATCTATATAAGGAGATATTTTGTTGAGTCATATGATATTGAATATCCTAAGATTATCATCAGATGATACACAAAAGAATACTTTCACACTATGATAACAATTGAACGTTGGCATGCATTTCTTTGCACTTAAAAAAAAAAGTATGGCACACTTTTCCTAATAGCTATTAATTCTTCTGTAATTAATGTGAGGCTACATTTTCTAATTATTAAAACTATAATCATTAATTAATATGGAAACCTTTTCTATCTATACCTCTATAGAAAAAAAATTTTTTTTTAATTTGTGGGGAAGAATTAATGGGTTGGTCTGGGAGATTGTTTAAATTTCTTCCTTTCTTTTTTTTTTTTTTAATTTCTGTATGTATTTAAATTTTGAATCCTATCATTGTGTGTCATCGATGAGTAGTAATTAGTACAAAATTATTTTTGTTTTTTTTCTGTATTGAGACATTTTTTTTTTCAAGCTAAAGTGTTAATTTTTTTTCTTAAATTTAATTGTAGCTTTAGAGACTATTTCAGAAAGAAAAATGATTATTTTCTTCTTTTTCTTTACAATAACTATTAAAATAATTTTCATTTCCATTATTATGACAAATGTTTTAGTAAGGCTAAATCATCATCATTTACCAAAGCGATATCATCATCATTTTCTATATCTTCTTTGTTATCTGTATTCCCGTACATTACCGAAGTTACCCAACATCAAGCCTGGTCACTGCCTAGACGGATGACCACTTGGGACTACCAAGTGTTGTAACCTTGGATGTGCGGGTGGTGCACTGGATAATGGCTCAGAATCGAAACACTGAGTTTCAATTCCAGTTAGGTTCGTTATTTTCATTTAACACGCAAATACCCTTGGAAAAGGCATGAATCTACCTCTTTTCCCTCCCAGCTATGGGTTAATTAGTAAAACTTGTATCACTAAATCATTATTATCTTCAAAAAAAAATTCTTACAATCTAAAAATATTTTCTGGCTTTAAATATAAGGTTGATAAGCCTTAAAAAATAAATCAATTGTTATCTTTTTTTGTAAAATTTATCTTTAGAATGTTTAATATTTTCATTGTCATCTTCAGATGATTACTTATTATTATGATTATTTATAATTGTTATCAATAGTAGTAATGTTTATATTATACTAGTATCATGATCATCATTAACACTACTACTACTACCTAACCACCACCATCATCATCATGTTAAATATTTTTCTTAAATAGATTATTATTTGTCCACTGTTGTCTTCTCAATATTTGCCCTGTTGGCAGGGTTTAGAGTACACTGACTTCATCACTTCCAAAGGATAAGATTACCCACAAAAGGAGCCACCCTTTGAGGAGGGGCTCGAAGACTTGGTTATAAAACCAACTTATGCCTACCTTTTAATTCAAGTGTAATCTGTACCTGTATTTATGTAGCTTTTAATTCATTGTGATTTTTGTCCTTTCAAGTTTTACATATTTATAAATCTACCATTCATCCATGCTTTGAATATTGCTGCCACATATGATTTAGTGCTCCTGCTATATATTTCGAGATTCTTGATAAAATCTAAAGAATCTGCAATGTTATTGGTCCTGACTTGACATCTCAGCTTCAGCCACTTTCCCGCTGCCATAACATAGCTTCCCAGTGCCTTTTCTATAAATACTTTTGTGATAATTGTTCTGATAAATTTTCCTCCGTAGTAGTAGCTAGATTTTATGAATTTTACTAGATTGGCGGCAAAATCTCATCAAGTTTGATCTTCAAGAATTTAAATGCAATGTTTATCATAATCTTCTGTTTTTTTAATCTCTGTTCTTTTATTGTTCTTGCTCCTTAATAAGTTTTTTCTTTTTCTTATATCCTTTGACACTCAGTAATCCCTTGCATCTTAGTGGCTTTATTTCCTTGCTTGGGAAGAAATGATTAAAAAGAAAAAAATGTATATTTAGCATTCCATGATCCAACAATATGTTGTTAAAATAACCAACCATGTTATCAATATTAATTTATTACCATCTTCATTATTGATATCAGTCTTCCTATCACCGTTAGTATTATCATTGTAGCACTTAGAGAAGCGTGCAATGCAGGAAAAGAAAGGACTGTTTAACAATATTTCAACAGTATGTCTGTCTTATGTTTGAAAAATACATACAAGTATAAAAATATTTAAAAAAATACAGCTCTTTATATGATAATTGCTTGTCACTGTTGTACCGGTTATCAACACAACAAAGCCAATTAAACACGGCTAATGTGAATGAAATACAACTGAAATGTATGTTGCATGATGAGGATTGTGCTCATCTTGAAATTTTCAGTTAGTTGATTAGTTAGTAAGGTTATTTACCTTACCTCCCTGCGAGGCAGGATGTGGCACAAGGCCGTTTTTAATGCGGGGTTAAACCGAGCCTGTATGCTTGGGCAAAAATTCCCCATAGGTCCCGTAAAAACGGGGTCAGATAACTGTCTACCACCCCAGACAAGACTCTTCCCTCTGGCATAGCCTCGTCTGGGTTCTTCTCTACCCAAAGGCAGAGCATTCGACCAGCATAGCTGGAGATGAATCTCCAACTAATTCCCAAAGCATGGTTAGTTAGTAAGAGCAATTAAACAGCTTTAGTATAAATTTTATGGAACGCTCCTGTCACTCTGTTCAGTCCTCTTGGATGGGAAATTAGTAATTTGCATATGTAATTATCTTAATGCATTTTATGAGTTGAAAGGTTGGTGAATTCTGGATATTTTTTTGGAACAAATCGTGTTCGTCTCTGAATGTTGCAAAATATGAAAAGCCTTATGCCAATCATTTTGTTTCTTATGATGATGATGTCTGTACTTCTATTTTTACATAAGTCGCAACTTGTGTGTTCTTTTACATTTTTTTTTAAAATGAAAGTTAAATGACAGCATAACTCATGATAAACCCAGCATTTTCTTCAGTATTTAAGTTGATAAATTTACAGTTCTTCATGTTTCTCCATTTATTCCAAGGCCTTTTTTTTTTTTTGCCTAAAAGATCTTTCGGACTGTTCCAAGTCTGTCAATAAAGATGAGCACAAATGTCACTGTTATATTCCGTCATTTCTCTAATTCTCTCAAAACAGTCTGTATATATTCCCAGGTTTTCACCTTTTGCTCTCTGGTCTGCCAGGAAAGAATCCCAATTGATTGTTCTTCTCTCCTTCACATGTAATAACTGGATCTTCCCTTCTTAAATTGGGTGATAAGTTTGGATTTCAAAGTCCCAGATGAACCAAAGAACAATCAATAAAAACTCAGTTTTTTCATACACCAAATAAAACCGAATTTAAAATTAGGATTGCCAACCATCTCGTGAAATGTGGGATTGTCTTGCATTTTGATGTTGAAGGAAATGTCCCAAATTAACTAATGCAAAACACTTTTATGTATTTTGAAAATCAATGATTCCTTATAAAGATTACTGGCAAATCCTGCTTCTTTTTTTTTTTTAAAGACAAATTTGTTTTTTCTGAACTGTTGGGCCAATTTTGTTTGCTATTTTATGATGTTTTATTCCAAAGAATATTTTAAATTGCTGATCTTGATCAGCAACACTCAGTTAAAGTTTATCTTCAGTTGACTTAGATGTGCTTGTACCATTTAATCTAGACACAAATACACACTTACACTCAGAATTTGACTGTTTGAAATAAGACATTGGAATAATACATTCCTTTCCTCCCCAGTCTGGACAACCCTTACTCTGGGCTGAACAATAAAATCATACTGTTGAAAATAAAAATAAGATTTTATTTAACTTTTCAGAAAGAACTAATGATAATTAGAATTACTTTTTAAAACTTTCTTTTTGTGGAAATATTTTTAGGTCTGCCATTGAATTATCAAAATATACATGCACACACGCAAACATACATACACACATAATTTGAATGAAACTGAAATGGACATCCGTGTCTGCAAGCACTAATTTCCCTTTCTGTCTGACAATAGCTCCTGGGTAACGGGAAAACTGCATAAGCCGAAAGGTGCAGCATTTTGAAGTCATTTTTAAATTACTGATCTTGAATGAGTACATATCAGTTTGAAGATACATAACAATAAATCAAAGCTGCATGATTGAAAAAGGCTTACATAATGTTTTTTATATAGTTTTTTTTGTAAATTATTGTTCTGTTTTACTCTAAAATTCAAACTGAACTGTTATTTAACATTGACCATATAAAATTCTAATTCAACTTTTATTTTGTACTGGCCATATAAAATTCTAATTGGACTGTTATTTTGCACTAACCGTATAAAATTCTAATTAAATTGTTATTTAGCATTGACCATATAAAATTGTAATTGAACTGTTATTTTGCACTGACTGTATAAAATTCTTGCTTAATTATATGTTATATATGCATTCCTGTTGCTCAAAATACCAAACTCATTTAATTCAGGTCTATGGGTCTGCACATCCCTGATTAGGAAACGGCTCCTAATGGAATCTGCAGACCCCCATGGTTGGGAACTTGTGCCTGATCCCCTGGTTGGAAATGCCAGCCCCACTCTCCTGGATGATAAGGAGTTGCCAACCCTATTTAAAATACCTTTACACACCTGATGCAAGCTGGGAGATAATTTAATCCAATGCTGAATTGTTTTTAAAAAAAGAAAATAACTTTCTTTTATCATGATCTATCATTTTCGCAGCATCACTGACATTAATTTAATTTTTTTTTTTAATCATTTCACTCGAAGCGAGGCAATAAAGCCACTAAGATGTAATGGGATACTGAGAGTGAAAGACTGAGGAAAACATTAGTGAGGAGATTAGAGGCTATTTGATTATACAGACTTTGTATTAAAAAATTAACATTAGATATTATTTTTTAATACAAAGGACAACATTAATTACAGCTGTTTTCAATATTTTAAGGATAAATGGAGTCTGGAACACTCAGGGAAAGTTTAACTCAGAATTTGATTTTGAAATAAGACATTGGAATAATACATTTCTTCCCCCCCCCCCAGTCTGGACAACCCTTACCCTGGGCTGAACAATAAAATCGTAATGTTGGAAACAAAAAGTGGTTGGGATAATTATAAGATTTTATTTCACTTTTCAGAAATAACTAATTATTTTTTTAAAAACTTTCTTTTTGTGGAAATATTTTTAGGTCTGCCATTGAATTATCAAAATATACATGCACACACGCAAACATACGTACACACATAATTTAAATGAAACTGAAATGGACATCCGTGTCTGCAAGCACTAATTTCCCTTTCTGTCTGACAATAACTCCTGGGTAACGGGAAAACTGTATAAGCCGAATGACTTCTGGATTTAAACTGAATATATTTTCTAACAAATGTAGAATTTAAACGAGTAAACAATTTAGATTTGACATTTGATCATCTAACTATCAGTGAAGAGACAGGTAAAAAGCATGCTTAAGACATCGGTCTTCTAATAAATGCTTTTCGAGAAATATCCAGTAAGAAAATCCATAACGACATAAAATTTCTTTAAAAATATTTTTTAAAATCTTCAAAAAACTTTATTCAACACATCAATTTTGCATTTAAAATGAAATATTTTTTCAAAATAAATAAAAATAAAATAGTTCATCAAATTGTACATACGTAACTTATGGTCAAAATAATAAATTTTAAAATAATTTTTAAGTTACTTATTTAAACTTTCAAAACAATCCACACATACACTTTCTTTAGTTTAATCCTTGAGACGTGTTCAGTCAAGTGACCACAAATCACTTTGTCAGGTTATTATTTCAAATAATTTTTTTGTCTTTATGTAAGAAAAACGAAAACCTCCAAACTACTTTGTTTTGTTTCTTTCAATTACTCTTTCTGATTAAAATTTAAATTACTGTATTTGGCAGCGTATAAGAGACACAGGTGTATAAGATGCATCCCAACTTCAGCAATTATATTTTCAAGAAAAAATTAGTAAAATTATTAGTAAATGGTACAGCCTAGGCTATATTTATGAGGTATTATTTTGGTTAAACAAGCCATGATTACAATTAAATGAAAAATAATAGGAAAAAAAGGAACACAAGCCTATAAAAACTTTATTATATCCTTTATATGATCTGTATAACCTGCGTCTTGTAAACGTCTTAGTGGAATAAATAAGATATAAAAATTCTGATTGTATTTATACCAATGCAACTGGGAGTTATCGCAAGAAAAATAGTAATGAAACAAATATATTTTACAAATATATAATTCGAATTTATTGCATATAATTTTAGTGAAACCAAGTACTAATATTAAATGTGATAAAATTAATATAATGAAGATTATCAATGATAACACTTTTAATCTGCATAATAGCCTTTTAAATAATGACAATAGGTATATGAAAGGTACTCTAAAGTCTAAGCTAATAGTTTTCAGGTAGCTAATTTCAGCCAATTATCATGAATTTTAAACCTACATTTGGTATATGAGACGCAGGGGAATTTTAAAAATTATTTTTATTAAAAAAAAATTGTCTTATATACTTATATATTTAAAAGCTTTATTTACTTGTGTTGAATATATAATGACTTTTGCTTGAGTTTTTACTTCTTTTTTTTTACAGAGATCAAAATATTGCCATTTCCCTTGATCCAAAACACTGTAAGATGTTTTTTGAAATTTCAGTGATGTCAACTTAAATTAAATTACGTTACGTTATTTTGGTTGCGTGAATAAACTAGAACTAAATTTCTATTTAAAGAAATACTAATTTTTAAGGAAGTGGGGGAATGGGGACACTATGCGATTATTGTATATTGTTACAATTAGGAAGGGAAAAGAAGAGTGAAAACTTAAATTAAAAATAAAATAAAAAAAGGTATTAAATTGAAATGTTTAAGTTTTACTTTTTTTCTTTGTATCTTCATAAAAGCAGTAATTTTAAAAATCTTCACTCTCTCTAAAGTGGTTGCAACAAAAGAAAAAAAATCGCCTCTTTTCTGTAATCAAAATTAAAAAGGTAAAAAAAAAAATTACAGGTGTTTTTTTTTGCAAGTACTGTATTTATTTATCTGTATGCTAAGTAAGTAGGTCTGTTAAAGGGGCCAGAAAATGATATCTTTCAACATTAAGTGCCAGCTATTCAGTCGATCGTTCCTACTCTCTGCATTCCCCGTCTGCAATTCTTTAGGGAAATCACTGTAGTTTACCTTGTTGTAATTATATATGATTTCTACACCTTGGCTTTTTTTATGATAGGATGGAGGGATATGCATTCTTTCTATTTTATTTTATTTTTTTGTCTTTCTACTTTCTCTGCAAGTTATGTAGTTGTCATTGACTGCAACCATTTAAATGCTTTCACTCCTTTCCTTCCTTCCCCGTGTTTGTAGTATAAGGGTGCAAATCTTTTGTACTGAGGGTGGGGATCGGGTTGTGATCTCGTCGTCTTCCATGTTCAACCTGATTCTGATACTGGTCAGATACTAATTGAGTCGGAGATGCCTGCCGCCTTGATTTGCTATCTATTGCTTTTTCTTTCTTGTCGCCACACATCATTTTTTTTTTTTTTTTTTTTTTTTTTACATATTAATTTAGGGCTTTATCTTTTATTATTATTATTATTATTATTATTCTTTTGCGTTTCCTTATTTCTTTTTCTTTTATTTTTTGTTTTTTCTTGTGACGTTTTTTATTATGACTTTTTTAATTTTGAGAAAGCTCTAAAAAGTCTCAAGAAAGTGGGAGCTTAATTGGCTTCAAAAAAAGAATAAATTAAAAATATTTACGTAATTTTTTTTTGCACAAACCCTTTTTCCCAAATAAATTCAGTCATTAATTAAAAATAAGTATTGAACATTTTTATTGGAATCTTGTAATTAATTATCTGATTTTGGTAGATTTCAAATTTCGAATGCTTTTACTTTGCCCCCCCCCTCTCCTTTTCGGTTTTTCTTTCTCTTTTTTGTTGTCCCAATCTTCTTTTCCCTTTCAGTTTTAATATCCCTTCTGTCTCTCTCCTTATCTTGTTCTTTTTGTTTCACTCTCTGTTTCTCTCTTAGACTTCTTACAGTTCTTTTTTCCTTACACTATTTACAATTCGGACTATAGTCCTCATCTTCGTTATAACAATGTTTTGGCTGTTGTGCCTCCTGACCTTCATCAAGTGTATCGATATGGGTAACCTGCAGGGAATTCTGAACTTAACCCTTTTTTTTTTAATTGAAGGTAGACTGTTCTCATACTTATTTTTGCTTGCCCATTTCCACTGCCCAAGTACACACTCCCCTGCCCATGTATTGAACTCACTATCAGAATTATGTCACCAAATTCAGACATCAACACTGCCCTGCAGACTTTTTTCTTTATTTCATATTTTTCGTTAATCTTTTTCTATCACGATTTTTTAAATCCCAACAAAAAAATATGCCCATTTTCAGTTAAGTTTTTAGTTCTATAAATTTTTTTTTTAAAGAAAAAAGAAGCTGATAGTCATGTTGAAGTTCAAATAAATATTGATAATTTCCCTGCGTATGCCTATATTATTATTGACATGATTTAGAGTTCAAACTTTCTCCTTCCTATCTTATGACATCCCAATTTCCAATCTTAAATATTGCTTCTATTTTTCAGTTTTTATTTTTAATTCTTTCGGTTTTCCTTGTCTCACTCTTATTTCTTTTTTTTTTTTCCTTTTTTTTTTTTTTTAATTTCTTTACTTTTATTCTTTTTCCTAAAACTTGAAAAAAAAGAAATATTTTCTTCAGTCTCTTCTTCATTCTTCTGTCATTATTTTTCAGTTGACAATCCTCTCGGTCTCATTCTCTAAAGTTTTCTTTCTTTCTTTTTTTCCCTTTCTCCCAATTGTTTTTCTCCTTATTGTTTTTTTTTTTTTTATATATTTTCTTTCTTCAGCTTTTCATTTAAGATTTTTCTTCTCCCTCGTTTTCTCTTTCAACCTATTCATTAGAGAATCACAAAGAATATATAAATGATTAAGTGTTGAAACTCAAAGAATAAAAAAAGAGCCCCCCCCCCAAAAAAAAATTCTATTTTCTGACCAATTATCTCAAGTTCCTTAATTTTATTCATTAGGCTGTAATTCATTCATTCATTTTTTTTCTAGCTCCCTTTTTTACTTCTAATTTTTCTTGCCTTATTCTTTTTCTCTTTTTATCTTCTTTCTTTCTTTATTTATTTAAATCTGCTCCTTTTTCCAATTCTTGAATTTCTTTCTCTTCATCTTCCTAAATTTCCCTTTTTCTTTCATTGTACCTTCTCTCTCATCATTTCTTTTCTTTCTTGTTTTCCTTTTAATATTCACTTTTTGGCTCTTATTTCTTCCTTCATATCTATTTCTTTACTTTCTTCCATTTATCCTTTCTTTCTTTTGCCTCCTCTTTCATTCTCACAAACATTATCCAATTATTTCATTTTCTTTCTCTAAATCTTTTCTTTGCCTCATTACACTTTCTTAATTTCTTTTCACTTTTTAATACTCTCTTCCTCCTTCACTCTCTTCCTCCTTCACTCTCTTCATTTTCGTTTTTTTTATTCTTTTTTCTCTTTCTTTTCTTTCCCTTCATTCTACTTTTTATTTCAATAAACAGCTCAATCTAAAAATAAAGGAACTTTTTTTTCTTTTACTTTTTAAAAATTCTGTTCTTAATTTTTTTCACTTTTTCCTGATGAATTATTAATTTTTCTTCGTATATATTTTAGTTTTCATTCCTTCTCTTTCATTTAATTTCATATTTTTTATTACCTGCTTTTTCTTTCTGATTCTTTCATTCTTTTTTAAATTTTATTTTTTTATTTTATTTACCATCACTTTTTTGTTCCTTATAATTTTCCATTTTTTCATTACCTGTTATTTTTAGAATTCATTGTTTTTTCTTTCATTGATTGATTCATTCTCTCATTCTTAATATTTCTCTATTAATTCATTCTTTCTGCCTTTCTTTATGTTCAGCTCTTTTGATCTTTTTATTCTCTTATATTTTCTTCTTTCTTTCAAATAATTTCATTTGTTTCTTTTTCTTCTTCTTCATTCTCCTTCTATCATTTGTTGACACTTTAACACTTCTTCAGTCATTTTTTTCTTTAACCTTTTCCAACCCACTGTAAACGATTCATATTTTCCCTCTTTTAACTTGTTTCTCCTTTCTCTTGCTTTTTCTCCTTCAACAATTTTAAATATTCTCACTTTCATTTCTTAAACTATAACAATAAGCAGTTCCATACTTCCTTCCAGTCAAGCAACTGCCATTGTCTCCCAAGAAGAAGATGGGGAAGGGGAGCAGACAAATAAAAAGAATGGAGAAGGATTTTCTTTTTTAAAATCTGAAAAAGAAACGAAAATCCTGAGAAAAGAGCCTGGAAAATTTTTTCGGGCATAATCATAATTTGCTTTTGTACACCACTGGGGATCTTTTCTCTCCCCGACCCCAAGCGCATAACCATGCCACCCTCCTCTGACATTACTAAAATTTTATTGCATTGTTTCATTTCTTTTCTTTATATTCTTTTCTTTTATTTTCTCTGCTTGTCTTCTTCTTTCTTTTTTATGCTTGTCCTCCACTGCCTCCACCCCCCCCAAAAAACTGCCCTCTCCCAATTAAGACTGCTCCCCTCCCCCGATTCCTAAATTTTATTATTTTTTCATTATTTCTTTTTCTTCTTCTTCACCATGAAAAACCACAGCTTCTTATCTTCTGTCTTGTAATTCAGGTCTTTTTCTTTTTGAAGACTACAAGATATTTTGATTTGAGTGACTTCAACTTGGGATCGCAGGTGGGTGGAGATGATTAGTAGATAGGGAAAAGTCGAAACATTGTCTCGGTGAAAGAGGGAAAGCTAAGAAGTGTGACAACTGAAAGGAAAATGAAGCGAAAACTATGGAAGAGAATTCAATGAAATGTTAAAATAAATTATCTCTTTTCTTCTTTTTTTCTATTACTTCTTCTTCTCTTCCTTTTTGGTTTTTAGAGAGAAAAAAAGAAAAAAAGAGGAAAGAAATAAAAAAATTCCAAATCAAACAAGGAAGCAAATATAAAAATAAAATTGTCATTAATTGCTTTTATTCATAATCAAATTTTTCTTTTTTCTTTCTCATTATCTCATTTTTTTTTCTTTTATTTCTGCCTTTTCTCGCCTTTTGTTTCTTTCTCATTATCCCTTCTTTCTTCTTTTCTCCTATCTCTTTTTTCTCTTTCAGTTTCTTTCTCTTTAAATATCCTCCTCTATTTTTCTCTCTTTATCTTTTATTTATTTCTCTTCTCTCTTTTTATTTCTTTCTCTTTATTTCTTCTCTCTTCTTTCTTTCTCTCGTTATTTTATCCTATCTCTTTTTTTCTCTTTAAGTTTCCTTCTCTTTATATGTGCCCCTCGCTTTTCTCTCTTTATCTTTTATTTCTTCCTTTTCTCTCTCTCTCTCTCTTTCTTTCTTTCTTTATCTCTTCTTTTATCCTATCTCTTTTTTCTCTTTCAGGTTCTTTCTGTTTATATGTCACCTTGATTTTTCTCTCTTTATCTTTTATTTCTTCCTCTTCTCTCTTTATCCCTTCTTTCTTTTTCTTTTTTTCTCTCTTCTTTTATCCAATCGCTTTTTTCTTTTTCAGTTTCTTTTTCTTCAGATGTCACCCTCTCTTTTATTTCTTCCTTTTCTCTATTTTTGTTTCTTTATTTTTATCCTTTCTCTCTTTTTATTTGTTTGTTTCTTTCTTTCTCTTTATCCCTTCTCTCTTTGTTTTTTCTTTTTTCTTCTCTTTACTTTATCTCTTCATCTTTTATCCATCTCTTGTTCTCTTTCAGTTTCTTTCTCCTTATGCCCTTACTCTCTTCTTCTTTCTGATTCTTTCTTTCAGGTGTAGTCACCTTTCCTTGCACCATAAATAGGTAACTTTTTTCTGGAGGGATTACAATTAATGCAAAAAAAAAAAAAAAACAACTTGTGGGGGTCACACTATACAAGTAGTTGTCTTATACGTGAGTACATACAGTACTCTATAATTTTGAGGCTTACACATGGAAACACCAGTTCTCATCCAACCACTGAAGTTAAGCAACATCTAGCCTGGGCAGTATCTAGATGGGTAAACACTTAGGAATACCAGGTGCTGGAAGCTTGGATATGCCGGTGGTATAATGGATAATGGCTCAGAATTGGAAATCGGAGAGCAGAGTTTCAATTCCAGTCATGTATGCACAAACACCTTTGGGAAAGGTATGAATCCACTTATTCTCCCCCCAGCTATGGGTTAATTAATAGGACTTGTATCAGTAAATCATTATTATCTCTATAAAGTTATTACAATCTAAAAATATTTTCTGACTTTAAATAACCTGCAAAAGATTGATAAGCAGTAAAAAATAGTTCAAATCTATAAGTTTCTACATTTTTTTTTTTAAACAAATCACCTGAAGCAAGGTGATAATGCCACTAAGATGCAAAGGGCTTGTGAAGGAGATTACTTAAAAAGTGAGGATTATTGGATGAAGCCATCTCTTCCTAAAATATGAATGTGGGAGAGACAGATTTCTGATTCTGTGAATGTGTGTGCTATCTTATTAACATAGCAAGTGTCATGTACCAAAAATTCTACCAATACCGCACAGTGGGCTTAAATGGGGGTCAAGCGGACATATGACAATAACATACGGTAAGCACCTGCTTCAGGTGCTTAAGTACATTTTAGACAAATTCTAGGGTGTGGTATGCAAAAAAATTGATTTTCAAGAACTGAGATATGATTTTTTATGAGTTTTTGGCTCAAAAATCCAAGTTGGGGCCAAAAGATAGAAGGGTAGAAATTTTGCGGAAATCCGACATTTACGAACGAACTTCAAACAGGCATATCTTGAAAAACATTTGGAGTTAGAAGACAAATTAGACCATTTTTTTGACACTACAGACAATGAGCGTTTCAAATATTCAAGTTTAAAAATGAACAATAAATCATATACAGCTACAACTTATCACAAAGATTACTGAAAAAAAGTTAATAGTTATTCATCTGTGCGGAAGCACAACAAAGATTCATAATGACTGTTACAACCATACATAGCAGCCTTCAACTCCTCACAGTTGCGAATGGTGTGCCCTGTCCCTTTGCAAGACAAGTGTTCCATGGTCTTAAAAGGGCTTAAAAAAGGGTAAAAATCACTTATACCAAGAGCATGGTGCAGTTTTATGGTGTTCTGATGCCAGATTTGGATTCAGCACCCCAAAAAACATGGGAAAAGTGGGCTGGATCATGAAATTTGAGTGAGAATTACATAAATTATCCGGATTTTGGATTCAAAGGGAATTGAAGATTGTCCCAAATTTTTTCAATATAAAAGAATTAAAATGGTTCCCCAGAGTGAATTTTTTCACCCAAATGGATTATGATAGCACCTACATGTCTAGATTTTTATATGTGAAGCATGAAAAATTTCATCTCGGGGCTTTTCTGCAATTTTTCATCACAATTTATCAGCGGGGGCCAATTTTGGGGCTTTTTTGATGGAAAAAATGCCCATTTTTACAGTAGATTTTGTGGAAAACTCATAAAAATATGTCAAAAACCTGTCCATATACCCAATTTTTTATATTGAATCAAATTTTGGGCATTTGGCCTTATCTTAGGGGCTTATGGGACATATTTAGAAAAAAAACTTATGTTTCCAGGATGTGTCGAAAACTTGAAATTCACGAGCTTCAAATGGGCATATCTTGAGAAATAATTGGAGTTAGAAGACAAATAAGACCCTTTTTTGATACTACAGAAACAGAACTTTTCATTTTTCCATGTCCTAAAGTCATTTGAGGAAGTTGTCAAAATTCGATATGTCCACTTGGGAACCCACTGTGTACCGCTTGGGAATACCAGGTGTTGTAACCTTTAATGTGCAGATGGTATAATGGATAATGGCTCGGAATAGGGAAATTGAAGAGCTGAGTTCCAATTCCAATCAGGTTCATTACATTGATTTACACACAAATAAACTTGGGAAATGTATGAATACACCTCTTCTCCCCTTCCAGCTATGGGTTAATCAGTAAGACTTGCATCAGTAAATAATTATTATCTCCATAAAATTCAATCTATAATGTGGAACTAATTCAAAAGCAACTCATGTGATTCTCTTCCCAAACCAGATTTGGTCTGTTATTCCAAATTTTTTCTCTTACCTTTGGATATAGCTTTCATATCTTTATTGAGTCTGGTTTTCAGGCAAGAGATGATTGCTTCCTTATATTTTCTGTATATTTGTATGGGGTTTTATATATTCAAACTTTTGTCATTGATTTTTATTGTGAAAGAATATTTTTTATTAGGTCGGAAGTTGTGAAGAGAGGTTATGCTTTTGAAAATGTCTAGATCCTTTAGACTCATTCAACCACTCATTTTGCATATTGTAGGTTTACTCTAGATCCATTATTGGTACTTGCATCTCCAGAGTTTGCCCTTATAGTCAACTAGCACAATAAGGACAAAAGTAATTTGGAAAAATACCTTGTTAAGCAATTATTAAGAAGCTAATATTGCAGATTATTGCTACAGGAGTGAGTTTGATCCTCACTAGATTCACCACATTTGGAGACTTGTGCTAGGCAAAGCAAAGCTTTAAAAATATCGAACTAACTGAAACTGAGTGAATTTTAATGCAAAAGAATAACTCTTCCTTGTAACTCTTGATTTCTAATAAACATTGATTTTTTGCAAGCTTTTTAAAGTTTCACTTTCATCCTTATACATACATACATAAATACATATATATATACATACATACATACATACATATATATATATATATATATATATATATATATATATATATATATATATAGTTGGATTGATGTGAGTTTGTGACCCTGGGTTTCACACTTTTGTGATCGTCAGAGTTTGTCTGACGGTTGCAAAAGTGTGAAACCCAGGGTCACAAACTTACATCAATCCAACTAAATATGTCAGCTCTATCACTGATATTGAGTGCTTTCCAATATGTACTGCACATATATAACATATAAATAATATATATAATAAATTGCATAAAAATTAATTTCGGTTGAGCCCTCTGGTTTGAGGTGTGAATTTGTAAACAGTGACTATTTAAGCTAATACTGCACGACTCTTCGACAGAATTGAGTCACTGTCAGTCACTGTGTGTTTATCCGAATCTAAAAATAAACACGCTAAAATTCATCTTCATCCCGTACTGTATGCTGACGGCTTAGTGGGAGAAGTTCAGACTGACGCAAATTCAGTCGGGTTTCGATCCTAGCTAGAGGCAACCGGACATCTAGCCACACTGATGAGCTGTGAAACACCGAAACAGTCTGTCTGTGGATGACAAAAATATATATATATATATATATATATATATATATATATATATATATATATATATATGTACGCACACACACAGACACATTTCACATATGTATATATATATATTTAAGGTATACTATATTTATGGGTAAAAGTGCTCAATATCAAGGAAAGAGCCTATGTAAATATAAAAGTGAACAATGAGGTTAATATCAAGTAACGACAGTCTGTTTCATGCTTGAACACATGGCCTGACAAACTGACTTTATGATGTAGTAAATAATACAAAAGGGAGGTAACAAATAATACAAAAGGGAGGTAACAAATAATACAAAAGGGAGGTAACAAATAATACTTATTTATGCAACAGCTGATGCTGCTGTATTAAAGAACAAATGAAAGTAAATTGGATCATTGAAATCAAGGGGGATGCAATATATCGAGTTAGGCAGCCATATATAAGGGTGATGTGGCTGCAGTAAATGTCTGACACCCGTGACTGTGTTCTCCCACTTGGGTGGCATGTTGTAGAATCCTATTGCCAGACATAGGGTCTTTCAGCAGCCACCCTCTTGACCCAGGGCAGCACTACCACCTCAAGGCACTTGATGTAGTTCTCCATGTTGAGTCTGAGGCCCTGTGAGAAGATGAATGGAGGAATAATGTTGCCATATCTAGTGATCATTCCAAACAACTTCATAATCACCATGAGACTTTTCCAACTCTTTCTAAATCCTCCGCACTGTCCTCAGATTGACACCCAAACACTCTGAAATGTTCGTATTGGAGCTTCTGGCATGAATGCCAAGCAGTACAGCACGACATTTTCAATTTTCTTGCAGAGTGAAATGTGTTCTGGTGATTTTTTTTTCTCACAGACAGTGCTCAACTGACCATATTATACTGTGTAATCACCAAAATCAAAAATAAACAACATGCATGTGCACGATTAAAAATATAAAATGGCGGCAATTTACCCATTGTTGCCGTATACACTACCAATCAAAAGTTTGAAAACGCTCTGAATTTTTTCTCTAAGTTCATGAAAAAGGCTAAGCTTGCATATTTGGATACATAAATTTACCTATTGTGTATATATGCAAACCATTATATAAAATTCAAACAAACTTTTCTACGAGCATTATGAATTTATTTGCATAAGCATTGGAAATTTTGCTACAACCTGATCCATTTTCAGAATTTATGCAGAGATTTACAAATATTTCAACTCTATTATTTAGTAGAAGTTCAATTCCATCTAGATTAATGTCTGATTGAAATTAATTTTCAGAAAATTTCTTCTGTTGGCCTTAAAGGATGTGTATCAGTTAAGAGAAGACCTCTTTCTGTTGGGCTTAAGGGATGTGTATCAGTTATGAGAAGACCTCTTTCTGTTGGGCTTAAGGGATGTGTATCACTTAAGAGAAGACCTCTTTCTGTTGGGCTTAAAGGATGTGTATCAGTTATGAGAAGACCTCTTTCTGTTGGGCTTAAGGGATGTGTATCAGTTAAGAGAAGACCTCTTTCTGTTGGGCTTAAAGGATGTGTATCAGTTATGAGAAGACTTCTTCCTTTTGGGCTTAAGGGATGTGTATCAGATAAGAGAAGACTTCTTTCTGTTGGGCTTAAAGGATGTGTATCAGATAAGAGAAGACACCTTTCTGTTGGGCTTAAGGGATGTGTATCAGATAAGAAAAGACTCCTTTCTGTTGGGCTTAAGGGATGTGTATCAGATAAGAAAAGACTCCTTTCTGTTGGGCTTAAGGGATGTGTATCAGATAAGAAAAGACTTCTTTCTGTTGGGCTTAAGGGATGTGTATCAGATAAGAAAAGACTTCTTTCTTTTGGGCTTAAGGGATGTGTATCAGATAAGAAAAGACTCCTTTCTGTTGGGCTTAAGGGATGTGTATCAGATAAGAAAAGACTCCTTTCTGTTGGGCTTAAGGGATGTGTATCAGTTAAGAGAAGACTCCTTTCTGTTGGGCTTAAGGGATGTGTATCAGTTAAGAGAAGACTTCTTTCTGTTGGGCTTAATGGATATGTATCAGTTAAGAGAAGACTTCTTTCTTCTGGGCTTAAAGGATATGTATCAAGCAAGCTCTGTTAAAAAAATGAAAATAAGTTGAAAAGACTAAAATGGGCACAACAGCACAAAGATTGGACTTTAGAAGATTGAAAAAAGTTGCTATGGACTGATGAGTCCAAATTTGAGCTATTTGGAAGTAAATGAAGAGTGTTTGTCAGATGAACTCCTTCCGAACAAATAAGTGAAAATTGCACTGTGGCAACTGTTAAGCAGGGTGGTGGTGGTGCTGCTGCTGCTGTAATGGTTTGTAGATGTTCTGGAGGTGATATTGCTGGAAACTTTGTTCAAATTAAAGGCATTATGTGAAAGGAAGAGTACCATTCAATACTGCAGAAGCATGCAATTCCTTCTGGCTGCTGCATTATTGGACAAAATTTTGTTTTGCAATAAGATAATGTTCCTAGACACAGCTCAAAACTGTGTACAAATTATCTAAAATCAAACGAAGGGAATTTTGCAAATCATGACTTGCCGCCCCCCCCTCAGTCTCCAGATTTTTCACCAATTGAACTAGCCTGGGACAAAATTGATCATAAAGTTCGAAGTGAACAGCTTAAGAATAAGCAAGAGTTGTTTACACATTTACACACTGCTTGGGAATCATTTCCACCAAAATACATTTACAAGCTACAAGAAAGGATGCCAAAAATTTGCTCTGCAGTAGTAAATGCACATGGTGGATTCTTTGATGAAAAGAAAATATAAATTTGCTTTAAATTAAATTATAATTATTTTATATTCATTTTGTTTTAAATTATTTCATAACTGCATGCAAAAATAGAAAAAATAAATATATTTCTTTAAAGACATGAAACTTGATCAATTTTTTAAGTTTAGAGGAAAAAATCAATGTTGTCCCAAACTTTTGGTTGGTAGTGTCCATATAATGTCTGGCTGTTGATATTCAAGAATGCCTGTCCATTCTGATGGTTAGCCAATCCTAGTTGCAGAATCCTGCTCAGGTAATTTGTGTTTGTTCAACACCCACAGAGCTCACCTGTGGTTTATACTGCAACTATGCTGAGCAGAGCTTAGTTACAATTTCTGGGTGAGAGCACATGATCAACAGTCTGAACAAGGCCAACACACTCAGTCATGATGACTTGTGACTTTTTGCTAGCACAACCATTAACAGCTTCCAAAGAGTTCTGGCTACTCAATTTTAATCACAAGGCTTGGGTCAACCCAGGGTACGGGGTATGGTTTTCAGGCACTTTCCAAAGATGCTGTATGCTAGGAATCAACTCCCCTAGATTGATAACATCAAGAAGTTACTTTCCTGACAAATCAACCATGAGAAGATTTGAACCTGAGGCTCATGGTCAAAAGGCGAACAGAAACCATCAGCCACTCACAAATACACACACACACACACACAATTTTATTTATTCAAAAATTCTAACATAAACATGTTATAACATCACTACAAAAATAGCCATTTTGTTTCAACACTTACATTCAACACCATCACTTGAGAAGACACCAGAAGTGTTGAAACAAAATGGCTATTTTTGTAGTGATGTTATAACATGTTTATGTTAGAATTTTTGAATAAATACTGTTTGCTCTGCTCTGTATTGAGCACTCTTTTAAGAATAGTGTTTTTGGTTATTGGAATTTTATTCTGTCTACACCAATCCTATACCTGGAGATATATATATATATATATATATATATATATATATATATATATATATATATATATAAGAAATATAGTCTTAAAGTGTGCTATATTTATGGGATAAAGTGCTCAATATCAGAGATAGAGCGTGTGTAAATATAAAAGTGGACATGGAAGTCAGCACTTAGAGGCAACAGTCTGTTTCATGCTAGTGCAATCGTCAGGCAACTCTTTATTACATATATATATATATATATATATATATATATATATATATATATATATATTCCCTGCTACCTATGATCTTCAAAAATTTAAATGCAATGTCAATCCTTATCTTCTGTCTTCCTGATTCCTGCTGTTGTCCTGTCTCTTCATTAATGTCTCTTCATTCTCTTTCTCTTTCACTCCTTGTACTCTCATGGAATAATTACCTAGATTGGTGTGAAATAATTTTAAATATATATATATATATATTTATTAAATTTAAATAAAAACAGACCACTTTAAGGTACCATGTAATAAATTATTTCACCACAGCCTATACGGATTACCTAGTTTTTCGTAAACTAAATATAATATTCACGACTGCCCGGTGTTACTGGCCGAGAAAGGGAGACTCGCAATCCATTTCCTCGAGGCGACCGACGACGAAAGTAGAACAGCTGGTCTGCCGGCGAACGGCGCACTGCACTCTCTACCCCCCCCTCTCGTCACTTTTTTCTTTTTGTTCACTACAGAAAGTGAAAAAGAAGAATGACAATGGGAAGAATTGCGGAAAGGACAAAAACAGAACAGGGTTCAAGAAGACAGAAGATGGCGATTGACATTGCATTTAAATTCTTGGAGATTGCAGTTATCAGGGAAGCAAGAAATCAGAAGCTCCACAGGTGAGAAGTGCAAGAAAAGAAACTGTTAGTGTAGAAGTGATGGTTGCATCTAGCTCGTTCAATAGTAAAATAGTGATACTTTGTTGCTAATCTCATAGCACACTTAAATTCATGTAGTTAGGGCACCAGGAAAAAAAAGCTGATCAGAACAGTTGCCATGAAAATATTCTTAGAAAAGACAGAGGGAAGCCAAGCTATGTCACTGAGAAAGTGACTCAAGTCGTGTTGCCTGGTCAGGATCGATTACATTACAGACACTTCTTTAGATTTTGTCAAGAATCATGAGATATACAGCAAGAGCACCAGTCTAGTATTCAATACACAGACAAATATGGTGGAGGGGTAAAAAATTATAGTTGTCATTTCTTTTTTAGCACCTCAATCAGCAATTTACAAACTTACCTCCCATTGAAGATCATCCATTTTAAAATCATATATCAGGAAGAGATTATTCAAAGATGGTTACAGGGTCACAAAACAAGACAATTTAAAATGTTTTAAACTTTTTTCTTAATAAAGGAAATGAAGTTTAAATCCATGATAAATGAAAGCAAAAAAAGAAAAATTAAATAAAAAATAACATTAAGATTAAAAATTAAGAAAAATATGAAAGATAATTGTGAAGAAATTCTACATGTCACTTTTGATATCGTGTCTAAGTGATGCAGTGGAATTTCATCGATCAAAACCTCTTTATAAGCTGCATTTATCTGTGAAATCAAAATGAACTCAAGTATAACTCTCCACTGCCTGGAGGGAAGAACTTTAGCGTCTGTAAATCTTCCATTATGTATTTATTTTAGTCAGCAAGGTCTTTGTGCTTGTTAACAATAAGTGACACACAAAAACTACTATAAATACACAAATATATCTTTTATAATATGTCTCAAGTGTATGTTTCATTTAGGTACCAGATTTTGGGTATTTGAACATTTCAGATATCCAAGTTTGCTTAGCTGAATGCAACTTGAAATCAAACTATATGTATGGAAAAAAATGTGTTTGTGACTTATATTATTCTTTTTGCTCTCAGAGTTTATAAATTCACACAAATTCATATTTGTGACAACTGGGCAATAATTAGCCATCTTCTTACTTTCCAGTCAACTTTGATCTTCAAAAATTTAAATGCAAAGAAAAATCTGCAATGTTATTTGTCCTGACTTGGCATCTCCCTTTCAGTCGCATTCCCAACACTGTAATGTAGCTTCCCTGTGCCTTTTCTATAAATGCTTTCATGGTAATTATTTTTGATGAACTTTCCTCTATGGTACTTAGATTTTAGGAATCTAAGTACAGTACGATATTGGCAGCAAGGTCTCATCATTTTATAGTTGAAATGGCTAGATGTAACCATGCGTTCTGTGCTAATATTTTGTTTTGTCACACTTCTCACATGTGGAACTCTCTTTTGGCCTCTTGCTTCCCAGTCAGTGTAAACATCACTTTAGACAACGAGGTCCTAAGGGACAAAATGTATCGCATGAGATCTTTTTCCTCTTTGTCTTAGTTTTTCCATAAAATATATATATATATATATATATATATACACACACAAGTATAGGATTGGTGTATACAGAATAAATTCCAATAACCAAAAATACTATTCTTAAAAGAGTGCTCAATACAGAGTAGAGCAAATATAATTATTTATTTGAAAATTATAACATAAACATGTTACAAAATCACTACAAAAATAGCCATTTTGTTTCAACACTTCTGGTGTCTTATCAAGTGATGGTGTTGAATGTATGATTATACATTCAACACCATCACTTATTGGAAAATAACAATGGACTCTTTGGAATCATTTTTTTTCTCAATAACAATGGACTCTTCCAAACAACTTTTTTTTTTTCAAAATAACAATTGACACTGTGGAATTACTGTGCATGTTGAATATTTGTTTGATGCTTATTTGTCTTCCGAGGAAAGTCATGGGCAGAAATATAAAAAACTGAAAGACACCAGCAGCAATAATGACGAAAAAGAAGATTTGAATGAATTACAATTGCAAATTTTGCAAGAACACTAAAAATGGACTTTAGAATAGATACAATTAACCAATGTCTTTTATCATTCCAGGAGTCATCATTATTATTGTTATTACTGTTGCAATTGTTATCATTATGAACATTATCAGCAGCATTAAGAATACTATTATTATTATTCTATATTTCTTTCAATAAACTTCAAGATGAACTTGTGATAACTGCTAGTAAATTACATCTTATCTGATAAATTTCTGTTGGCCACAGACTGACAAAACCTGAGCCGGATAAAATATATAACATTTAAACTCATGTGATAAAATTACTATAGCTATAATCATAGATTGATTCTGTATATTTATGTTTTGATATGAGAAAGTAAACAAATAAAGAACTACTTTATGAATGTATTAATGCATATACTATTTTCCTTAGGCACACAAACACACACACACACACACACACATATCTATATATATGAAGAGAATATGGACATTTTGTATCTATTAAGTTTCTCCATCTTCCTTTCCAAATTATGAATTATCCTTTGCAAAAAGATCCCTGAGGATGACTCATAAAGCCGTGGAAAGCTCCAACACAGCCATTATAAAAGTTTGGGAAGTTTTGTACATCAACAACTGCCGTTTTTGTGAAAGAAAATTCTTAATTTGAAGAGGAAAATGAACAAACTTAATAAGTAAAAAATGACCATTTTTTAATAAGACATATTTTGAAGGAACAGTTGCTTCCTAAGAGCGCTATAAAGAAAATGCAAAATGTGAAAAAGGCCATTTAATTGCTTAAACCTTGTGAAGAGTGGATTGAACAATTACAATAAAATTAATCTACAAAACTTAAGGGTTAAGGTGCTGAATATAATATTAATTAGTTAAGTGACAAATTTCATTTGTATTAACTATATATATATTTTTATACACCGTACCTACGAACACTAGTGGGCTGTCCCAATCCTCGTAAATACATTGAACACTATTGTAAGTGGGGGTAATATGCTGTTTAAGTAGTCCGGCTTTTTCTATAAATATTTTCATGGCATCTGCTCTGACAATCTATTTTCACTGGTACCCCGACTACATGAATTTAAGCGTACTAGGTTGGCATCTCGGTTCCACCCTTTTACTGTCAAAACAGTTAAATGTAATTGCCTTTTCTACTCCAACAGCTTTTTCTCTTGCACTTCCCAACAGTGGAACTCCCTTCCTCTTACTTACTTCAGAAATGATAGTAGCGACTGTTCACTGAAAAGTTGTGCTTTCTGTTGACAAGGTAACATTTGTACACACTCATAATGCAGCCCATTATTTGATGTTATACATTTGTAGATATTTAAATGTATGATCATATGTACACAAATACCAGAGCTGAACAGCTTAACATGTTTTTTAACTGAATTTTGTTTTTGTATTTTTTCTATATAAAGTTTGATTTCTCTGAAAAGCTTTCAGTTAAGTGCATTGACAAAAAAGGAGAGTGTTTAAAAATACATATCACTTGCAAGAAATAATTGTTTTCTTTCTTTTATCATGAGACTTATTCTCTCTCCCACAGAAACACACACACACACACACACACATATATATATATATATATATATATATATATATATATATATATATATATATATATAGTCAAACCTAATGAGTCAGACAAACCTACCAAGGTTTCACTTAGGCAGATTGTCAGGGTCAGCTGGTGAGATTGATTTGGCTATTGTTAAATAAAGAATTCAAAGGTTTTTCGACACGAGTATAGTCACCTATGCAGTCAGAAATAAAATGTTTATTCATTTACGCCATTTACATTTTTCTCATCTTTACTGCCATATTCACATCATTTCAGCCTTTGTATGTTTCAGCCTTCTTCAAGTGATATACATTGGAATTTTGAAAAGGAAAATTCTGATGTATATTACCTGAAGAAAGCCAGTGCATATGAAGGCTGAAACATTGTTAATATGACAATAAAAATGGTGATAACAGTCTAAACAATATACACAGTGTAAATAGTTACAATACCTCATCTCAGAAATATAGACAGATGTTTATCCATGTATATGTTTAAGTAAACAAATAGAGAAGCACTCTATATATATATATATATATATATATTCATGTGTATATTTGTTTTCAAACATATATATGTTAATGGACATGTAGTGTTCTTTATTTGTTTAAATTTATCACATATTTAGTATACGAGATAGGGAAATTGAACATAGAATAGGCTATGCTTGAGGTAGTTTCTCCTAACACTGCAAGTTGTTACAAAACCAAAACATTAACCTGAAAACTCAACTTATGTTCTTAAATATCCTTGTCAGATTGAAATTCTCACATGGATTCCTACATGACGCCAAACCTCTTGAGAACTATATCAAAACTGTCAGCTGAATAAAAACACTCTTTCAGATTAACGGTTAAAAATGGCTTTCAGAGAGTGAAGTCTATGGATCTTGGTGAAGACTAAACTTTTTTGAACGTTGTGGGTTTGGAAGTGTACCAAATAACAGAAACTGCATCAGTGAACAACTTTCAACAACAGCAAGATATATTTATATATGTGTTATGGGTCCTTGCCTATAACGACAGAATGAACTCTTCCTAACACTATGTATACTACGCTTCTCAAGAGAGAGGGACGAATTGAGTCAAGCTGATAGTAGTTCACTCCAAACCAGACTGACAGTCATACTAACACTTTCCACATCTTGTATTATTATTTCGTGTAATATATCTTCGTTATATCTACTCTTGTGTTTGTGTTGTTCTTCCTTGGTCCTAACTTGGACCATAACAATATGTAACATTTTTTTTTTATTTACTCATTAACAATCTGTTTCATGCTGTGTGATTATCATATTGATAGTAAAAAAATGTTATTTTTGTCTATTAAAACTCATGTAAGTGTATTTAAAATAAAGTACTCGTATACATAAGAAATATACAAATCATATATGAGGGACTTGCTGAAAAATTTTTGAGGAAGTATAGAAATTATTACCTGTCAATTGTGGTATTATACGGGCTTCCTTACTTTGCTTCATTCAGCAGTAACAGCAACAGAAGTAATCATCAGGGAACAACTGAAAGTCTCAAAACCCATAAAAATGCTGACCAAGCCCTATTCCGACGTTTTTTTCCACTTTTCCCTTTCGGCAGCCTCTACTTTCAAGGCCAGCACTTTTCCACTTTCCCTTTCCAGACCCAGTTTGAAGGACTACTCAATCCTTGCTGCAGTAGACATGCAGCCATGTCCTGACAGCTTGACGTCAGATTTTCTCATTCCTCACGGGAACAGGCAGAGAAATCTCCCTTCAAGCACCTACTCGAAGGAAAATCTACATGCAACCCTTGCTGCAGGATATTCGTACCAGTTTGAGCAGTTTCACACTTAGATTTCTCATTCCTCAGTGGGTGAATATCTACTGAAGAACTTTTGTAACTGGGAAACCCAAATTTTCCCCACAAAATACCACTATTTTATACTCTCTTTTAACCACAAATAAAACTGCTAAGCAGTTATTTCAAGCCTTGGGTTTTGTTCATTCCACTCTCACTGTTGATGACACACACACACACACACACACACACACACACACACACACACACACACACACATGCAACCAGGAGAAATTTCCGCAGAAGAGCTTCTTGGTAAGGCCAAGAATTCCGTTGTGAATCCATACAGGGCAAAAATAATAACAATTGTGATAATAATAATAATAACTTTGATGTCATTTTGGGTAGCTATGATAGCGTATTTATGCAAAGTCATAGAATTATATATAATCAATAATTTAATAAATATTATTAACAAAAATGATATAGGCATATACAGGGACAATGATCTATTAATCCTAAGAAACTGCAATGGCAGAACTACAGTAAAAAATAAAACAAAACTCTAGGATTTACAATAGATATAAAATCAAATCAAAAAATAGTAAATTTCTTAGATATAACATTCAACCTAAACAATAGAACCATAGAGAAAACCAAAGAACAAACCAATATACATTAACAAAAATTATACCTCGCAACGTATTTAAACAAATACCCATATCTATAAATAAAAGCATTTAAACAAATTCTAGTACTCAAAAATATTCAACGAAAATAAATAACATGAATCAGCTCTAAGAAACAGCAGATATCCAAACAAACTAGAATACAAAAATGAAAACAGTTCAAACAAATACAACAGAAGAAGAAATTTAATTTGGTCCCCCCCCACCAACAATACAATAAAAACTAAAATAGGGAAAATATTCTTCAAAATAATTCACAAACACTTCCCTAAAAACACCAAATTATCAAAAGTTATCAACAAAAATACAATCAAAATTAGTTACAGCTGCATGGATAACATGGAGAAAATAATAATTCAGCACAATAACAAATACTCAACAAAACCAATAACAATTACAACAACAATAACTTGCAGCAAAATACCACCAATAAATGTAAATGCAGAAACAAAGAAAATTGCCCACTTAACAGTAAATGTTTAACCAGTAACATAATATAAAAACTATTGTAACTAATAACATTAACACAGAAGGAAAAATCTACATAGGGTCCACAGAAAAAACTTTTAAAGAAAGATATTATAACTGCAAAATGTCATTTGAAAGAAAAAATACACAAACAATACAACCCTATCAAAATTCATATGGAGCCAAAAAGAAAATAATATCCCTACCAAAATCATATGGGACATTATAAAAAGAGCAGCTCCATGCAGCATTAACAGTAAAAATTGTAAGTTATTCTTAGAGGAAAAATTAATTAATTAAAAAAATAATTAGTTTTAAAAAACAAAATAAACTCTTAAACAAGAAAACTGAAATGATGGGCAAATGTAGGCATATAAATAAATATTTACTTTTCCATTCAAGCACAAATTAAAAATAAACAAATAAAATAAATATAAACTTAGAAAATATATAATACAAACTTTCAATAAATTAATAAAAAAATGAATATAAGAGAAACTTAATTTATTAATAAATGAACAAATATTAAAGTGCGCTTCTATGTGCATATGTGTGCATGCCCATGTGGACATGCCCACCCACAAACACCAGTAAATGAACAAACCTAACCATCCATAATTAATACTTCAATATATAATGCCAAGGCAAAAACAAATGAACTACTAACCATTAGATGAAAATAAAAATGAAACACTCAATGAATGATAATTAATAATATATGATATGATAATATACCTATTTTAATTACATACACTACCTGGCAATTACATATACATATGTGCAGCATGCATGCAATGCATATTGATATGCAGCAGTGTGTACTATATATCTATATATAATTATTGTCATCCACAGACAGACTGTTTCACTGTATCACAGCTCATCAGTGTGACTAGACGTCCGGTTGCCTCTAGAATGATATTTAAAAAATTAAATTTCACCATTGATGCACTAGTCTATTATTAACGAAGCACAGACTTAAGTGTACATATACCTGCATCTGTGCATTTATGTGTACATATGTGCACATGCATGTGCTTATTTATGCACGTGAATGTATGTGTACATGTGTATATACACAGTTATATAAACAAATTTATGATATCACCAAAACCAATTAAAAAAATGAAATAGTAACCCAGTGAACATATATAAATATGTGTATGCATGTGTGTGTGTGTGTGTGTGAGCATTTACCATTTAAGCATTAACATTATTGGTATCATCGTTTACAGTCACTATCTCACAGATGGACCGTCACCTTCCTCTGTCTTTTCTACAAATACTTTCATGGTAACTGCTCTGACGAGCTACTTTTGCTAGTTCCAAAACTTTATGAATTTAAACATGCTACTCGGTTGGCATTTCAGTCCCACCCTTTCACTGTCAAATTGGTTAAATGTAGCTGTCTCTTCTACTTCAATAGCTTCATGTCTCGCACTTCCCATCTGTGGAACTCCCTTCCTCTTACTTGCTTCCCTGATAGCTATAATCTCCATCTATTCAAATGCAATGTCAGTCGACATCTCCAGATGCCCTGACTTATTCCCTGTACTTCTCTGCATCCTCTCCCTCTACCACACCTGTTTATTCTTGTTCCCACTCTCTGTAACCCCTTGTGTGCTCGTGGCACTCCCACCTTGCATGTGGTGGAAAGCTTAAAAAAATATATATTGTTGCCTAAGCATTTATACCAATTATTTATATGAAAACATAAATAAACGAAATAATAATAAACTTCCCTAGCAAAAAACTAAGATGACCATAAATACAAATAAATAACAAACTAAAAATAGATCACATGTCAAGAACTGGATTAAAACCAGACTAAGTCTGCTACAAATAAAAAAAAACATTGAAAAAAGGCAACATGATCATGACGTGCAGATGGGCCCATGTGAGTGCAATGACAAACACGCAGAATACAGAAGAAAATTTACACCAATGCTAAATGGGTATAAAAAGAAAAATTGAAAAAATATAAACAGTAAATTGCTGATACCCACTGAAGAGTCAACAGGCAAGTCTGTCTACGAAACTCTGTAGTCAGGATGCTGAAGGTAACATCAATCAGCTAAGTGACAAATTTTACTCACTTCAATCATATATATATATATATATATATATATATATATATAGAGAGAGAGAGAGATGCATAGTGTAATAGGTAACAGCTCAGAATGAGAAATCTGATAGTTACATTCACTAATGCACAAATACCATTAAGAAAGGTATGAATCCATCTCTTCTCGCTCCAGCTATGAATAAATAGCAAAAGAGATTGGGTCCTTGATTGGCAACCAGTCTAGGTGAAACTCTGATTTCAAAAACTGAGAAGAGTCATTTGGAAACTTTATGCCTGACTCTGTACACCAGTTCTCTGTATTATTCAGAAGTCTTTACCATTATAATCAAATTATATGTGCTGGCAGTCTGGCTGTTCAGTGCTAAGAATTATTGAGCTAAGAGCTATTGAAGTCTAATCTGTTAAAAATGAGGAGATTTTATATATATTATATATATATATATATATATATATATATACGGACAGTTTAAGCACAATTTTGATCACAGTACACAGCACTTTAGTCAAAAATTGGAAAACTAGAGGAAAAAACTAAACAGACAGATCATGTTGGTTCTTTTTAGTCAGATTTGTTTGGATGAATACTTTGTCTGTTTGAATTTCTGGGATGAGGAGTTATCATTATCTACACTATTTTACATGTGGACTATTGTCCTCATCTTTGTTGCTATCACAACGTTTCCTCCACTGTACCTTCCAGCTTTGCTGTATCTGATAACAACAAAGATGAAGACAATATATATATATATATATATATATATATATATATATATATTGTGTGTATTTAGGCAGCATTTAATTATATATTCTATATTATTTAATGAGACATGTATTAATATATATATATATATATGGAACTGAGTATCTCATCACTCTTACAACCTGAGAATTATGAGACAACAGTATCATCATCTAAGTGTCCACATCATTTAGTCATGGAAAGCAGTAAAATATAAGTATTGTTTTAGTCATACTTTATATATATATATATATATATATATATATATATATGAGGAGGCACGGTGGAGTAATGGTTAGCAGCTCAGATTGAGGAATCAAAGAGCTGAGTTGGAATTCCACTCAAATCCATTACATTCACTTACGTGCTAATACCCTTGGGTAAATAGCAGGTCAGACTGGATTCTTTAGACTTGGATGACAACTGGTCTAGGAGAAGGACAACTCTGAATTCAAAACCTGCAGAATGTCGTTTCGGGACCTTGTGGCATGTAGTGCACCAGGTCTCTGTATTTGGCCCTTCAAAAAGTGTGGATGCTTTTGCACTATAGTCAAATCACATGTGCTGGTGTCTGGAACTGAGCTGCTTGCCCCTCATATGTCATATACGATGGGATAGTTGAATATATATATTATATATGTGTATATATATATATATACATACATACATACATTCATCCCTCTCAATAAGTACATGTTCACCATTAACTTTTAAATAAAATTTGAAATAGGCACTTTTGGGTAGAGTTATACACACACACACACACACATCCATGTATGTAAATGGTATATAGTGTATGTCTCTATCTATTTCTCTGCATTTGTGTGTATGTAGATTATATATAAACAATATGTATGAAATTGGTACATAAAAAAAACAATATATATGTCTGTATTTAGATGCATGGAGATATATATTCTTTATTGCCTCAACCTGGAGAAATAAGTTTTATGGATATAAATTTCCATCAAAATCGGGAAAGAGATAGGTAAGACACATCTTCCCACCTATGTTGTTTGTCTGGCCACATTAATTACCTGAAATGAGTTGGTAGACTGACAAGAGGTGAGGGTCTACAGTAAGAAAGTAATTTTGTTTTTCTCTTTAAGTTATTTTAATTTCTTTTTTTTTTCTGATCACACTGACATTTCGAACTTTATGCTATAAGTTTTAATTCAGATTTCGAGATATGAATTATTTTCATTATTATTATTATTGACTGTTAACACCAGTCATAACTGGTGGTTTTGACTGGGGATTAAGTGATAGCAAGACACTTTAGTGCTTCAACATTCTCAGTCAGTTTTCAAGGTGATTTTAGCAGGACTAAAATTTGCTGGATGATTTCAACCCTTTCATTGATTTATAGTAACTCTATGCTTAGCCAGGTTACATTATTAAAATTTAATATTACTTGTTTAAGACCCAGGTGGCTGTCACCCAGTGTTTTTCTTTCAAGGGAGGGCTAGTCATTACCTGGTGTCTGAGGTATTCCTCAAAAAGTAATGCTTGAGCTATTTTATATCCCTAGTTCATGTACATATTGGTTTCCATTCCACACTAAACTTAACCTTTTTGTCACATTCGACTTGGATGGTCATGCAGATAAATACCTACTCCATTTGTTTCCTTGATTCTTTGGGATTATTCCCAGTGTTCTTAATATGATTAGTGTGACCAGTCACCTTGTTGTTCATTTTAGGTAATGCCATGAAAAATGATAACTGATTTTGTACACTCTTTACTGTTATAAAAAGGTTTTCACATGTAAGTGTTCAAATAATTTTTTTTCTTCGCAGTTATTATAATTGTTGTTCTCTGCTCTTTTATGGAGTCAGTCTTTTCACCTTTCGGCTTCATAAGCATCTTAGAATAGTCCACCATTGTGATAACAAAGGTACTGCCATCTGGCATCCCATTTCAAGGGGCATAACTACACAGTAAAAGGTTAAAGACATTTTCTTCTCTTTTTTTAAATGCCATATCCCTTCAAGATGTAGCTGATAACAACTCTCCACAGATTTTTCTTTTGGACGTCTTTTATCCTGAGGTTGCCTGGTGGCATCAAGATAAAAGAAGTCCAAAAGATTGTCCTCCCCCAACACTGTTTACATATTAAGGAGGATTCTATCCATCAAATAAATCTATCATGCTCACAGGGATGGGTTTGGTTCCATGAGGGAACAAAGCAGGACATTAAGAAAAAGATCTGAAAAAAATAATAAAAATAATAATAATCGATATGTCACATATACAAAGGAGCACTTTGATGTAGTGTAAACTGTTAACCTTGTCTTGCTATATGAGTTATGACTGAGTAGTGAGATTGATTCTCACCGGGTGCTCCATACTTTCAGCCTTGTTCTGCATGTAAGCTACACTTACTAAATCTATTTAGTGATTGTTTGTCTGTAATATCATTTTTTGTGGATGCACAAGTAGCGTAACAGATATCAGTGTGGAATAGACATACTGATTTCAAATTCCAGGCTGATCTGTCGCAATTCCCTTTGCACACTTGGAAAAGGCATGAATCTAGCACTGGGTTAGTTAGCACGGTACACTGTATTCACTCCCCTTCTATAACAACTAGTCTAGAAGAAAGAAAACTCTGAATTTCAAACTGTAGATAAGGCAATGGCAAACTACTCCACTATCTTTCTCAAGAATGCATGGCAATTTGCAGATTCTTCTTCTTTATTGGCCATATCCCCTCAGGACGTAGGCGATCATAGCTCTCCACAATTTCTTGTCCTTTATAGCTCTTAATAAATTTTGTCTTTTTATTATTTCTTCTAAACCCTGTTCTGGTATCCATTTACTTAATCTCATCAAGTATGTTATGCACTGGCTTCCTATGTCCCTCTTGCCCTCAGTCTGTCTTGTGAGTATCAGATTTTCCAAGCCCTTCTTCCTCATTCTGTACTCTGGAAAAATCAACTGTCTCGTCCTGTTGTTAAGTATAAGTTTCCTTTTTGTTTTCATCTGTAATTTGCAGATCATAAAGTTATAATTCATTAGGTGCTCGGCAGTGAGACGACCGTACAACCACACCCAGTCAGGATTGATGTTGATAGTGATAGCTACTACCATCATCCTTCATTTAAAATATATATGTTCATTCTTCTTCTTCTTCTTCTTCTTCTTATTAGTATTATTATTAGTATTATTATTATTACTACTACTACTATCATATCCTTTCTTTGATATTTATTATTGTTATTACAATGATGTTAGATGCATATGCAGTGTTAAAGTGACAAAGACAATAAGTGAAATTAGTAAACAGAGTCAAATTTCATTTTAGTCTGTTTCACTCATTTTCAGACAAATTCTCTTTGGAAAAATATAAATCCATTTCTTTTCACCCTCCCACCAGCTGTATTTTATGTATTAAGTAGCAGAGTGTACTAAACCCTCTAACTTTGGGTTTGTAGCCAGTCTAAGAGAAAGACTACTTGGAATGCAAAACCATAGAGAAAGCAGCAAAAAGCTACTCCACTATTTTTCCAAATAAGTCATGGTAATTCACAGTAAAGGGAACCTGTGGAGAGCCATGATCACCTACATCCTGAAGGAATATAGCATTTTTTAAAAAATGATGATTATTATTACTCTTCTTTTATAATATTTATTATTAGTAGCATTTTTACTGGTATGAAACATATTAAAAATGATTACTTCTGCACAGAATTGTATTTGTGCTTAGGATCAAGGTGTAGTGTCTGTCTTCGAGCGAACAAACTACATTTTATCTCTCAGCTGGGTTTCTGTCTTCAGCCAGGCACCAATGAAAATATTATTGAGTGGTGCCTGTTTCTAGGAAACAGCTGCAAATAGCAGTACCTCCCTCAATGTACTAAAGAATGGGGATCGGTAGCAATACCAATGCCAGAGTAACCAACAGCTGCTGGGTCAGGGTGCATGCAATTGGGCTCTCCATATTTAATTGACATTCTGTCTCGTCCAGTAAATACTAAGTGTAGTATCTACTTTCAGGCAGACAAACTACATTTTATGTCCCGATTGTATTTCTGTCTTCGGACAGAATACAACCAACAAATGAGGAATGCTTTGTCCGATAGATTCCAACCCTGCAACAGCACCTGTCTCATTGCAACAAACAGGGAGTGTAAGTGTAATATCAAAACCAGCACAACCATGTGCTTGGGCTCCTCACTTTAAACTGACCTTGAGCCATATACTGTCACCATGAGGGGAACGAGTAAATTCCAGTAGTAGTATCTGTTCACTCTTCCTCTTTAAAGTTATAAGGAATGCTTTGTTCCATAGATTTCAAACCTGCAGCAATACCTTCTTCATTGTACTGAGGGTGAAGAGTTGATAACAGTGGTTGCAGGGACTAGGAATTTTTTTGTCCCTGGCCAATATGTAAATGTATAGGCACCCCACATTAAACTAACCTGGTTTACATCATGCCACTATGGGGAGGTGGGTATATACTGAACCAGAGTGTAGTATCTTTGCACTCTGTGAAATATTTCTAACAATATATTTGGTTTTTGGATGTGTGGGTGTTGGAACGGAGAGTAGCTTGGAATGAGAAATCAGCAAGCCAAGTTCAAATTGCAGTTGAGTTTCACTTTTACACACATATATATAAATGTTTAAATTGCCGTCATTTTACATGTTTAATTTCACACTTGTGCATTGTTTGTTTTTGATTTTACACAGTATATAGTAGGGCACAGTCTTTGAGAAAAAGAGCACCATAACGAAATTCCCTCCGTCAGTAATTTGGAAACACCATGCTGTACTTCTTGGCATTCACACCAGAAGCTCCAATTCAAACATTTCAGAGTGTTTGGGTATCAATCAGAGTACAATGCAGAGGATTTGAAAAGAGTTTGATGAGTCTAATGGTGATTACAAAGATATGACAGCTTGGAAAACTCACTCTGATCATTCTTGAAATACTTGGTGATGGCCTCAGACTAAACATGGAGACCTACATCAAATGCCTTGAGGCAGTAGTGCTGTCCTGGGTCAAGAGAGTGGCCCCCTGGAAGACCCTATATCTGGCTACAGGGCTCTGTACCATGCCACACAAGCAGGAGAGCCCAGTCATAGCTGTCAGACAATTTTTACAGCCACATCACCCCTTACATCTGGCCACCCAACTCCCCAAAATGCAACCTCCATGATTATTATGTGTGGGGTGCAGATGAGTGAGAGATCAATAAAACACCTTGTAACACCAAAGAGGAACTGAAGGCAACGATTATGGCAGAATTCACAATCTTAAACAAGGAGACCGTCCAGAAGAGTTGCAGGAGATTCTGAAGTCGTCTGTAGTTGAAGCCAGTGGCAATTTTATTGAATAAATTTACTTGTTAGTATTTCAAGATATTTTCATGTAATTTTGGCAGATATATCTGTTAAAATGAGATGTCAGTGTTATTTTCATTTTTGTGTAATTTAGATGACAATTTATCCATCGCACCCTGTATTCTTGGGGAAGCTATAAATTCATCTCTTCTCCCCAAGCTATAGGTTAAATAGTAAGGTAAGCTGGGCTTTTTATTATTGGTTAACCACTAACCTAGAAGAAGGACAACCATGTGAGGCCCTGGCAAAATATACACTATGCAGCTTATGAAAGAATCATGGACTCTGGTCTTGATTGTGGTCAATCTGATATACATTTTGTTTCCTGAGGAACATTGGGCTACTGCTAATGCTGCATCTGAACACAAGCTGACCAAGCATAGAAGAGGTCATGTTTATTCTGACCTGCAAATAGTAGGAGTTTCAGTGGGAATTTGAATTCACAAATGGTCTCCAGCCGCATGTATACCCACTTTCGGATAGTGCAATCTGGTTTGAATTTAGAGTTTTCTTCTCCTAGACTAGTTGCCACCCAAGACTATAGGAACCAATCTGTCCTGTTATTTTATCAATAGCAGTGGGGAGAAAAGATGGATTCATACTTTTCCCAAGAGTATTAGCATATAAGTGAATGTAATGAACTTGATTGGAATTCAAACTTGGCTCCCTATTTCCTGAATCTGAGCTGCTAACCATTACTCCACTGTGCTTCCTCTCTCTCTCTCTCTCTCTCTATATATATATATATATATATATATATATATATATATATATATAGAGAGAGAGAGAGAGAGATCAGTGACTTATCTGTTCATTTCTATTATATAAAATGGAAGATCATTCTTTGTAAAGTGGAATTCTGTACACATGGCTTTGAAGTGATGGTGGACACAGAAGTCAAAGCTTTAACACCCTCTTTGGATTGTGGTCAGTTGATTAAGGTAACCAGAGAAAAAATAAACAGAACTGCCATGAGTGTGCCATTTTTTTCATAACATTTCAAAAATGATCAGGAAGGGAAATAATTCTTTTTTTCTTATTTGGTTTTGGTTGGGCTTGAAACCAAGATTATTTTCTGTTTCACTTCACATTTGTAAATGTATGTCTATGAGTTGAACATTCGGAGCTTCATGTCTTTCCTGAGGCCATTAATATGGCATGACTTGATCAGTCAATGTCAGATTTAAAGCCATAACACCACCTTCAAAGACTAAATGCTTCCCTCGAGGTGACTGTGTTCCTTACAAAAGACCTTAGGCATTTTTAATGCATTTAGGTTCAGGTATCTTCGGGCAGCTTGTAAATTCAAAACTTTTCCTTTCTTCTGTGAGTCAGGGTTATAAAGTTTCTTACTTATGCTTTGGTCTGCTACAATTCTTTATGATCAAGTGATTAGACTGATCCTCATCATTTATATATTCGAGAGGATGCTGAAAAGTTCTCAGCCAAAGCAAGAAGTTCTTCCTACAAAAAATTCTGTTTGGTCATTTGATCATATTTTTGGAAGAGGATGAAGGCAAGATTTTTTCAGTGCCCACCTCATATAGTCCTTTGTTTATATTATGGTATTCTTTGCAAGAAAAGGCTCACAATTCTAGAAACTATTATTATGCAAAATAATTAATTAATTAATTACTCATTAAGTAAAACATAATCCAGCACAGAAGAGCATATCTTGAAGTATATATGATATATATATAATGTTCATGCACATATATATAATGTCCACAAAATAAAAAAGAAATCACTTTCCTTTTGATGTGACCTCCCTCCCAATAACCATCACATATAACATTACCAAAAACTGTTTCAAACTTTCAGCTTTCCAAAGAATGCCAGGATGCAACAGTAAATAATTAACTAATCAATAATAAATAATGACTATCAATAGGAGCAGATAGGTTCACCTATCATCCGGTTCACATTCCTCCCTTATTTTTGGAACAGGAGTAGAGGTTTATCCCTTGTTTCCTGTTTAAGATTAGGTTTCCAGTTCTTTCTAAAGTCTAATTTCAGCTCTATAGTCCTAATGTTTGTCCTTTCGTAATACAACTTCACAGAGTTAACTCTAATTTGAGTGGCTCCTGAGCCTTGTATTGGGTGAATATTAGTAAAAAAAAAAAATAATGTAGACAATGGAATTCTGCCTGCCATACAGACACCACATTCGTTTTCATATATATATATATAACCAAGTATGGGATTGGTATATATGGAATAAACCAACAATTATTATTCTTAAGAGAGTGCTCAATACAGAGTAGAGCAGATATAATTATTTATTTAAATATTATAACATAAATATGTTATAAAATCACTACAAAAATAGCCATTTTGTTTTAACACTCCCGGTGTCTTGTCAAGTAATGATGTTATAACGGCTTGGATTGAGGAATCGGAGAGCCGAGTTCGAATTCCAGTCGAATCCATTGCATTCACTTATGTGCTAACACCCTTGGGAAAGGTGTGAATCCTCTTCTTCTCCCTCCAGCTATGGGTAAATAGCAGGACAGACTGGGTTCTATAGCCTTGGATGGCAACTGGTCTAGGAGAAGGACAACTCTGAATTCAAAACCTGCAGAGGGTCGTTTGGGGACCTTGTGGCATTCGTTGCACCAGGTCCCTGTATTCGTCCCTCCAAAAAGTGTGGATGGCCCTGCACAAAGCCTTCACCACTATAATCAAATCCTGTGTGGGTGTCGGGCTTTCAGTTTCTGGGAAGTGATCTGTCTGGCCCTCATACGTCGAGTTCGACGGGAGAGTCCATCATCATCATATATACATATATATGTGTGTGTGTGTGTGTTGAGATATAGAATGTAAATAAATTTCTTTCATACTGACCTGTAGAAGCCTATCTCATGAAGGTGAAACACGTAGTCAGCAAAACAGTATTTCACTTTGTCTGATTTATTACATATATATGCTTGCCTGTTTTCCAAGTACACTGGTTTGGATGGCTAGCTAATCCCTGTTGCAGATATCTGCTCAGATAGATCTATCTTTGTTCAACACCTATAAATAAACTATGGTTTATGATGCAACTATACTGAACATACCATAGCTACAGTTTCTGACAGAGAGTTCATAATCTGGCATTATCTTCACTTTGAGCAAACTTAGTAGTCTCGGTACTTTCACTTTTTTGCTGAAAATACATCATAGCATGATGAAAATTTCCCCAAATTTAATAAAAACAAAGTTTTAGCATCAAGATGTTTGTTATTATTAAGAGGAAATCCCAAGGTATTTTATTATTTTCTTAAATGTTTAATCCGTTCTGGCACATTCAAAATTTTGGTTAAAAATCTGTTTTATTTTTTTTTTATGTCAGCAGTCTACAT
>OZ038498.1:33731026-33816026 GCA_964036315.1 Acanthosepion esculentum
AGTTTGTAAAAAAAGTAGCAATATGATTACGCTACAAGATAATTGGCAAATGTTTGTTTAAAAAATTTTGACTAAAAATATTGACCCTGAAGATGAACAATGATGTTCGAAAGCGCTAGGTCATCGTATGGACAATACATACATATATATATATATATATATATATATATATATATATATATCCTTTGGTGTAAGAAAAACAGTGCTCAATGGTAAATAACAGAGCTATTAAATATATATTAAGAAATATACATAACACCACACCAACAATACAACTTGAAGTTTCGTGCTCAAAGCAATCATCAGGTATCAATTTGAATTTACACCATTTAGTTAACACTGTTTGGTTAATATTATTGGGTCTCACAAGATATGTTGTTGTTAAGGTGTACCATAACTGTAGTTAAATATTTAGTTGCACTATAATCTAATTAATCTAATAAAATATAGTTATAAGTTATGGGTTAAATTGCTCAATATCATGGATAGTGTGTATGTAAATATAAAAGTCTACATTGAAGTCGACAGTTTCAGGCCATTCTTCGGCAGAATTGAGTCACTGTCAGTCACTGTGTGTTTATCTAAATCTAAAAATAAACACGCTAAAATTCACCTTCATCCCTGCCGTGCGCCGACAGCTTAGTGGGAGAAGTTCTGACTGACGCCAATTCAGTCGGGTTTCGATCCTAGCTAGAGGCAACCGGACATCTAGCCACACTGATGAGCTGTGAAACGGCAAAACAGTCTGTTTGTGGATGACAAAAATATATATATATATATATATATATATATATATATATATATATATATATATATATATATAACAATGAATCATTTATACAAAAAGTAAAGTAGTAAAGTTAATGATATAAAATGGCAAAATCCCTTCGCTAAGAAAATTTAAAAAATGCATTATTAACCTACTAATCACTCGATGAATGTTATGATCCTTGTTTTTTAAAATTATAAATTGCATATATATATATATATATATATATATATTCACGCACACACACACACACTGTACTCAGAAAATTGACAAATTCATATTGCTACTTGAGATTTCTGCTATTGTGATCATTAGGTGACCATAACATTCTGGTTACCTGATGATTACAGAACCATGAAACTGGAATAATGATCTGAATTTTGCCGCATTTTTTGAGTGGTGTCACTAGTTATCATGTTTGGTCTGCCCAATATTGAACACTGTGTTCTATTGCTTAGGTTTTTGGTCTTTCTTTATGTTTCCTTTTCCTTTTTTTTTTAGTTATTTTTTTCTGTTGATTTCTTTATTCATTGGTTCTTGGTTTTTTCTTCTGTTTGTCAATTTTTTGTGTTGGTTGACTTTGAATTGCAGGTTTTATCAATACGTTGGTTTGTTATGTAATTCCTAATTTAATTTGATTTATGGTCTCAACTTATCCTCAGAAATCCCAAAGCATTTTCCTCACATATAGTTTTGTTGTAATTTCATTCTAACCTGAGAAAGCCAAAAAGCACAGATGCTCTCAGCAAAACATGTTGTTCATAAATTTTCCACAGCATCTTCACACACACACACACACATACAGACACACACACGCATATGTAATATATATATATATGTGTGTGTGTATAATAAACTTGGGTTAATTTGCTACAGGGTAGCTGTTAGTAAGATTGTCTTGATGAGCATTAATATTAAAATGAGTTTATCTTTTTTGTGTCCCATTATAGTGATCTTGTATCATACTAACCTTAAATTAGTTAGAGCCCCCAACAATGGCCCAAATCTCTTCCACAATAGATGTGGTAAAGTATACAGCATCTGTGCATATATATATATATATATATATATATGTATATATATATATATATATATATATATATATATATATATATACACACACACACACTTGGACTGGTATCGGTGGACAGAACTGAGTGAGTAGTGGCGCTATATCGAGTCTAGTTTATGTCTTCTTCGTCACTGACTCCCTTGGTACAGTTGGCATGACATTCACGTTGTACTGAAGCGATCCGGGTTCAATTCTTGGTAGAGGATGCTCACTGCTGATGAGTCCCAGATAGGATGAAACGGCCGTCCAGTGCTTTCTGCATTCTGTTGAAGATTCTAAGCTTGACAAATTACTATAAAATATATATATATATATATATATATATATATATATATATATATACACATTCACAAATTTTATTAAAAACAACTGACAAGTTACTTAAACATATGTGGAAACCTATCAAACTCTATTTGCAATATATTTGTGGAAAATACAACTATAATAGCTTCATCCACATGTAAAAAGGGTTAAAACTAATGGAAGCATTAATAAAGAATGAAAAAGACAACACTCAATAATATCAACTATGAACACTGCCACAATGTGCTGTCCATGTTTGGAAAATAAAGATCATTCACATCACTATAGACACACACATGCACATATATATATATATACTAGATTAAAAACCGTCCTATCATTTGGTATTTAAGCTAGCTCCTGTGGAGGTCTCTTGACTGGTCCATCAGCTTGTTCAGGAGTTTGAGAGTCCTTCTTTGCATATTCTCATCATTGGAAGCTCTCCTGGTTGCTATTTGATCTGAATTCTCATTTGCATGGGACTTTCTTTTCCTTGCTGCAGCCTTGGCTCTTTTGATTGCAATCTGTTGGCAGAGATTTCTTTTTGTGAGGCATACTGCTGCTGTATGTAATAGGCAACAATAAACTACAGAACTCCAATTTGATTGCTGCATTTAAGTATTGCATTAATATTTAATCTTAGCTTTTAAAAGTTCAATGATAATTCTTTTGCTGCCACTTAATTTAAAGACAGTTTGATGTGCATAGGTCTTTAATTTCTGTACTAACAATTATTTTTATTTCATGTGTGTATTTTGCTGGATTTCACAATTAATTTCAATTATTCCCAAATTTATTTCAAAGTTATAAAAATTGCTATCGTACAAAAAACTTTGTCGCAAAAAATCATTTAAAAATTCACCGGAAACAATCACAGTAATGAAAACTTGCGAATCCAAAATGTCTGTAACGTGAGCTATTGAAAGTTAGCGAGTTGTGTCCCTTTAATTTAAAAAGTGTCACACACTGACATTGCTATTTATTATATAGAAGAAGATAAGCTATTGAGCGTTGCGTCCCTTTAATTGAAAAAAGTGTACACAGTGACACACTGACATTGGCATTTATTATATAGATATATATAATCTACATCTTCAGTTAAAAATTGCCTTGATAATCGCTAATAGAATAACCAAAAATGGTTAGATATATAGAACATTTTTTACCCACTTTATGTCCAGAAAAGAAAATTCTTGTAAGAATGCAAGAAAAATTGATTAAAAAGCTTAATTGCAGTACCTTGTCAGTCATCTTTAATAAAGATTGTATAAAAGAGGAATTGCTACCCAAATACACAATTATTAAAATAGATGACCCAGCAGCCAACAAGTAAAGTAACAGCACAACATTCAGAAAAAACCTTCGTCTATGACAAATAACATCTTGACTGGACCCAAATATAATGATGCACAGTGCCATAATACCCTGAGTCCTAATAATGACGAAGTGGCGGCACAGATAAGTGATTACTAAAAAGCTTTACAACTTATACTAAAGAAACATTTTAATTACCATTAGTATTGATAAATATATAAACCTATCTGGTCAGAAATGATGACCAGAAGCAATTCCTAAATCTAGGACCAAATTGCCATCTTCAGCCCAAATTTGACCCCTCACAAAGAAGACAGAAAATGAAAATCTACACCGGTCATTACCCAAACTTGAAGCTAAGAAAGTAATAAAACTCCATCCAAACCCAAGAGAACTTCTCAATGCAGAAAGGCTAAAAGGTCGCACTCATTGCTATAATTATAACTATATTCTAACAAAAAACTAAAAACTGCTGCAAAAGAATTTAAAAAAAATTCTAATATTGTCATCAGAAGAGATGATAAAGCTAAGATATATATAATTTTGGATAAACTGGAAAACTTTAAAAAAAAATAACAACACATCATTGATGATTGGTTTAAATTTCCTAAATTAAATAAAAATGCCACTGAGACTTATAACATCAAACAGTGATGATGTAGGATCCTTGAAAATCAACAAAATCATCAGAAATTACCAACCAGGATACCGATACGGAAATATTAAAATGTATAAATCTCGATATCCACTACAACCCATCATTTCACAGATCCCAACAGTTATTTATCAGTTATCAAAATTCGTCAATGATATTATTATGGATATGCAATGTAATTGGCCCTGATCTGTCATCCCGTCTGCAGTCGCTCTCTCACAGACACGACGTTGCCTCGCTCTGTCTTTTTTACAAATACTTTCACGGTAATTGCTCCGAGGAGCTGCTTTCGCTGGTTCCTAGGCCTCATGAATTTAAACGTCCTACAAGGCTGGCATCCCGTTCCCACCCCTTCACCATTGAAACTGTTAGATGTAGACGTCTCTTCTACTCCAATAGCTTCATGTCTCGCACATCTCGCCTGTGGAACTCCCTTCCTTATTCCTGTTTCCCTGACAAATACAATCTCCAACTATTTAAGTGTAACATCAATCGACATCTCCAGTTGCCTTGATCTATCCACTTCCCTTCTCCACATCCTTTCACCTTTCATTCCTATCTGCTCTCACTCCAAATCTTCTGTAACCCCCTTGCCTTGATCGATCCACTGTCTTTCTCCACATCCTCTCCTTTACCACTCCTATCTGCTCTTCCTCCAAACCTTCTGTAACCCCTTGCATGCTAGTGGCCTCTAGCCTTGCTTGGGGTGATAAGCTTAAAAAAAAAAAAAAATATATATATCTACCTACCAAATATAGTATCACATTTCCTCATCAATTTCTCCAAATCCGTGCAACAACTCAACCAAACCAAGCCATTTTATCCTCACTTGATGTAGAAAATCTATTCACAAATGTGTCTGTCAATGAAACCATCGATATAATCTGTAACACTGTTTATAAACAGAATTCGATTCCCACCTTCATCCATTAAACCTAATATTCTCAGAAAATTACTGCACATTTGCATGACTAAAGTTCCTTTTTATGACTATAATGGCAATATTTATAAACTAACGGTGTTAGCATAGGAAATCAACTCAGACTGTACATACCTGTATTTGAGTAGAAGTTTGGTTTTTATATATTAAACAGTATATTTATTTTCACCTACCGACCTGAATGTTCAAGAAATCTTATTAAAGGAAAATTTGTGTTCTTTGGCAGGAATTGAACCTGCATCCCTCAGGGTATAAGGATCCTGCTCTTCCTTGCTATTTAACCCATATCTGGGGAGGAGAAGATATGGATCCAGAACTCTACAAAGGGTATTTACCCTAAAATAAATGTGACAGACTTTGACCAGAATTTGAACTCAGCCCGTCGATTTCTCCTTCCAAGTTGCTACCTTACCTGTACATTCACGTTTGTCTTACGTATGAGTATATGTATGACTTTTGACTAGTACCTGAAGATATACTTCTCTTGTGAAAACAGAAACATCTGACTTCAAATGTCTCTGGCAAATTGTGCCACAGGGACCTCCCTCTGCAAGATGAATAGAGAAAGCTGTTTTTGAAATTAAAACAAAAAAAAAAGAACCTGCAAAGATCATGATTTCAGCTCAGTGTAAAGTAATATAAACAAATATTATGATTTCATGCTTGAATAACCATTTAAAAAAAGAAGTATAAGAAGAGATGGTAAAGAGAAAATATGTATTAACATGGTCCTCCTTTTAGAAAGCAAGTGTTTAGTACAGTATAAATAATTAATGCCATTCGTGTATATATACATGTGTATGTTAAATCATTGCTAATAACTCAGACGAAATGGTTTCTGAATATGGGGAGAGGCATTTTTGGAGAATGTGTATCAGTTTGTTTGTTTAATTCTAAACACATTCAGCAATTCTTTGGTCCTCACCAGTATTGTTTCAAAAACAAAAATAAATTTAAAAAAAAAATGTTTCTTTTTTTTTTATAAACTTCTATTTAGTTTTTTATTTATATTATTAACCAGGGACTGGATGGAGAGGTATTTGGAAGTATCACAACATTTAATTTTTTAGTGATTAAGTTTTCTTTAGAATATATATATGGCTGTGATTTCCAACCGCCATGCCACTTTACACTAGTGTGCCGCAAAATATTATCACTGTATATATATATATATATATATATATATATATATATATATTATAAATTAATAGATTTAAAATATGGTTTTACCGCTACACAGTGATAACCATGTTTCAGAAATGGAAGCTAAAGCCGCTGAATTTAATTTTGTTATTAAACCAAAGACATTAGTTCCATTTCCTCATCAAGCGAATTTTGGAGTAACTTACTTTTTAAAATTTACGGTTGTTAACGGCACAGGAAAGATTCAGTAAGTTACTCCAAAATTCGCTTGATGAGGAAATGGAACTAATGTCTTTGGTTTAATAACAAAATTAAATTCAGGGGCTTTAGCTTCCATTTCTGAAACATGGTTATCACTGTGTAGCGGTAAAACCATATTTTAAATCTATTAATTTATAATATTAATGCTCTGTAAATTTAAATTTACATAGAGCACTATTGTGTAAAAATAAAAATATCTATAAGAACACCGGATTTTATATCTTACTGTTCTTTCCTTTTTATTTATATTTACATATATATATATACATATATATATATATATATATATATATGTATATATATATGCGCATATATATATATATATATATATATATATATATGTGTATATGTATGTATATATATATGCGCATATATATATATATATATATATATATATATGCGCATATATATATATATATATATATATATATATATATATATGCGCATATATATATATATATATATATATATATATATATATATATACATATGTGTGTGTGTGTGTGGAAGTCGTAATGGTACAGTATTTGAATAAATGAATAAGTATTAAACTTTTTTTCAAATAATTCTTTTCATTATTCTTCGATTATGTTACTTTGTTTTAATATTTCTTTTTTAAAATACTCTTTAAAAATTTTGCTTTTTGTGCAGTGTTATTTTCATTTGCTCCGCTGTGTGCTATTGCTAAAAAAGTTTGAGAAACACTGATATATGGTAATATTGGCCGTTTCCTTATCAGGAAACATTCAGCATTCATTAACAAAGCAGCTGTTAGTTAAAATTTATAAAATCATTGTCTTAAAACAGTTTTTCAGGAAAATAGGTTTCTCAAGTCCAGTTGCTGTTATAACTCTTTCCCGTATTGATGGATGTTCCCTTCCTAACCTTTTGTTTGAACTAGTGTGGAAGTCAGCATGTTGATTATTTTCTCTTTGAATTATATACAGTGTAACCCGGATATAAGAGACCCGGATATAAGAGAGATTTTCTCTGGTCCCAAATTAGAGCCTGTGTTAATGTATATATAATAGACCAAACCCGGATATAAGAGACTTCTTCTCCGGTCCCGACAACTCTCTTATATCCGGGTTACACTGTACCATATTTTAGTTTTAGCTTCTGTTGAAAGTCCTCAACCTTATATGGTTTTTGGTATTTGGTATAGTTGTTTGTGGTTCTGTAGCACCAGTTCATAAAGTTTGAAAAAGGATCGTCCTTGCTAAGACCTGCAGTCTCCATTCACTCAAAGCTATTTTTAACCATTGATCTGAGAAAATGGTTGTGTTTCGTTGAACAAAAAATGCATATGTAAAATTCATATGAAAGTCTCCATCTGATGAGGCTATTTAAGAACATGACTCAAGTTTTAGGCTAATGTTTTGGCTTTGTAGAAGTCGAGAACACTAGAATCAAGCAGACGTGGAAGACTAAATATCTGGGAAGCGTCTTGACAGAGGACGATACGTGGGACACTGAGATCCATAGGCATATTGGGATGGCCACGGACACATTCCAAAAGCTGGGCAGTATTGCGAGACAAGAGGATTTCTTTGGTAACAAAGAAAAGAATACTGAGCTGTTATGTGACATCTGTCTCTTCAAAGATGAAGAAGAGACTCGAGGTGACAGAGATATGGTTCTACAGAAGGATGCTAAGGATATAACGGACCAAGTGTGTGAGCAACGATGAGGTCTTAGAGAAGTTGAAAACAAGGAGAAGGCTTATAATTAATATCAGAAAGAGGCAGCTAAAGTTTCTGGGATGTATAATGAGGAAGGAGGGCCTGGAGAATCTGATACTCACAGGTTGAACAGAGGGAAAGAGAGACAAGGAAAAGCAGCACGTGACATACCTGGCAAGCTTGAGCAGGTGGATGACAGAATGTGGTCTGGGGGAGGAAGCAGAGGGAAGGAACTTGTTGAGAGCTGCAAGGGATAGAGAGAGGTGGTGGAGAGCCATGAAAGGACATGGCACATAAAAATAAAGAAAGAAAGTAGTTTGCTGTGTTGAGTGAAACTTCCTCGAGCACAGCCTATTCTATATTCAATTTCCTTATCGCCTATGCTAAATTTGTTATAACCGATCTATACGAGTTATTTGAAGTGTTTAGCATTTACTAATTCTACTTTCTGAATTTTGATGATGGATTCAGGGTAGGTGCCATCACAGCTTTCAGTCTAATTCCAGATCATAGTTTCTGTTTTGGAAAGGTTTATTTTTAATAAACGGTAGAGGATGTTGATTTACTGTTCAAAATCATTCTTATCTCAAATATGATTATCTATGTCATCAGCATAGCCTCCCTCATCATCTGTCAATCGCTGAATCTCTCAATTTCTCTCTGTCTCTCACCACATTCATTTCACTCACTCTCTCTTCATCTCACTCTCTCTTTATCTCACTCTCTAGCTCATTCTTATTTTACCTCATGCTATTCTTCCTTTGTCTTGTCATCTTCATCGCACCCTCTCATTCATTTCCCTCATCCGCTTTTTGCTTAACTCCATTCACCTCACCTTCTGTCTCATTCCATTCACCTCACTTTCGACCTTCCTCCTCCATCCATTTCTATTTCACTCCCTTTATCTCACTCTCTCAATTTATCTCATTCCATTCATCACTCTCTGTCACAGCAATTCCTCTCACTCTCTCTCTCTCTCTGTCAACCCATTCACCTCACCCTCTATCTCACTCCATTCACCTCACTCGCTGTCTTACTCCATTCATCACCCCCCTATATAATTCCATTCACCTCACCCTCTATCTTACTTCATTCACCTCACCCACTCTGTCACTCCATTCATCACACCCCCTATCTCACTCCATTCATCACACCCCCCATCTCACTCCATTCACCTCACCCCCTATCTCACTCCATTCATCACACCCCCTATCTCACTCCATTCACCTCACCCTCTATCTCACTCCATTCACCTCACCCTCTATCTCACTCCATTCACCTCACCCTCTATCTCACTCCATTCACCTCACTCGCTGTCTTACTCCATTCATCACCCCCCTATATAATTCCATTCACCTCACCCTCTATCTTACTTCATTCACCTCACCCACTCTGTCACTCCATTCATCACACCCCCTATCTCACTTCATTCATCACACCCCCTATCTCACTCCATTCACCTCACCCCCTATCTCACTCCATTCATCACACCCCTATCTCACTCCATTCACCTCACCCCCTATCTCACTCCATTCATCACACCCCCTATCTCACTCCATTCACCTCACCCTCTATCTCACTCCATTCACCTCACCCTCTATCTCACTCCATTCACCTCACCCTCTATCTCACTCCCTTCACCTCACTCGCTGTCTTACTCCATTCATCACCCCCCTATATAATTCCATTCACCTCACCCTCTATCTTACTTCATTCACCTCACCCACTCTGTCACTCCATTCATCACACCCCCTATCTCACTCCATTCATCACACCCCCTATCTCACTCCATTCACCTCACCCCCTATCTCACTCCATTCACCTCACCCTCTATCTCACTCCATTCACCTCACCCTCTATCTCACTCCATTCACCTCACTCGCTGTCTTACTCCATTCATCACCCCCCTATATAATTCCATTCACCTCACCCTCTATCTTACTTCATTCACCTCACCCACTCTGTCACTCCATTCATCACACCCCCTATCTCACTCCATTCATCACACCCCCTATCTCACTCCATTCACCTCACCCCCTATCTCACTCCATTCATCACACCCCCTATCTCACTCCATTCACCTCACCCCCTATCTCACTCCATTCATCACACCCCCTATCTCACTCCATTCACCTCACCCTCTATCTCACTCCATTCACCTCACCCTCTATCTCACTCCATTCACCTCACCCTCTATCTCACTCCATTCACCTCACTCGCTGTCTTACTCCATTCATCACCCCCCTATATAATTCCATTCACCTCACCCTCTATCTTACTTCATTCACCTCACCCACTCTGTCACTCCATTCATCACACCCCCTATCTCACTCCATTCATCACACCCCCTATCTCACTCCATTCACCTCACCCCCTATCTCACTCCATTCATCACACCCCCTATCTCACTCCATTCACCTCACCCTCTATCTCACTCCATTCACCTCACCCTCTATCTCACTCCATTCACCTCACCCTCTATCTCACTCCATTCACCTCACTCGCTGTCTTACTCCATTCATCACCCTCCTATATAATTCCATTCACCTCACCCTCTATCTTACTTCATTCACCTCACCCACTCTGTCACTCCATTCATCACACCCCCTATCTCACTCCATTCATCACACCCCCTATCTCACTCCATTCACCTCACCCCCTATCTCACTCCATTCATCACCCCCTCTATCTCACTCTGTTCACGTCACTCACTATCTCACTACGTTCACCTCACCCCCTATCTCATTCCATTCATCACACCCTCTATCTCATTCCATTCACCTCACCCCCTATCTTATTCCATTCATCTCACTCCATTCACCTCACCCCTATCTCACTACAATCACATCACCCATCATTCCATTCATTTCACCCTCTTTCTGTCTCACCCCATTCTGCTCACCCTCTTTTTATCCTACCCCACTGACCTCACTCTATCTCATCCCATTCAGTTATATATATATATATATCTCTCTTCATTATTTGCTCTTTCTCTCTTACACTACCTTCACTTAACCCCCTCTCTCCTTGAGCCCCACTACTTCCATTTAGAGAAAAATCATTACTGTTTTTGCAGGTGTGTTGAGCTGAGAAAATCCTTTAAACTTTAATACATTGGTTATAATCTAAATCAATATGAATCGAATCATTTTATCAATATTATAATTTATCAATATGTCACATGATTTATCAATATTATAACTTATAAAATTATTTTATTAATACATACTTGAATAGCTAAATATTTATGTAAATATGTAATAAATTATTTATTTATACAAAGGTGTGTCAAACAGTTTTCTTCTCTCCCCACTGCTCAAATCCTGTCTTTTGTTATTTGGTCATTAAAATGGGCTGGAAACTTTTCTGCACCCCCTCGTAAATAATAAAGCTGTGTTTTTTATTCATTTATATATTCATTAAGTTATTTATACACATGGCCAGATGATCACTTATGACATGAAATTGATAATTATTATGCTGTGTTGATTTCTGTGTTACAATATTAATATCACCAAACATTCTCTCCCCAATACTTTTTTTTTATATAAATAGGGCAAATTTTGCCATGATTATGAAATTTTTCATGTGTCGATGACAAAACCATAGAAATAAGTTTTTACAAAATGTTTGAAAATGTTGGTTCAAATGATTGAAACTTTAATAAGAGTTTTCAACAAATTTAAAATAGAGATTTATTAAAATCATTTTTTCTGTTTATTTTACTATTGCTCAACCATTACAAGTCTCTAGAGTCACTCTCTACATTGAGTGGCTCTAGGGCCTTGTAATGGTTGCTCTAGGGCATAAATGCATTTTTGAATGAGATTGTTTTATGGACGCAAGAGGAGGAATTAAAAAGTGCAGATTATGAGGATATGTAAAGATGTTTAATGGTTGAACCTTGATTTGAAGAGGCTAAGATTGTATTGATCAGGGAAGTATACTCTCAGGAGTCTCTTTCACAAAGCAGCAGCTCTTGGGAAGAAGCTGTCTGAATGGAACATCCTATTTACCAGCAGAATATGAAAGGAACAAGAATGATTTGATCCTGTGTATTTTGCATAGCAGTTCTTAGTTGTGAATATCTGAACTAGGGAAACTAATTTTTTTTAAATCATTTCACCCTCAGGCAAGGTAATAAAGCCATTATGACACAAGAGGTTACTGAGTTTGAAAAAAGAAAAATTGTTAAAGAGTGAGAACAATAAAAGAACAGGAATTAAGAAGACAGAAGATAACAATTCATATAAACGCTTGAAGATTAAAGCTGACTGGAAAGCAAGAAGCCAGAAGTGATTTCCAGAAAAGAGAGAAAAGAAACTGTTAGCATAGAACACATATAGTTACATTTAACCAATTCAGCTGTAAAATGATGAGACCTTGCTGCCAAAGTTTATCAGAAAAATTGCCATGAAAATATTTGTAGAAAAGGTACAGAGAAATGATATTATAACAGTGGAAAAGTGATGGAAGATGAGATACCAGGTCAGGATCAAGAACATTGCAGATTCTTCTTTGGATGTTATCAAGAATCTCTAAATATATAGCAGGCACACCAGACCATATGTGGCAGCAATATTTAAGGTACAGACAAATGGTAAACTTATAAATATGTAAGATAAGGTCCTGGAGAAAATAAATTGTCTAGCATGACATGGTGAACCAACTTTCCTAGCAGCAGATCTAGCAATTGATTTAATATAATCTTTCCCCTTTATGTCAGCAGAGAATGTTAGTCCAAAAAGACGCAATGTGACACTCTCCTTGTGGTTAGCATCAGCCATGTTAATGGTAGATGGAAAGGGGTCTCAAAGAAGATTAATAGAGAACAGTTTTGTTTTGGAGACATTAAAATTAACAAGTCATTTCTTGCCCCAGTTAATAACAGATTTTAGTTCATTTTTTTTTAAACTTTGGACTGGAAAGTGTGTATTACTTAACTGAATATGTGGACAGTTTTAAAAAAAAGTGAAGTTGTCAATTTTTAGCAATTCCAATTTAAAATTATTCTGGAGATGTTTCCCATGGATGAAAATATGTTACATGATAATAATATTCAAAGTATTAGGAAAGAGGATTTTTCACTGCATTATTTTGGTATCAGTTCCAAACAAGCAGGCCCCTCACTTATGTGACATGCATGTTGCTTCATTTTTATTTTCTATCTGTTTGATTCTCTTTGACTCAGAAAAGTTAGGATAAAAACATGAGCGAAGAATCATTGAGCAACTTGCTCAAGCAAGGATTGTTGTTTTCAAAAAATAATTGGAAATGCAACTAGTCAAAATAATAGTTTAAAAAATATAATAACAAATCTATTGAAGTGCAAATATGCAAAGAGACTTTGTTAAGAAAAAGCCAAGTATGGAAATTGAATCTGATTTAAAAAAAAGAAAAAGAACAGAATGAAAAACCAAGTGTTATGGCTGATTATTTTAGAATTTATGTATTTATAAGTGCTGAAATATTAAAAGATAAGCACAAAGATGTAAATTCTTGATGTGAATATTGTTTTTCTACAAGGAGGTAAAATTGCAGAACAGGAAATATATAATGTGTGCACGTCTGTGTTTGTGTATATGTATTTGTGTGTATACATGTATATGAAAATACATATGTGTATGTATTTGTGTGCATATATGTATATGAAAATATACAGATAGATTCTTGATGTGAATATGGTTTTTCTGTGAAGAAGTAAAATTGCAGAACAGGAAATATATAATGTGTGCACGTCTGTGTTTGTGTATATGTATTTGTGTGTATACATGTATATGAAAATATATGTGTTTATTTATATGCATTTGTCTGTATACATGTATATGAAAATACATATGTGTATGTATTTGTGTGCATATATGTATATGAAAATATACATATAGATTCTTGATGTGAATATGGTTTTTCTGTGAAGAAGTAAAATCGTACAACAGGAAATATGTGTGTGTTTGTATTTATGTGTATACATATATATGAAAATATGTCTCTGTGTGTTTGTGCATATATATTTGTATAAACATGAATATGAAATTATGTGTATGTATGTGTATATCCATTTGTATATACATGTATATGAAAATATGTGTTCATGTATTTGTCTGTATACATGTATATGAAAATACATATGTGTATGTATTTGTGTGCATATATGTATATGAAAATATACAGATAGATTCTTTATGTGAATATGGTTTTTCTGTGAAGAAGTAAAATTGTAGAACAGGAAATATATAATGTGTGCACGTCTGTGTTTGTGTATATGTATTTGTGTGTATACATGTATATGAAAATATGTATGTATGTATGTATGTATGTATGTGTGTGCGTGTGTGTTTGTGTATATGCATTTGTATATACATGTATATGTGTTTATATATTTGTGCATATACATGTTTATGAAAATATGTGTTTTTATGTATTTGTGTGTATAGTGATTTTCTAAGTACTGCAATAGATGTGGCACAAGGTAGAAAGTTTGGAGCCACTAGTGAGGATCGAACTCACTACTCAGTTGTAATTGTTCTAGCGAGACAAGTTTGCGAACCATTACACCACGTTGTGGTGCCCATTTGTGTGTATAAATGTATATGGAAATATATGTGCTTATGTATATGTATTTATGTGTATACATATATATGAAAATAGGAGTGTGTGTGTGTTTGTGTATATGTATTTATGTATATACATGAATGTGAAAATATCTGTGGATGTTTGTGTATATGTGTTTGTGTGTATATATGTATATGAAAATATGTGTTTATATATTTGTATATATATATGATTATGAAAATATGTGTATGTTTGTGCATATGCATTCTTGATGTAAATATGTTTTTTAAGGAAGTAAAATTGCAAGGAAGGATATGATGCATGTGTATGCATAGGTATGTATGTATAAATATTTGTATGCATACGTATATATATATATATATATATATATATATATATATATGTATGCATAGGTATATATGTTTGTGTGCATAGGTATATATGTATATATGTTTGTGTGCATAGGTATATATGTATATATACATGTATGCATAGGTATATATATATATATATATATATATATATATATATAATCTACATGCACACACACACAAGGTGCGATGGGTAAATTGTCGCTATCATCAATTGAAGACAAGGATTATGGCAGCATTCACCAACTTAAACAAGGAGACCATTCAGAAGAGTTCCAGGATATTCCAAAGTCCTTTGGAGGCCATGGTTGAAGCCAATGGCAATTTTATGGACTAAATTTCCTCTTTAGTATTATCAAGACATTTTTGTGTAATTTTGTCTGTTAAAATGAGATCTCAGTGTTATTTTCATTTTTGCACAATATAGATGACAATTTATCCATCACAACACACACACACACACACACACACACGCACACACACACACACACATATATATATATATATATATATATATATATATATATACACACACACACACACACACACACAAAAGGAAACCTCTTCAAGAACACATGATCCAGTGACTTGATCTAAAGTGTTGTGAGTTCAATACCTGATGACTGCAGTGATGAACAAAAACTTGGAGAATTGAGTCAAACGGAGATAACTGAGTCAAACGGAGGAGTCATGGCACATGGAACTTGAACATTCTACTCCAGTGGACAAAATAAAATGTTCAGTTCAAAATTCCAATCCCCTGAAGAAGGCCTGAGTGTACAAAGGCCGAAATGTTGAACAGTCTGAACAATAAATATATAATATATATATATATATATATATATATATATATATATATATATATATACACACTGTGGTATTACCTCTACTTAGTTTTCCAAGATGCTGTTTGGTGGCATTGTTAAACAGCTATAAAAACAGGACACTTCTTTTATCTCCTGTTTTCTTTTCAGTCTGCGGTAATTAGCAACACCAACATAGAACAGTTTGGGATATCTTTACCTTGATGACTGAACTCTTTCACACAATCACTAGATTTTAAGGTTTTCTTTCTTTTCAGATCTGCTAAAAAGAACTCATTAGGGGACACTCTTCTAGTCTATAAAAAAGCAAGCATATTCTCTCTCTCTGCTTTTTTACTCTTGCTTCCAGATATAGTCAAACATAGATGGAAAACGTTGTCAAAAGGGCGTGTTCACTTCCTTGGTCCTCTGTTGACTTTTGAACTCTCTCCGACACGCATCACTCACACATGTCTATCACATACGCATATTTCATACACGCACATGCACATACAAACAAGCACATTCTCATAGCTAGTTTCAGTGTCTTTAGCTTTCATTTCATTTGTGTACACATCCAATTACTTTTGTTAATACATGCATATAATTGCTGTTTGTTTTAAATTAAATTAATTCTTCTTTTTACCTGGACTCACATGAGTCCACCAATAATGTTTGTGGGACAAATGTTCCAGGAACCCATAAATATTTACTATACAATGTACACACACTTGTATCAGTAGTGTAAAAACCCACAACAAAGTGTTGACTTATTTTAATCAAACATCATAGACTCCTACATGCATAAAAGTATGTTTTATTTTTCTTCAGTATCTGTCTGAGATGAGGTATTATGTACACTATTTACATTATTCGAACTATTGTCCTCATCTTTGTCGGCATATTTATCACAATGTTTCAGCCGTTGTACACTCCGGCCTTCTTCAGGTGGTAGGAATGTCAAACTGAACCCTTTATTTTGCTCACTGTAGACTGTTCATTCCATGTGCCATGTCTAATGGATGTCAGTTATTAGTTATCTCCTGTTAATTCCCCTCTCCAAGTTCTCTACCGCTTAACCAGGTATTGAACTCACTCTCTTTGGGTCCTGTCACTGTCCCATGTGTCCTTGAGGACATCTGTGCATGAATTTCTGGGTATTATAAACCTAATGTCTTCAGCAACCATTTTTTTTACCAGAGCACATATTGCAATTTTTATTGTTATTATTGCTTTTCTCTGGCACTCCTTATTACTGGTTCCCATATTGTATTCATTTCTATGCTTGGTCAGCTCAGGAGATTTTTGTGGCCTAGCATGGACTGATTACTTAAGTTTACAAATTTTCCAATAATGTTCTTTGTCTATGATTTCAACCTGATCCCACAGAGGGCAGTGATCTCCCTTTTCTCTCCATATGTGGTTGGCCACACCTGATTTTTTCACTTCCCGTCGTGTTACAGCTTTCTGGTGTTCTTGAAGCCTTACCTTAAGGGGGCGACCTGTCTCCCATTTATATTTCTTTCCGCAGCTGCATGGGATAGCATACACCCACAGTCTTTAGTCATGTTTAGTCAATGTATGTAACACTAAAATTGATATACACACTCACAAAGTATTATGGATTTTACAAATCACAGAATCACTGCAGATCTTTTAAAAAAGCAAAGGGGGAAGAAAAAAAATGATTTTAAATTATGTAGCAAGTATAGACAAATATTTAATAGCTTTCTTTCTATTGGTTAAAAATTACCAATTCAATCAAACAGGCACAAGCAAATATTTTAACAAATAACAAAAACAACAAATAAAAAATGGAATAATGAAAAATCTTTCATTTCAGAACTTCAAATTATGTGACAGGCCACAGTGAGCACATAGGAAGCCACGATAAAGTGGTCAAAACCTCAATGATGTTGGGTTATTATATAGATCATTTTTCAATTCAGGGCCTCAAATGATAAGGAAGAACAGTAATCATATTGGTCAAGAACAAGTGATCAAAACCACAATGATGAGGATACTAGTTCTGTTATTAAATGGGAAAATTAGGGAGACATGGTGGAGTAATAGATAGCGGCTCAGATTGAGGAATTGGAGAGCCAAGTTTGAATTCCAGTCAAATCCATTACATTCACTTCCCATAATGTATTCATTTCTATGCTTGGTCAGCTCAGGAGATTTTTGTGGCCTAGCATATGTACTGATTCCTTAAGTTTACGAATTTTCCAATGGTGTTCTTTGTCCATGATCTGAACCTGATCCCACAAAGGGCAGTGATCTCTCTATTCTCATCATATGTGGTCAGCCACACCTGATTTTTCCACTTCCCGTCATGTTACAGCTTTTAGTTCGGTTCGGACTAGATTTGCAACAATATAATGAGATGTTGGTGAGTTCTTTGCTTTGCTTACTTAATACAATCAGTTTTAGGATGCAAACAAGGAGGAGGCTTATACTTAATATCAGGAAGAGGTAGATGAAGTGTCTGGGACATATAATGAAGAAAGAAGGCCTGGATAATGATACTCACGAGTCGAATAGAGAGAAAGAGAGACAAGGGAAAACAACGCATGGCATACCTGAAGGGCTTAAGCAAGTGGATGACAGAACATGGTCTGGGGGAGGTAGCAGAGGGAAGGAACTTGTTGAGAGCTGCAAGGGATAGAGGAAGGTGGAGAGCCATGATCACCTACGTCCTGAAAGGACATGACACACAAAAAGAAAGATTCTGATGCTTTGTCATTGAAATATGGACTTTTGAAAGTGTGCTGGGCTTAAAACTTTTCAGCACCCCTCTCAAATATAGGTAGTATATAATAAATTAACATCAACATCTGTGTATATTTCTGAGATGAGTTATTGTAACTATTTACAAAATTTACATCGTTCGGACTGAAGGATGTGGAATTTGAACTATCTATCCCCATGGACTAAATAAACGGTTCAGTTCAGAATTCCAACATATATTACCTGAAGTAGGCCGGAGTGTACAATAGCCAAAACGTTGTGAATATGTCAATCAAAACGAGGACAACAGTTCAAATGATGTAAATGAGTTAACATCAGTTTCCTGAATCCAAATTACATTTTTATTTTTTTTATTTTTTTATTTTTATTTTGGTGTTGTGACAGCTGCACACCAATTTTTGCTGCTGTAAATTTAACAAACATTTTATTGACTCTTTGGATTTAATGTTGGGTGGTCAGGTAGTGGGTATGATTGGGGGAGGTGCTCAAGTTGGGTGTGGGTATTGCTGGGCCCAAGGGGATTCAAGTCTCTTTAATTTCTTCCTTTTTAGCCTCCTTCTTTCTGTCTCTTTGTGCTCTTTGGAACTGGATCACTCCGAGTCAAATGCAAATGCTTTCCCCAGATGTCTCCTATGCATCGTCCCAGAAATAAACAGACTTTTCAATTCACTGTCTCGGGATTTTTTCCTCTATTTTTTTTTTTTTTTTTGTTATGACTAACTGTTGTTATCTTCATTAAATTTTCTATTCTATTCACCTTCCTGCTGAATTCAATTTCCAAAGTGTTGTTTTTTTTACCCAATTTCACACTTGATGTCTCTATTTATTTTTCATCAGTTTTTCTTTTTCTAAGTTTCATTCACCGTCGTTGTTCTTCCTTTTTTTTATTCTTTTATTAACTGTTCTTTTTTCTAAATGTTTCTTTTTTTTTTTTCATTTATTTCGTTGTTTTATTTATCTTTCTTTCTTTCTCTGTATTTTCATTTTTGTTTCTTCTTCTTCATCCTGCTTTCTTCTTTCTGTCATATTTCCCTTCACTCTCTCCTCCATCCACTCTCATTTTCTAAATTCTAGTTGCCTTTCATTTAATCTTTCTTTTTTTTCATTCACTTTCTCTTTGTCTTTTCTTCTGTTTGAGCTTCTTCAGCTGTCCTTCATCTTCTCTTTCACTCTCTTCTTTCTTTATGGCCTTCTTCTTTTTCCTTACTGTTTCTTCCTTGTTTTCCACTTCATCTTCATTCACTTTTATTCTTTTTCCCTCAGTTCTTCATTGACTTTACTAGACTTCTTTCTCTCTCTTTTTTTTTCTTCTTTATCCTTTCACCTTATGCACTCCTTCTCCAACAGCATTTTTCCTCCTTTAGATATTCTTCTCGTCCCAATGAAGAACAAAATTAGCAACCATAGCAAATCTACTTCTGTATATGCATTTATATTCAGAGATAATAAAGACCCTGTGTGTGTGTGTATATATATATATATAATATATATATATATGTATGTATGTATGTGAACCAGTGTTATCAACTCATTTAAATCATTAATTATAGGTTAAGACGAACCCTGACAATCTGCCTAAGTGAAACCTTGGTAGGTTTGACTGGCTCATTAGATTTGACTAGGTTTGCTCTACGTTTGTATTGAGCTCTTTAGTTAGTTGTTTACTCGTATCGTTTTTTTTTCTTTGGGCCTTGAACCTGTATCTGTGCGATTATTTTCGACAGACTTTCATGTTCCTGGCTCTTTCTTTTTTAAAACCCTTTTTTTCCCTTTGTGATTGATTTGGCTATTGTTAAATCAAGAATTCAAAGGTTTTTCGACACGAGTATAGTTACCTATATTTATATATATATTAATTAGTGAATATACATAATATCCCACATCGATAGCACAAATCGGATACACAATAGTCAGGTACAGAATACTCACTAACCGTTAAGAGTTATGAAATTCATATTCTCATGGTGTCGATTTAAAATTGTTGATTAAGTCATTTTATTATTGTTGTCTATAATATTTGAATTATTTATAACTTATATCTGTCAAATTCTTAAGTTTAAAAGACAAAAAATTAAAAAACAAAATTATTTTAAATAATTTAAAAAAAATTTGAATTTGCATAAACACGCTGTGTATCAAAGGGGATAACTCCCATTTTTGTATTAAAAAGCCATTGTTAGCTGTAATAGAAATAATTGCTGTTTATTAAAATATATTATTAAAGTAATGTATTAGGGAATTAACTTAGCTCTCATGATGTTAACTTAATTATAGGTTAAGACGATATATATATATATATATATATATATATATATATATATATATAAATATAAAAGTGGACATGGAAGTCAGCACTTAGAGGCGATAGTCTGTTTCATGCTAGTGCAATCGTCACCTGACAATTGCACTAGCATGAAACAAACTGTCGCCTCTAAGTGCTGACTTCCATGTCCACTTTTATATTTACACACGCTCTATCTCTGATATTGAGCACTTTATCCCATAAATATAGCACACTTTAAGACTATATTTCTTCATATATATATATATATATATATATATATATATATAATGCATTTGCAACCTAGCCTTATACTTGTAATTACATATACACACATAATAAAATAATCAACTATGATCTATAATACTGAATCATATTTGTATATAAATAAAAAATGTTATTAATGATGGATGCTATGAATATTAATAACTGTGTTATATTTTATATTAATATTCATAAAATCTATTTTAAAATGTATATTAATTGGAGTCAGTGTGCTTGAACATGTGCTTACTTTTATGTATACATGTAACCATATATATATATATATATATATATATATATGAAAAAATATAGTTTTAAGGTGTGCTATATTTATGGGATAAAGTGCTCAATATCAGAGACAGACCGTATGTAAATATAAATATAAAAGTGAACATTGAAGTCAACACTCAGAGGCGACAGGCTGTTTCACCCTGGATGACGACTGTGCCCAGCATGAAACAGCCTGTCACCTCTGAGTGTTGACTTCAGTGTTCACTTTTATATCTATATATATATGTATATAAAAGTGAACATGCATGTTTAATTAAAAACGACAGACAAGGTACTACGGTTAAGTTTTTTATTTAATTTTTCTTGTGTACGAACAAGAGCTTTCTTTGCTGGACAAAGGCTGTGTAAGAACTGTCCAAATGTTTTATTTTTCCGAGCACTTTCGGCTATACCTTTAGCCATTATCAAGGATGATTTTATTTTATTATTAAGGCCTCCATTATTTTTAACCTTTTTTTGCAGGTGGAAGCAATTAGTATATTTGTGTTTTCTACTAGTATATTTCTAATGGAGTCTGGTAAATTTTTGTGTGTATTTAAATGGGTTCTAATGGAGCTGTGAACGAATAGGTGTAACGTAAGACTTCTGGATAAGCGTGTGGTTGTGTAACCGATGTAATTATTTATGAGTCCGGTTTCGTTAGGAGAAAAATTAAATAAAAAAACTTAACCGTAGTACCTTGTCTGTCGTTTTTAATGAAACTTGCATAAAAGAAGGATTGTTGCCTAAATATACAAAAGTGAACATACATACATATATATATATATATATATATATATAATATCTATATAGCCATATATATAGAACACACACACACATATATATATATATATATATATATATATATATATATATCTATATAGCCATATATATAGAACACACATATATATATATATATATATATATATATATACATACATATATATATATATATACATATATATATATATATATATATATATATATACATATATATATATATATACATATATATATATATATATATATACATATATATATATATATACATATATATATATATATATATATATACATACATATATATATATATATATATATATACATATATATATATATATATACATATATATATATATATATATATATATATATGGCTACATATATCGGATACATGGCTGAGTGATTAGAACATTCTCTTTCTGACCATGAGACCCGGGTTTGAATCTCACCAGGGTCGATTTGTTAGGAAATAGACTTCCTGATGTTATCGGTCTGGAGGGTGTGATCCCAGCATGCAGCACCTTTGGAAAGTGCCTGGAAACCATACTACGAGTTGACCCAAGCCTTGTGAGTGACATTGGGTAGACAGAATACTTGGGGGCCATCAATAGCTGTGCTAGCTCAAAGTCCCAAATCATTGTAACCTAGGGTTTGAGCGTGCTGGCCTTGTTCAGATTGTTGATCACGCTAGATAACACGCTCTTCCCCCAGAGACTGTAACTAGGGTCTGCACTATAAACCACAGGTTGGCTCTGTTGGTGTTGAACAAACACAAATGTGCCTGAGCGAGTATCTGCAATAGGGATTGGCTGGCCGCACTAATAGATGGGTATCCTCGAATACAAGTGGCCAGCTATTATTTATTAGACTTACTCTCTACATACTATATATTTCAGTTTTTCTGTTTCTGACTAGTCCTGTATATATCGTCTCTTCATTTAACTTAAATTTAACCATGTCCTGAAGAAGGTCTATTTGACCGAAACATCTGATGTCGACAGAAAAACAAAAAACAAAAACAAAATAAAAAACAGTAAACTCACATATTCGGATTTTGCTTTGTCTTTTCCACATTTTCATCATACTATATATATATATATATATATATATATATATTTATACACACAGTATGTAGAGAGTAAGACTTTATTATGTCTTTAGAATTGTTTATTCCAAAGACACGGGAGAAAGCTTATTATTTAGATTTTAATAAAATAACAGCTTGATCAGGAGTTAGTTGTCAGGATGTCTTTTTACTCCTTTCTTATGAAATAAAACTACTACTCCTCAGTTGGAATCAACTGAATCATTAAAATCAATTAAAATATTTGAATCAGTTGAATCAATTAAAATGAATTAAATCATTTGAATCATTTGGAGTCAATTAAATCATTTGAAACAATTGGAGTCAATTGAGTAAATTGAATCTTTTAGAATCAAATCAATTAAAATCTATTAAATCACGTTCAAATGAATCAATTGATTTAACTGATTTAATTTAGAATCAACTCATTTAAATCATTAAATTAAAATCAATTAAATCAGTGGAATCAATTAGAATGAAATGATTTGAATCAATGGAAATCATTTAAAACTGAATCAACTAAAATAAATCAATTGAATCAAATGAAATCAATTAAATTAAATCCATTGAGATGAGTTAAATCAATTGACACCAAATCAACATAATCAATTATATCAATTTTAATCAATTAAATCAAATCAATTAGTTGAACTCAATTCAGTCAGTTGAATGAATCAGTTGAATTAATCAAACTCAATTCAATTGAAGTCATTGAAATCAATGTTAACTGAATTAATCAAATGTTTAAAAGAATGCCTGTTTTTCTTATATTCTAATCATTGAATGAAATCATAAGTCCTTTTGTGTTGATTAATCTTAAACAAATAAATTTTTTTTAGCTCCATTGTGTATTTTCAGCTAGTGCCAGAGGTCAGTGCTGAAGTCCTGATTAAAAAGGCAGTCAACTGACTCTCACTTGGAAATTTGTTACATAATCTTCCTCTTTTTAATTTTTTCTTTTTACTAAAGTTCACCCAAAAAGAGGCTCAAGAGAGAATATTTTATCTTTAATCCATTGGGTACCCTGTCACTGTGATGTAAAATCTAATGTACATTAATGTACACCAAAATTTATTCTTAAATGCCTTGTATGATTAGTAGCTAGGATGATAAATTAGTCATTACAAATGGTTCCCAAAAATGGAAATTACTTTTACATTTAAACAAAGAAATTCATCTTGATTGTTATACTCAAAATATTTTGACTACTGTACAATCTGGTCTTATTCAGTTCAAAATTCTGAGGCAGTGTTTGACAGATAACTGAAGAAGTCTGTGTAGGGTACAACAGCCGAAACATTCTGAGTATAATAACCAAGAGTAGTTTCATCCAAATGTAATGACATATAATAATGATAAAAATTTTTAAAAATGTTTAAATGGTCTCAACGCCACCCAAGTGTGAGCCATCAGATGATTACTTGATTATTTCGATCCCTCCCGCCAACATAAATTAAATTTGTAGATGGAAGATATGAAGAGAAAATATCTTCAAATTTTAATTGCATTTTAGAATAGGGTGTTGATGTCCTGATGAAAATTTTCAGACAAAGCACTCATATCTGAGGATTTTACCATCTTAGAACAATGTACCTTCCAGACATGACTACATTGGTTTATATAGTTTAGCAAAAAACACAAAAGAAATAGATACTCTCAAGACTATATTTGAAAAAAACTCTGTCCTTAATTTTATCTATGAACTTAATCGAAAAACAGACTCTCATTCTTAGATATTATTGTAGAATACGGTAACAACACTTTTACCCCCTCATTGTATAAAAAACCCACCAGCAGAAACTCTTGCCACCTTAATTTTAAGAGTGAATGCTCACTCTGATACAAAATAACAGTGATAAAAAAACTTCCTAAAGAGAGCACATGAGAAATTCATACACTCGTCTACTTTTCCTTAAAGAACTCAGCAATGCAAAACAGACACTAGTTAACAATGGCTTTCTTAACTACCTCATCGATCATCAAATTAGTAAATAATAACAATAGTTAACACACAGTCAAAAATAACATAAATATTTTCTACAAAAACCAAATGCACATCAACTACAAACAAAATGAATCTTCACTTAGAAATATCATAAAGAAATAGAGTACCCCAGTTGACCCAAACAAAAAAAAAACAAATTATCTACTACAAAAAATTTAAAACAGCTAACCTTATCCTCAAAAATAACAACATACCAGCAAAACCAAAATTACAATGAATAAACATTATTCATGAGTTCAATTGCCCCTTAACGAACTGTGTTCCTGATCAAACCAAAGTCATAATTACATTGGTCACACTACTACATGCCTATCCAAATGCCTTACTTTAAACCTATCCGACCGCAGCTCCATCAGAACCCATTTAAACACACACACACACAAACTTACCAGACTCCATCTGAAACATACTCATAGAAAATACAAGCATAATAAGCTCATCCACATGTAAAAAAAAAAAAAATTATAATAATGGAAACCTTAATAATAAAAAGAACAAGCCAATACCTAATAATATTAACTACAAACACGGCCACAATGTGCTCACTCTGTTTTGAAAATAAAACATTCCTATAACTCTAGAAATATACCAGCAACCCATACATCCAGTTAAAAAGTAAAAATAAAATCATCCTTGATAATGGCTAATAGTGTCGCCAAAAGCGCTCAGAATTACAGAAAAATTGGACAGTTTCTACACTCTCTGTGTCCAGAAAGAAAACACTCGTTCGAACACAAGAAAAATTAAATAAAAATTTTAATCATAGTACCTTGTCTGTTGTCTTTAATGAAACATACATACATACATATATATATATATATATATATAACCAATTCCACACTCTTTTAGTTACATTTTCAAATTTTTTGATAGACATGGTGTCAATACATATATATATGATAAAATATAGACTTAAGGTATGCTATATTTATGGGTTAAGGTGCTCAATACCAGGGATAGAGCATATGTAAATATAAAAGTGGACATTGTAGTCAATATCCAATGGTGACAGTCACTTTAAGCCTGAAACAGACTGTCACTGCAGAGTGTTGATTTCAATGTCCACTTATATATTAGTGAATATGCACAATATCTCACGTCAATAGCATGACCCAGAGTTTCATCCAAATATGCAATTTTCAGGTGCAAACTTACTGACCATGAAAGCGTGATGAAATTCATGTTCTTGTGGAAATTGTGTTTTTACTGTCACCAAATGATGCTGAACAATATTAAATACAAAAACTGCATAACACTCTCAAAGTATTTTTGGTGATTAAAAAACAAACGTAAAAAAAAAATCCATTAGCTAGGAGATAATCTAAAAAGCTAAACCCTATTATGGAAAGGGTGACAGATGTAACTTGTGTTTGTTGGAGAAGCTTATTATATTAAAACACTTAAATAACCCTAACTTGCTGAACAGGAGAAGTGAGTTGATGCAACACGTATACATAAAAACAAACATTTGCACAAGCACATTGACTCCAATTAAAATAGATTTTATGAATATTAATACAATATGTAACAGCTATTAATATTCTTAGAAGCCATCATTAATAGCATTTTTTATATACTATACACATATATAATTCCATATTATAGATCATACTTGATTAATTTATGACATGTGTACATGTAATTTCACCTTTGTAAGTATAAGGCTAGGTTCCAAATGCATTAGATATCTAGTTTTAAACTATAATTAGTTTATTCTCTAGGACATTTAATAAATCATAAAGACATTTTTTATGCAGTAAATAGAGTTATCCCCCTTGATACATAGCATTTTTATAAAAAATCTTTTTTTTTTTTAAATTTTGCAGCTTTTGAAATTAAGAATTTGAATGATATAAATTATCAATAATTAATTATAATATTTTAGGCAATAATAATAAAATAAAAAGTCTTAACACACAATTTTAAATCAACACCACGAGAACACAAATTTCATAATGCTCTAACAGTCAGTAAGTTTGCACCTGAAGACTGCATGCTTCCATGAAACTCAGGTGTGCTATCGATGTGGGATATTATGTATATTCACTAATATATAATTAATAGCTCTGTTATATAACATTGAGCACTGTTTTTATAACACCTGAGAATAAATATATATGTACATGCAAGTATATATGTGAGTATACATATGTTTTTCATCATACCCATATCTATATATATATATATATATATATATATAAATAAATAACTGAAGTACCTTACCAGTCTTTTCCAGTGATACATGCTTTAAAAAGTGATTGCTGCCCAATGATATATATACACTACAGTTTCATTAAAAATGACTGACAAGGCATTGTGGTCAAGTTTTTATTTAATTTGTTTTGTGGTCTTATAATTTTTTTTCTTGACAGAATTTGTAGAAATTGTCCAAATGGTTTATATGTCTGAGAACTTTTGGCTAATCTTTTAGCCATTTTCATGGATTTCAATGTGTTTTTGAAAATGGAGTGAAAATTGTCGATAGATAGACTTTTCCAAAATGACATCAATAAAAAACATACGTATGTATGTATGTGTGTGTGTGTGCGTGCGTGTGTGTGTGTGAAAAGGAATATGGAAAAATTATCAGTATAACCAAGAATCTCATCTAAAAAAGATGTGAGATTTAGTTATTTGGTCAAATTTTAGGAAATGGGCAAGGTTGAGAAATTTTCAGCACTCTCATTTATTCATACATACATACATACATATACATATATATATATATATATATATATATATATATATATGCATGCATTCACAAAGTAATTTTTCTCCTGCAGCCAAATCAATACTGACAATTAACATTTCAAGTCAGTGGTGTGTTTATGAAATTCTCTTTGGAAGACAAAACTTAATGAGGTCAAATGTTTACAACTAACTATACAGGCATTAGGGGATCTGATAAAGAAATACATCTTCCACTTTAATCATTCCAGAAATTTTACTTATCCAAGATGACATTTTAAAAAAATAATAATAATAATAATAAAAAGTCTCTTCACTCATTTTTGAAGATCTTTATTTTACTCTCCATAAATTTTAATGACGGGATTAAATTTTCTTTTCAAATAAATGGAATTCCAAATTTAATTTCTCTGCTGTTTCTCTTTTAATTAATTCTACCAAAGCCAACTTCTCAGAACTTTAAACTAAAATGCAGCCTTTGAAGTTCCCAAGTTCACAAAGTGTTAATTAATAAATTAGTTGATTAATTCACCTGACCAATTCATTTCACATATTTCAATTTGTACTATTTTTGTTTCATTTCATTATCGTCTTAACTAATAATACAATTCCAAGTCATTCGGCCTCGATTAAATTCAAAACTAATGGTATGATTCGGCATCTGAGAAACACACTGGTACCAACGTTATCTTTTCTCATGCCACACACACTTGCATATACTGCTTCAGTTCTGTATGTTTTATTGATTCCAATTTGCGTGTTCATTTTTCAGTTCAAGGGAAACACTTCAAGACCTGCTCGATGGTTCTTTAATGCACATGTAATTCTTGAGATATGGTATTCTTTTTGTTTTTAATCATTTCCCCCCCCCAATCAAGGTGGAAATGCCACTCGTATGCAAGGGGGGCTACAGGGAGTGAAAGTGAGAGAAAAAGACTGAGAAAATGGAGGATTGATGAAAGGACAAAAGATGAATGGTATTCAAGAAGATAAAAGATAGCAATTGACTTTGCGTTTAAATTTTTGAAGATTATAGTTATCAGGGAAGCAAGTTAACGAAAGGAAGTGCAAAAAAAGAAATTGTGGAAGTAGAAATGGCATATATATACACACATTTCACCCCAAGCAAAGCGGGGATGCCACTAGTACGCAGGGGTTTATAGGGAGTGAAAGTGATACAAAAGACTGATTATAGTGGGGATTGAGAAAAGGACAAATGATTAACGGGATTCAACAATATAGAAGATGGCAATTGATGTTACATTTAAATTTTTGAAGATTATAGTTATCAGGGAAGCAAGTAAACGAAAGGAAGTGCAAAAACAGAAACTGCGGAAGTAGAAATGGCATATATATACACACATTTCACCCCAAGCAAAGCGGGGATGCCACTAGTACACAGGGGGTTATAGGGAGTGAAAGTGATACAAAAGACTGATTATAGCGGGGATTGAGAAAAGGACAAATGATGAACAGGATTCAACAATATAGAAGATGGCAATTGATGTTACATTTAAATTTTTGAAGATTGTAGTTATCGGGGAAGCAAGTAAACAGAAGGGAGTTCCATGGGTAGGAAGTGCGAGAAAAGAAACTGTTGGAGTAGAAGTGTCGGTTGCATTTAGCTATTTCAACAGTAAAAGGGTGGGATCTAGATGCTAAGCTAGTAGCATGCTTAAATTCATGTAGTTAAAAGAATACTGAGCTGTTACGTGACATGTGTCCTTATTTATGTCAGCGAATGTTGGACGATGCAGTGGACATGTGGTTCTACGAAAGGATGCTAAGGATATTATAGACTGAGTGTGTTAGCAACAATGAGGTCTTAGAGAGGATGCAAACAAAGAGGAGGCTTATACTTAATATCAGGAAGAGACAGCTGAACTTTCTGGAACATGTAATGAGGAAGTGGGGGTCTGGAGAATCTGATACTCACGGGTCAAATAGAGGGAAATAGAGACAAGGGAAAACAACGCGTGACGTACCTGGCGGGCTTAAGCAGGTGGATGACAGTGGTCTAGAGGAGGTAGCAGAGAGAAGGAATTTGTTGAAAGCTGCAAGGTATAGAGGGAGGTGGAGGGCCACGATTGCCTATGTCTTGAAAGGACATGGCACATAAAAAGAGAGAAGCTGGAGCACGAATTGAGGAACTCAGATCTTTTCGAAGTTTTTGAATGCTGGTGATTGCATTCTCATCACCATTTTATTTTTAGACATAATTGCTAATTGATGATCATCTACTTCTGGCCTTATTTCTGTTGTGGCCTTGTTCGGGCCAGAAATAAAGACACAGAGAGGAATTGAGTTAAACAAAAATATTAACAGAAACAGTATTACAAACATATACAAACAAGAGTGTTACAGCAAGAATGTTTGGTCCGACTCTCAGAGCTGACTGCTGGAAACTTCACTCTCCAAAAGGCAATACCTGCTCCTATTTATAGCTGGGAAAGTCCACGCGTGTATGGGAAAATTACCATAACAATTTCAAATAATAATTATGTTATTAACTGTTATTGCTCTTTCCAGTATCAATGGAGGTTTCCTTTCTAACCTTCTATTTGACATCTTGATTATACTATTATTTACTATTTGAATTACATGTGCTATCCATTTTAATTTTTGAAAATCTTCAAGCAAAGTGATGTCCTCAAATGATGTGGTTTTTATAAGTGATGTCCTCAAATGATGTGGTTTTTGTAAGTGATGTCCTCAAATGATGTGGTTTCTGTAAGTGATGTCCTCAAGTGATGTGGTTTTTGTGAGTGATGCCCTCAAGTGATGTGGGTTTTCTAAGTGATGTTCTCAAGTGATACAGTTTTAGTAATTTTGTATAGTTCTCTCTTTGTGATTCTATTGTGACAGCCTACAAGGTTCACAAAAAGATAGTCCTCTCTAAGACCTGCAGACTCCATTTGTTTAAAGCAATTTTTATTCATTGATCTGAGAAAGCAGTTGTATAAAGCCGACAGTTTAAAGCATGGTATCCATGTGAATGTTTTGATCTCAGGAGGCTATTTAAGAATATTACCCGAGTTAATGTTATTTTTTTAATCAGTTCACCCCAAGCAAAGCAATAATGCTACTAAGATACAAGAGGCGACTGGAAGTGAAAGAGAATGAAAAAACTTTCGAATAAACCAAAAACTTACTCCTAAACAAGGAACAAGAGATAAACCTCTACTCATGTTCAGATGACCAGCGAGGAGTGTGAACCAGATGACAGGCAAACCTATCTACTCCTGTTCAGGAGAAAAAACAAAATAAGAAGTAAAAAGTTAATAAATAATTAATAAATATAATAAAAATAATAACTTGTGATCATTGATTACTTTTAGATATATACCTAAAATCAGTTTTAGAGTAAGAATTTGTGAAAATGGAAAATATATTTTATATGCCCCTAATACAAGGTCTGATCAAAAAGTATTGCGGATAGTGGTATAAAAAGAAAACACATACCAGTTTGGCATTTAATCTCCGTCAAAGTAGTCCTCTTCTGAAGACACACACTTTATCCAGTGTTGTTTCCATTGATGGAAGCATTCTTGGAACATCGTTTTTGGGATAGCAACCAGCTACCTTGCCACATTCTCTTGGATTTCCTCAATATCTTGAAATATCGTTTCTTTAAAGCAGGATTTGATTTTTGAAGAGAATAAAATTGCAAGGGGTAGGATCAGCTTTAGGTATTTTTTTAATCAATTCAAAACAAGCAAGGCCACTAAGATGCAAGGGGCTACTGAGAGTGAAAGAGAAGGTGAGGACAGGAAATAAGGGATAAACATCTGTTCCTGTTCAGAAGACTGGGGAGGAGTGTGAACTGGATGATAGGTGAATCTATCCATTCAATTTTCCTCTAAGTGTGCTGCATCTTCATGACATTAGGTTATCATGGCTTTCCACAATTTCTTATCCCTTGTGTCCCTTAGCAGTCTTTGCCTCTTTGCTAAGCCTCCCCCTCTGTTCCACCATCCATTTATACAATCTCATCAGATAAGTAGCTCACAGCTTTCTTGTATCTCTCTTACCCTCAGTATGCCCTGTTATGGTTAAGTTTTCCCAGCCCACCTTCCTCATTATGTGTCCAAGGAATTTCAGCTGTGTTTTTCTGATTCTGAGTAGAAGTGCTCTTTTTGTGGCTATTTTCTTTAAGAGTTCCTTGTTGCTTACTCGTTCTGTCCATGGAATTTTCAGTATTCTTCGGTTGAACCGCATTTCTGCCTGTAGTTTTCTCATCATCCGTGGGGAGATTGTCCAGCATTCACTACCAGATAAGAGGATGGATATCACATGGAATTCCACCACCCTATTCTTTGTTTCTAATGAAATTTTTCTGTTTCTCAGCACCTTGCTTAGCTTTCGGAATGCTTATTTTGCTAGTCCAGTGCGTATTTGGATCTCAGTGTAGCATTTTCCACCCTCTTTTACGAAAGGAGAAAGAGAAGGAAGGAAAAATCAGAGGAAGAAAATTAGAACGTGATCCAGAGACAAGAGAAATGAAATTAGTACAAAAATGGTAAAGAGAGTAGGTAGGAGGAGGAAGAAGAAGCCGAAGGGAAAAGTAAAGAAAAATACGAATGTAAAATGAAGTGGGGTGAAAAAGAAAAAGAAAACAGGAAGAGGCGAAAAGGAAGACAAAAGTAGAAAGAGAAAGCAAAAAGAAGAAAATGAAATGGAGAAAGTAGACATGGCAAAGAAAAGCAAGAAAGAGAGAAAGAGAGAGGAGGAAGAAGAAGAAGAAGAAGAAGAAGGAAAAGAAGGTAATAAGGAAGTAAAAGAACCACAAGAAATAAAGATAAAACAAAGTGGAGTAGCAAGTTAGGTGAGAAGAAGAATGAAAGAAAGAAAGAAAAAAGAAAGGAAGGAAAAAAGAAAGGAAGAAAAAAAATCTTCCCTGATCTCTCTTACCCTCAGTATTCCCTGTGAGGATGAAATTTTCTAAGCCCTCATTCTGTTTCCAATGAATTCCAACTTCTGAGTAGAAATGTTCTTTCTGTGGCTATTTTCTTTAAGAGTTCCTTGTTGCTTACTCGTTCTGTCCATGGAATTTTCAGTATTCTTCTGTTGAACCACATTTCTGTGCCTACAGTTTTCACATCATCCGTGGGGAGATTGTCCAGCATTCACTACCAGATAAGAGGATGGATATCACATGGCAATCCAGCACCCTATTCTTTGTTTCTTGCTTAACTTTTGGAATGCTTCTTTTCCTAATCCAATGTGTGTTTGGATTTCGGTGACACATTTTCCATCTATTAAAACATTTCCCAGATATTTGAACTTCTGCACCTGCTCAACGTAGATATCTTCAATTCATAACTTGTGTCCTGGGCTTTTTCTCTTGCTGAGGACCGTATTTTCTGTCTTACAATTGACGGTTAGTCTTCTTTTTTTCCTCACTTTTTTCTGCTACCGTATGTAGGGGGTTCAGTAGTTTCTTTCCAGGTCAGCCATCAACTGCATATCTTATATTGTTAAGATTATGCCTATTGATGATAAATCTTGGAAGGGTCTCCAGTTCCCTCTAGAGGTTGAATGAATCTGGGGAGAAGACACATCCTTGTCTCACACCCCTTTCTATTTTCATGTAGCTACTCAATTTAGTTTCTGTCCATATGTAGGTGGTTTGTTCCCAGTATATGTTCTGGGTTATTCTAACTTCCTTTCCAAATAGATCTAATTTTCCTAGTAGTGCAAATAGATCCTTGTGCCATACCTTGTCAAATGATTTTGCATAATCTATAAAACACAACAGCTCATCATTTTTCATTTTATTTTTGCCATTCCTCAAAACCTTCCTTTCTGCAATGATTCCACTCGATAATCAGTGCCATTTTTCTTGATCTATGTCTCTATTCTGTCAGTCACCATGCAAAATGTACCAATGGCAATTGATCTGTGCTTGGCCTTCTTCAACTTCTTATTGTTACTTTATGCCCTAATATATAATAACTAGCAGCATGGCCCGGCGTTGCCCGTACTTGATTCAAAAATCGTACGACTCGTACAGCAATCGCTATCACTTGACTTAAAATATTTTTGCCCTTCCTCGCCTTTAAAGGAGTGCCCTTTGCCGTGCTGATGTTGCTACATGCCTTACTTCTTGCCTATCTCACACTGCAAATTTTTTCTACTAAGCATTAAATCTGTTACGAAAAAAGAACTAAACAAAATGAACACAAAACGATCAGCTTTAAAAAAGGACTCGTAACTGGAAAAACCGAATGAAAAAAGAATGTTAACAACAAATACTTTTTCACATCCAACCCAGTTCTGTGGAATCAGAATCAATGTTGAGTTTAAGCAAGCGAATGAGCCAATTGGAGTAAAGTGCGATGCAGATTTAAATTTTTCCCACTTGTGATGAATGCAGCTATCGATTTTTTTTTAATGCTAGCATGCTAGTTAACATTCGTGTCATTCAGCTGTTGGCTCTCACGCTGGCCAATAGAATCTTCCTGCCTATTCGTGGAAGCCAGCTATAGGTTCTCACTCTGGCCAGTAGAAAATGGCTGCAAACTACATGAAAACTGCTGTAGAAGCATGAAAAAATCGATTATTTCCACTATCGATGGGAGTTGGGAAATGCAATGTTGGTCTTGGCCGTTTCACTAACTTGGACCATGTGCATGTAAATTTTGGTGCAAATCCATCAAAAATTGCGGCTGTGCATTCATTACACACACACACACACACACACACACACACACACACACACACACATCCTGCCTTTTATAGATAGAGATAAATAGAAATATTTGTAAAAAATTCATGATGTTTTCTATTTTAATTTTCTGATGAATCTTAATTAAGTTAATGATTGAATAAGGTCATGGTGAGTTCTATAACAATAAAATATCTATAGAAATTCACCTGTTGTATTGTTAAATATTTGAGCTTAACAACTTTAACAAAGTAATGCAATAACAGTCATAAGTGTGAATGCTGGTCATTATTTTAAGAAGTAAGGGGGTACAAATGAAAATATTTGAAACTGACAACTTTTGCCATTTCACTGAAATGAATGTTAAACACTTTTATCTTCCCTTCTTTGTTTTTTCTTTCTTTCTTTCATTTTCTCCTTGATACCAAGTAGCTGGTATGGTTTTCTGTCTTTCCACATGATTAAAGCAGAATAGTTCATTATTTATAAGGTATTGGTCATTTCCTTCCTTCCTTTCTTTCTTTTGTTTATTTTCTCACTGAAACCAAGTAGTGTCTCTGATATGTCTTTTCTGTCTTTCCACATTATCAAAACAGAATAGTCCATTATTTCTGATGTATTGTCAGTAGACGTCAAACACGTCTATCTTCCCTTCTTTTATTCTTTTTTTTTTCACTTTCTCACTGAAACCAAGTAACATCTTTGATACGTATTTTCTGTCTTTCCACCTAGATGATCAAAACAGAATGAGAAATTGGCAGGGCATAATGGTGGTGCTAAGAGAGAGAGACAAACAGAATTATAAAACAATAATAATAATAAATGATGCAATATCAAGCTTTGGAGTAAAGGTTTGTGAAAATATAAACTCCGTTTGACGCATGCACACACACACAGATACTGACTCAAGGAGGAGTGCTGTTGCCCTGGTTTCTGGGTAGATGAGACACGTATACTCAGGTATCATACCTGGGCTTACAACTGTGGGTGTGAATGTCTTCAACCTTGTCTTTTGCTCCAGCAAGTACCTGACTCCTCCTGTTATCCATGTTACCTATAGGTTTGCTTATAATCCGGTTCACACTCCTCACCGATCTTTTGAACAGGAGTAGAGGTTTATCTCTTGTTTCCTGTTAAGGATTGGATTTCTGGTTCCTTCTAAAGTCTTTTCATTTTCTTTCACTCCCAGTAGCACCTTGCATCTTAATGACGTCATTGCTTTCCAACGTCTCTGCCTAAAACTCTGAACTTTTATTTACTATTGAATTGCTTTTTGTTTTCTCAATAGGAGTCGGTAGGTTCGTCTATCATTCAGTTCACATTCCTCCTTGTTTTTTTGAAACGGAAGTAGAGGTTTATCACTTATTTCCTGTTTAAAATTTGCATTTCTGGTTTCTTCAAAAGCCTTTTCCTTATATAACCCTCTACCATGAGTGGCTCTTGGGCCATGTACAGGAGGAATATCATTGTAAGAAAAAAAATATTACAAGACAGTCACAAAATATGCCTACTCACACACACAATATATTGATGCATGAGATCTACCTAACCATTGAAAACAAATGGCATAGAATTTGAAATAACAAAATGATATATAGGAATAAAATCTTGCTGCTGACACTGGAGTTTGAACACAGATCACCAGAGAGCAAACACAGGCAATCCCATTTTGAATCATGTGATGGTAAAGGAAATGTATATATGGGTATTAGTGTGGCACATAAGAGATCACTATTTACTGTTTCGAGTTAGTATTATCAAGCAAGTACTATTAGTATGAGTGTTATTTGAAGAAATAACACCAGTATTGTTCAAGCGCATTACTATAGTTATATCTGTGATTGCAAAGTCTCTACTACAACAAGCATTACGAAAATGACAATGAGTATTTGTTGACATTGCAAAAGTGGCAATGATTGTTTGTTGACATTACAAAACAAAACTTTCTCCACATCCCTTCATCTCCCCCAAAATTTGGGATGAAGCTAAAATAAAAGCATAATGCGTTAAATTTATAAACATTTTCTGATTTGTTGCTCATTTAATCACTGTGTTGGGTTTGATTCATAGATCTTCAGTTCACGCTCTAATTCTATAGTCAGCTAATCATAGTCTGTCCCAAGGCAAAAATAATAAGGAGCTTATTAATATTTAATGTTTGTCATGTATGGCACAAATGCACAATTGTAGAACATCTGAATGGATTGAATTAACTACTGTAGTCATGAAGAGGGGGTATGGTGGAGTAATGGATAGCTGCTCGGATTGAGGAATCGGAGTCGAGTTCGAATTCCAGTCAAATCCATTACATTCACTTACGTGCTATTACTCTTGCGAAAGGTATGAATCCTCTTCTTCTCCCCCCCAGCTATGGGTAAATAGCATGACAGACTGGGTTCTATAGCCTTGGATGGCAACTGATCTACCGCAGAAAGAAATGGCAACCTACTGCAGGAAAAAAATCTGCCCTGTCAGTCATGTATCGCAAGATACATGATCACCTAAGCATGTATCATGCATGGCACATAACTGACTGAGTCATGATTTATAAAACTAATTTGATAATTATTACTCCACAGTGTGCTGGTAAAGATTATTTACTTAGTTTAATTAAGTCTGGCACAAGAACACAAAATGGAATAAATGTTTATATTTAGTCAGCTCAGCATGACACAGGTATTATGAAGATAAGGATGATTCTCTTTGATTGTTTCTGGTAAAATAGCATTGGCATTGCTACATTACATAGTAAAGCATCTATGGAATGGAATGAAACTTTGAAACTTATCCAAAATCATCTTTGTTCAGAATTCTTCCAAGTCAAGTTTAATTTGAATGTATAGAGAATATCTTGGCAGTAAAATGTTGTTATAGAAAACAATATTTTTGCTTAAAATTGTTAAAAGGATTGCTTTTTATTGCTTTCTTTTTAACCGGTATCCCCCACACAAGGCAGTAAAGCCACTAAGACACAAGAGGTTGAAGGGTGCGGAAGAATTAAAAACAGAAACATTAATAATGATCAGGAAGAGAAAAGAGTAATCAGGAGGACAGTAGATAGCGATTGACATTGCATTTAAACTTTTTGCAGATTAAAGTTGGCTGGAAAGCATGGAGCTAGAAGAGAGTTCCACGAATGAGAAGTGTGAGAAAAGAAACTGTTAGCATAGAACATCTAGCCAGCTTAACTGTAAATTTATGAAATCTTGAGACCAGTCTAGTACTGTGCTTAAATTAAAAAAGTCCAGGCACCATAGTGAAGCGCTCATCCAAACAATTACCATGAAAGGGTTTATAAAAAGGCACAGAGAGGCAACCTTATGGCAGTGGGAAAGTTACTGAAGCTGAGTTGTCAGATTAGGACTGATAATATTGCTGATTCTTCTTTGGATTTTATCAAGGAACTAAAGGTAAATAGCTGCTATATGCTATATGAAGCTAATGTGGAATTGAATGTAAGTTTGAAAATTACCTAAGATCAGTTTCATTGAACTAAGTTCACACAGTTGAAATTTAATTTGAAAGTTTGATGAATGCATTGTCAGTAGAATTTTGTCATATAAAGCAATACAAAAAGATGGTGATCAAATAAAAAATCTTTAGTGAAGACAATTCTTCTCATAAAGTGTCTGATGAATGTATTTTCTTTACATGATGTACTGTCTACTGTACATGCCTGTTAAAAAGTTGTAAACAATTGTAACGTCTTGCTATCAATAATAACTATCATAATAATTCTGTCATCAGCTTGAAATACGTTATCTAATTTTATGCACAAGACAAGTCTCTCATCTGTTTTATTATACTGTAAACTACATTTTATTTTCTCATTTAAAGAAAATAATGAAAAAGAAAGAGTAAAGAAACATGCAGTCGAAACAAAAGACCTGTTAAAATAAATATTTAGATTGATTAAATTTTACATCTATCAATATTTCCCGTGTTGGTATGATTTTCATTTCTTTTATCCCATTTTCCTCAAGCCATGCATGCATATATATATATATATATATATATATATATATATATATATATACTGCTGAAATAAGCTTATTCCCCATATGAGGTGACTTTGGATTTTATTGTGTATTAATTATTTGCTCTATAATAATAAATACATAAGTTCTTTTTGTGGATCAGTTTTAATATTTTATATTACTAGGATCCACTTGGATTATATACCAACAGATTTATTACTTTTTCTATATATATATATATACATACACCACTCTCTATATCTATGTATCTCTTTATATCTATCTCTGTATGTATATATATATATGTATATATATATATATATATATATATATATATATCGATGTAGAGTGTGTGTGTGCACATATATATATATATCGATGTAGAGTGTGTGTGTGCATATATATATATATATATATATATATATATCGATGTAGAGTGTGTGTGCGTGCATATATATATATATATATATATATCGATGTAGAGTGTGTGTGTGCATATATATATATATATATATATATATATATATATATATATATATCGATGTAGAGTGTGTGTGTGCGTGCATATATATATATATATATATATATATATCGATGTAGAGTGTGTGTGTGTGCATATATATATATATATATGAAGAAATATAGTCTTAAAGTGTGCTATATTTATGGGATAAAGTGCTCAGTATCAGAGATAGAGCGTGTGTAAATGTAAAAGTGGACATGGAAGTCAGCACTTAGAGGCAACAGTCTGTTTCATGCTAGTGCAATATAAACATGTGCAGCATAATAAATCCTACATTGTCTTGATAAAGTTCCTCAGGACAAAACATTTCAGCTAAGTATAGTTTTTCCTCTTGTCTCTTTTTATTCATATATATATATATATATATATATATATATATATATATCAGTATCAATAAAATTCCAACTGCAGCTTTCTAAGTTCACATTGTACTAATGCAATTAATAAAAAGGCATGAATCGACTTCTTGCAATCTGTCTCAATGTCAAAATACAAAATATCTTGTTACTGACATGTCACGATTTCATTACTACCTTACCTGCCCAGGCACAATGCTAGAAATTGTCACTCTCATAGTCACTCTATGACCCAGTCATTGAGATATATACATATATATATATATATATATATATATAAAATGAAGAGGTTATAATGGTTCCACTGAGAGAAAAGTGTGTATATTAAAAAGAAGAGAGGTACCGCAAACTTTTTTGGTTGTAATGTGGGTTTTTAAAAAAATATTATTCTTTATTTTTTTATTTTTTTTCATTCATTTTAATTTTTTTTTTTTCATTCTATGAAAAATAAAGAATAATATTTTTTTAAAACCCACATTACAACCAAAAAAGTTTGCGGTACCTCTCTTCTTTTTAATATATATATATATATATATATATATATATATATATATATATATATATCAGATAATTATAATGAATAAATTATATATTTCTATACATTAGTCTTTATTACATTTCTCTCAGCCTAGCAAAATATATCACACACATACGTCATTTCTAAATAATAAATTAGTCATCATCATTCTTTGAGATATTAATTTTTGGAGTCTTTGTATTTGCAGTCACCAAATTGTTTCAACCAACTCATTCTACAGCTTTGTTCAAGCATATATTTCACAAGAAAGATGAAATGTTGTTAATTTTATCTATGAGTGGGTGTATATTGTTCTCATTCCACTGTTCATGTTTTGGGCTGTCTTTTTTTATTCTTATTTAGTACTGCTCAGTTGTGATAGGGTGATCAATAACCTGTCAACGCCATCATAGCCATGTTTTTTTTGGTGCAGCAGGAACAGGATTAATCTTGCAAAAAGCAAGGCTGGTTCTGCCTAACAAAAGGATTTATCATAATAATCTGAGACAAGGTTTTACAAGGTTGGATGCTCTTCTTGATGCCCAAATCAGACCCTCATGGTAGTCCAAGTACAGTGCATGTTTTATCAGTCACCATCTCTAGGAAGGTTGCCATTCAAGGCTTGAGATCTCATCCTGTACATGTCTCTGTATATATATTTGGAAGTGATGATGATCTCCTTCCACCACCCGCAGATGATTTGATGTGCCACATATGTGACAAGAAATGCAGGTCAATGGTTAGCTTTATGATCAACTGTTGTTCACACAACTGATGAATGTAGTATTGTGAGAGGGGGTAGTGTAAGTGAAGGGCTGGACATGTCAGTGATGGTCATACTTGCTTTGTGAGTCAACAGCCACCACACATATACATACAGACATATATATATATATATATATATATATATATATATATATATATATATATATATACACAGTATATATCCAAGTATAGGATTGGTGTATACAGAATAAATTCCAATAACCAAAAAATGCTATTCTTAAAAGAGTGCTGAATATAGAGTAGAGTATAATTTATTTGAAAATTATAATGTAAATATGTTATAAAATCACTACAAAAATAGCCATTTAGTTTCAATACTTCTGGTGTCTTATCAAGTGGTGGTGTTGAATGTAGAATAAAGGGTTTATTCTACAACTTTTCAAATAAATTATATATATATATATATATATAAACCATTGGCACAGATTCTATGATATAGGGCCCCCCACATCATTCTACTATATGTCAGTTTTTATAAGGTAGTCTTCATATAAAATACAAATTTTATTGTAACTTAATTATGTACAATAATCGATCATATGCAATATAAGTGAACAATTTAACTGGAAAAATTGAAAATAAATACAATGTATCTAAATGCAAATTAGAGACATGCCATAATAGATCATTCCATCTTAAATAAATCAATAATGTTTTGTGGTAATTTTTAACATCAACTGAAGATTTCTCTTGTTACAAAAGTTGAATTTTTTAACATTATGGATAAAAAATAGTGAATTTTATAGTGATTTTTTGAGACTTAGCATTTGCAAAACAAATTCACAGATTTGGACAAAAACACAGATTCCAGAATGATGTCAGAATCCACAAAAATTTTTCATTCTTTAGTAGTCATTTGGGCATAGATTAATTTGTAACATATATAAATGTAGGTAGAAAAAAGTAAATATTGATAAGATAGTGAGAGTCACAAAGCACTGTTAGGAGGGGCAGTCAGGCTTGCATTGGCTAGGTTCGAGGCTAGTATACATCATCTCTAGCCATTGGCTCCTACGAGAAGCTCATCTGCTCTGTCACCGGTCTTATTTTTCATCCTGTAGGGTGACATACCACGCTTCTCATCAGCAGAAAAGCTAGTGGATGGTTAAGATGCCAACCACCTGTCCTTGTGGCAGGGTGTACTGGACAGGTGAGCAGTAGTAAATAAAAATGAAATATCCCTAGACATGGACAGTCGAACAAAAGTAATTTACCCCTGTAGATTAGATGAAGGGTTCAGTTTGAAATTCTTTGGCAGTTACTTGGATTGGCAATCACCTGATGTAGGCTGGAGAGTGTAACAGCCAAAAGATTGTGACAATAACAACAGAGATGAGGACAATAATCTGAGTGTAAATAATGTACACTCTTGTGCAAATTAATTGAAACAACCGCTTTAATTTTTTTTTCTTTCACCATACAGTTAGTTTCAGACCCACTAGGATGACAAGGTGTAATCGATTTCTATTTTTTCCTCAGATTAGATCATTTGCAGTGGTGTGCAGTCGTATGAATCTATTTTCAGGTTGTATGATGAAATTTGTTTGGCTTTGAAAAATATTGCATCATTCGTGATTGCCTTAGATTTTTATTATGCTCAGACACTATTGTCTTGACTGTCGATTAGTTGTCCTACAGCCATTATCTGTGATGAATGTTACTCCAAGGAAGTGTACAAAAATTGTAATGCTGCACAAAACCAATGGCAAGCCTTACCAGTGAGAAAATCAAAGTACTATAGACTGGCCTGGAAACTCTCCTGAATTAAATCCAATTGAGAATCTGTGGTCAGTCTGCAAAGAACAAATTTGTGGAATGGATATACGAAGTACTAACATGTGCACTGGGTCATGCTTCATTGGAAAAATATGAAAAAAGAATAAATAATAACGTTTTGTTTCAATTTGCACGAGGTTGTAAATAATTTTAATTTTTTATTATTAACCTTGGCAATTTTGGCATTAAACTGTTGTTAAGCGTTGTTTTTAAAATGCACATTTATAAGTATTGCAAGATGATCTGACTGTCAGAAATCCATTGTAACTATTCTGTTTGGTTCTAATGGGTCACAGAAATTCATCTTATGTAAGATAGAGATAGATTAATCATATGAAATGGAGTTTACCTGTAAATTAAGATTTCTTCTTTTTTTTTAATTTCATCTCTATTCCCATCTTAATAGTTAAAGAATTTCACTTATCTTATTAACTACTTCAGTTGCATTTTCATTCTCCTCTCTTTTAAAATTGTTCTTGACTACCATCATGAATAATTCTGGTTATATTCTCATGTTGGCCAATACCATCTCTACTGGATTCTCATAACTTTAGCCTTGTTTCAAGCTATATTCTATAACAATGCTAATTTGTTTAGTCAAATGAATATATGTTCATCTCTGTATCTTTATGTGTATCTCTATTCATTTTTCTCAGTGTTTTTATATCTTTTTATAGGTTTAATACAAATATAAAATTTGTCACTTAGCTGATTTATGTTATATTCAGCACCCCAACTCTAGAGTTTTGTAAATGAACATTTTTGTAATCGTTCTGTCCACTTGTCAGGAGGTTTCAGCAATTGACTGCAGATTTTCCCATTTTCATTATTTTTATTATTAAGTTAAAAATAATTTATGCACTTTTTTATTGGTGCTAGGTTGATTTTTTTTTCTTTTTGTGTTTGTATAAACATATATGTGCATATGTCATGGTTATTTCGTATTTTTATTGTATTCATATTCTTATCTATGTCTGTTCATAACTTTATATATTGAACCTGATATATAATTTCATATCTTTATATGTATTTTTATCTATATATGTTCATGTTTAGCTACATCTTTTTTTTAACCACTTCCCCCCCAAGAAAGGTGATAATGCCACTAGGATGCAGTGGGTTACAGGGAGTGAAAGAGAGTGAGAAGACTATAGCAAGGAGAAGTGAAGAAAAGGACAATAAAGGAACTTGATTCAGGAATACAGAAGAATGTGATTGATGTTGGATTTAAATTTTTGAACATTGTAGGTGGCAAGAAATCTGAAGGGAGTTCCGCAGGTAAGAAAAGAGACAATTAGCTGTTCATTTTTTATCTATATCTAAAAACTACTTCAATGCTATACTTCTAACATCTCTGCTTAAAACTCTTTTCTTTTCTTAAAGAGGGGTAGATGGGTTTGCCTATCATCTGGTTCACAATCCTCCCTACTTTCTTGAACAGGATGTTAAAAAGATAAAAAACAAATAAAAAAACAAATGAAAACTACAGACAAAAGTTCATTTTCTCCATCAAGACATTCATTTCTGTAGTTTACTGCTACAGCAAGCAGAAGCATTTTTTCTCCTGATGATGGCCATGTTGGCCGAAACTAGTCGAGGAATTTAAATGAAATAATAATAATAAAAACATAAGAATATTAATCTACAACCCAGTATGTCTGAAGATTTTAATTAATTTTTTTAATAATTTTTATCGTTCAATATATATATATATATATATATATATATATATATATATATATATGTGAATATATATATATATATGGGAATATATATATATATATATATATATATGGGAATATATATATATATATATATGTGAATATATATATATATATGGGAATATATATATATATATATATGTGAATATATATATATATATATATATGTGAATATATATATATATATATATATATATATATATGAATATATATATATATATATATATATGTGAATATATATATATATATGTGAATATATATATATATATGTGAATATATATATATATATGTGAATATATATATATGTGAATATATATATATATATGTGAATATATATATATATATGTGAATATATATATATATGTGAATATATATATATATATATGTGAATATATATATATGTGAATATATATATATATATATATGTGAATATATATATATGTGAATATATATATATATATATGTGAATATATATATATATATGTGAATATATATATATATATATATATATATATATATATATATATGTGAATATATATATATATATGTGAATATATATATATATATGTGAATATATATGTATATATATATGTGACTATATATATATATATATATATATATATATGTGAATATATATGAATATATATATATATATATGAATATATATATATATATGAATATATATATATATATATGAATATATATATATATATATGAATATATATATATATATATATATGAATATATATATATATATATGTGAATATATATATGTGTGAATATATATATATGAATATATATATTTTTTTTTTTTTCAGATATATATATATATATTTTTTTTAAGAATTATATATATATATATTTTTTTTTCAGATATATATATATATATTTTTTTTAAGATATATATATATATATATATATTTTTTTTCAGATATATATATATATATATATATATATATATATATATATGTGAATATATATATATGAATATATATATATATATATATATATATATATGAATATATATATATATATGTGAATATATATATACATATAAATTTTTTTTTTTTTCAGATATATATATATATATATATATTTTTTTTTTTTTCAGATATATATATATATAACTTTCATATTTTTCCCTATATCTGACTGTATCTTTATATCTATGGCTGTCCATATCCTTATCTGTATTGATGGTTGTTCATATCTTCATATATATCCCTGACTGTCCATCTTGCTCAATATCTGTGACTTTTCTCATCTTTATTTGTATCCATTTTTCATATCTTTCTGTACATTTTAAAATCTTTTCATATGTCTTAGATTCATATCGATGTATCTTTGCCTGTTCACAGCTGTCAATCTATGTTAATCTGTGTCAGTATCCCTTTTTCAATCTATTAATAATCTCAAACTTTTCATTATCTGAGCCACATCATATGTGTAATTTTTTTCCTATCTGAATCCTTTGTGGATATATCTGTCTCAGTCTGTTCATCTCTAACTACATTGACCACATCAAACCACATCTCTAAACTGACTGTTTATTTATTCATTATCTTTTTTTTTGTCACTTAAACATAATGAAAAGAAAAAAAAACATTAAAAATCTCACAGCTACTCAGCCCACCTTCTGTTCCCTTACTCCCCTTTCATCTCCCCCCACAACATCACACTGTGATCTTTCATCTCAATTCTCCATGTTCACTGTCAATTGCCACAATGTTCAATGCTTGTCAGTTGAAAGAGCTAAATGAGGGTAGTATGCTTCAGACAGCAAAGGGAGTGAAAGATTTCAACAATCACGATGGAAGACCTGTGATTAAAGACTCTGGTTGGCTGGCACCTCATCTGTGAAACCTACTCTTTCAATTAATTAGTCTTTAAATCATGGCCTCCTTCCACCTTCACTATCATCTACCTTCACCACCATCCATCTTTTCCTGCATTTGCTTCTTATGCAGATACATATTAGACTTTCTCCAAGGGTGGTGTCGGGGTGGTGTTGGGGTCCATCCCTGCACCTTCTGGCAATGACTTTATCCCCCCCATCTCAACTCTTCTGCTCCTCCCCTTATCTCCCTGTTTATTCTCTGCCATTTTTTAAAATTTTTGGTTGCTTTCTATTCTTATTCTAAATTTCTGCCTCGTCTCGTTTTGTCTTTCTCTTCTACTCAGTCCTTCTTGTTCATTTTCTCTCTCTCCAATTCTATTTTCTTATGCTTTTATCTTACTCTTCTTTACTACACTTGGTTTTCTCTTCCATTTGCTATCCTTTTTATCATTGCTCTCCAGTCCTTCACTCACTTTTTACACTTATCTTTCTTTAATGAATTCTATTCTTACTATTTTTACTTATTGCTCTTCATTTTTATTTCTGCTCTCTCTTTTCATTTTTCCTTTTTCTCATTGCTTTTCTTTTTATTCTTGCTCACCCCTTTTCTCGTTACTCTCCATTTTCATCCTTTCGTTTCACATTTCTTTTTTCATATTTAACCTTACTTGCTTTCCTTGCACTCTTTTATCTTTCCCCACTATGTTCTTTCTTATATTTTGCACCGTATTGTCCTCTTTTTTTTTTTTTTAGATATATACCTACTCTTCTTTTTACTCCTTGGTCGCTCTTTTCATATTCTTGATTCTTTGGTTTCTTCACTCCATTTGTACTTTTTTCCTTCTACTCATTTTCCTCTACTTCTTTATCTTCTCTCCCTATCTCTCTTACTGCCCCTTCTTCATTTTTGCTCTTCCTTTTTTTCTACTGGCACTCCCTTTCCCTAACACTTCTTTCCCTTTATCCTTTTCCTCATATCTGTTCATCTTCTATTTAATCTTTCTTTCTCTTTTGTTTTCCATTGTCTTCTTTTTTAATTTTTGCTCATCTCTATACTATCATTTTTCATTTTTACTCTTCTTTTTTCTCATTGCTCCCCATTTGATCCTTTCTCTTTTTCTCTCTCATTTTTCATTTATATTCTTCTTTTTTCTCATTGCTCCCCATTTGATCCTTACTCTTCTCCTCTCTCATTTTTGATTTCTAATCTTCTTTTATCTTATGGCTCTCCATTTGATCCTTACTCTTCTCTCATTTTTCATTTCTACTCTTCTTTTTCCTCATTGCTCTCCATTTGATCCTTACTCTTCTCTTCTCTCATTTTTATTTCTACTCTTCTTTTATCTCATTGATCTCCATTTGATCCTTACTCTTCTCTCATTCTTCATTTATACTCTTCTTTTTTCTCATTGCTCCCCATTTTAACCTTACTCTTCTCTTCTCTCATTTTTCATTTCTACTCTTCTTTGATCTCATTGCTCTCCATTTGATCCTTACTCTTCTCTTCTCTCATTCTTCATTTATACTCTTCTTTTTTCTCATTGCTCCCCATTTTATCCTTACTCTTCTCCTCTCTCATTTTTCATTTCTACTCTTCTTTTTTCTCATTGCTCTCCATTTGATCCTTACACTTCTCTTCTCTTATTTTTCATTTCTACTCTTCTTTTTTCTCATTGCTCTCCATTTGATCCTTACTCTTCTCTTCTCTCATTTTTCATTTCTACTCTTCTTTTTTCTCATTGCTCTCCATTTGATCCTTACTCTTCTCTTCTCTCATTTTTCATTTCTACTCTTCTTTTATCTCATTGCTCTCCATTTGATCCTTACTCTTCTCTTCTCTCATTTTTCATTTATACTCTTCTTTTATCTCATTGCTCTCCATTTGATCCTTACTCTTCTCTTCTCTCATTTTTCATTTCTACTCTTCTTTTTTCTCATTGCTCTCCATTTGATCCTTACTCTTCTCTTCTCTCATTTTGTCCATACTGTGCTTACCTTTTATTGTTTCCCTTGCTTTTCTTTATTTACCACCTTTCTTTTTCCATCCTTGCTCTATTTTTTTATCATTTCTTATATTCCTCTTTTTTCTTTTTGTCCTCCCCTGACTTAATTTATGCTCATTCTCCCCTCCTTCTTTCTTCCCACTTAACTTTCCCTTGTTGGATTATCACTCAAGTTAATTTTTACATCTCTTATTCCAAAGGAAATTGTTTCAGGAAATCGAATGATGCCTCTGAGTGCATCTTACGTCTTGAAAATGATTCTTACCGTCTTGCATGTGTTCATTTTTATGCCTGTGGTTTTGCTCTTAGTGAGCGCACATGTGTGTGGCGGCTGTTAAGAGGTAAGGTGGAAAGGCTGGGTTTGTGATAGGGGTGGGATTAAAGGATATGGGGTTGGCGATGACAGGTAGTGGCATGACAGGGTAAGGGAGGTGGGTGCCCTTGAAAGAACCGAAAAGAAGCCAACAAAAAGGCTACTGGCTAATCATTTAATAATTCAACTATTCTACTATTTATTCTTATTGTCATTAATCCATTTTTCTTCTGTTTTTTTTTTTTTTATCAAATCTTTTAATAAAAATTGTGCTCTAAGGAGTGATCGAGTGTAGAGAAAGCCTCATAAAGGTGGAGTTGTAGTCCGTTTTAGTAAGGTGAGGAGATAAAAGAATCTTTTGGGGTTCAAGTGATTTTTAGATACTATCAGAACTCTCATTTTGTTCGAGGTTATCTTTAAAAAGTTTTCTACTGTCCGTTTTTATAAATACTGTTGTGAATTATTTTGTTCTTTTAGTGCATTATTAGATTCTCTGCTTACAGTCTTTTATCTTGTGAAATTGCTGTGCTTAAATTCTGATGGACTTGATAAAATTAATGCTGCCGATTTTCACTAGATATCAAGTGACAACAAGTATTAAGATCTGCAGCATTCTCTTTAATATTATTATAATATGAAATTCTTCAAATCTGTGATAACAGGTAACTCTCTGAAAGTCAAGTAATATCAAGTTTTCTCAATACACTAGGACTTTGCAAAATATTATTATTGAGCAAAGTTGGGCAATTTTGTGTTTTTTTTTTACAGAGAAATTAAACACTCTTGCTTTAATATATATCACCTTTGTATAATTTATTATTATTTTGTACTTGTTGAGTTTTTGAAACCAGTAGTTAAATGCGCGAGCAGTGTTATGTAATGAGTAATAGAATGGAATGAGTAATCAGAGAGCCAAGTTCATATTCCAGTTGAGTTAGTTCCATTCACTTGCACTCACATACCCTTGGGAAATGTATCACTCCATCTTCCCCCAGCTATGGATTAAATATTAATACTTCTACCTGGGAAAGTCATTATTTTAAGAAAATTGCTAATGCAATAGTCACTCGCTAAAAATAATTTAAAAAAATCTAAAATATGTCTTGATTTTAATTAAACCCCTAATGGTTGATAAACCATAAAAAGCAGTAAAAAGTTTATACCAGTAATACTGCTGGTTTTCACTAGGGATCAAGTGGCAACAAGTCTTAAAATCTACAGCATTCTCTTTAATATTATTATTATATGAAATTCTTCAAACCAGTCATAACTGGTAACTCTTTGAAATTCAAGTGACAGCAAGTTTTTTAATACACTAGGACTTTGCTCAGTATTGTAATTAACTGAAATTTCAGTACTTTATTATTCTCTTGTTATTAACTAAATTTTTCTGCATGCAGTATCCAATAGTTTTTGTTAGATATCAAATGACTGTCTTTTCATTACTCCAGCACTCTCCCCAGTATTCTGTTATTCATCAAATCATACAAACTCAAACATATGGCAGCTTTAGCAGAATATTTGCAGAGCGACACAATGTGGACTTTGGAAGCAATAGGCTACTCAGCTTTATTCTGACTTAACATAGGTCTTTAGGTGTCTCTGGTATAGATCCCAACACCTCAACAATAACTGGGACAATAGTGGCCTGAACATCACATATTCTGGCAACCTCAATCCATAGTTGGTATACTTCTTAAGCTTGACAATTTCTTGGACTATGATATTATGATCATCAGGGCCAGCTATATCAATGACGAGGCATTTTCTTTTCTTTTTTTGTTTTTTCAAACATGGTGATGTCAGGTTTTGTATGGCCTCAAGAATGCAGTCTGTTTGGATGTTGAAATTCCACATGATCTTGATTTGGTCATTTTCGATCACCTTCTCTGGCTTGTAGCAGCACCATTTCTCCTCGACTTGAAGTTTATACTCCCTCCATAGGCACCAATGCAGATGAAAAGCCACTTTATCATGGTGGCACATGTATTCTCTTTGGGCAAACATTCCACAGGCGTTAATGATATGGTTGAAATCCCCCCCTTACCACACAGTTTTCGCTATATTATTATTATTATTATTATTACTATCATCTAAATTTTCAAGTTTGTATCAATGAGTGTCTTTTGCAAGAGATCTTGTGATGTTAAATCTGAATATTTCTGCATTTTTTCAGTTTTGAATTATTACTATGAATTTCTATACAAGTATTATCTAATGGTTTTTTTTTACTCGAGGAAAGCTAGAGTATGGAGGATTTTTTTTTTATTACTAAAGTTCATCCAATATAAGGCTGAAGAGTCACTTCTGGTAGAGAGTTACCAAATGAGGTTGTTAATATGAATAAAACAGAAGGTTGAAGGAAGTGAAGATTAGAAAGATAGCTAATGATTGATCCTTGACTTGAAGAGGTTAAGATTGCAGTATTCCAGGAAGCAACCACAAAGGAGCAGTTCTTAAGAAAAACTGTCTGAATGGAACTTCTGCCTTACAATTGGAATGCAGAAGAAACAAGGGTGATTCAACTCCGTGGATATAGCATGGCATGTTCTAACTATAAAGGTCTGAACTGGCAGAATTTAAAAGTGGAACTCATCTGAACATTTGATATTGAAACAGGGATATATTAGGTTATTTAATTTTCTTGCTTATTTAATAATGTTCTTAATCAGATTGTTTCAGTTTTTCCTCAAATTTCTAATTCTTCAAACCTCTTTTCAAGGGTCATCACTACTTTCAAAGTATACCAGTAATGATGGGTACATTCACCACCACCGTTATGATTCAAAATCTCAATTTTTTTGATTTTTTTTTTTAACTAATGGTTACCTGTACAAGGACTAAGTGCCACTCAAGGTAGAAAGAGCAGCAAAGGGAAAAAGTGAAAGGGAAAGCAAGTAAGGTTAAATATGAAAACAAAGAGGAAAAAGAAATGCAGAAAGAAACACAGAGTAAATGAGGGTGATTTGACTCTGGACGTAGCATGGCATGTCCGAGATATAAATGTATGAGCTGACAGAACTAAAAGATTAAACTCATCTGAATATTTGCTATGGAAACAGGGATATAGTAGCTATTTTAATAAAGTCTTGCTTATTTAATAATGTTGTTAATTGGATGTTTTCAGTTCTTCCCACCTCCTTTTATTGGTCATTACTATTTTCAAGGTGGACCAGTAATGATGGGGACATTCACCACCACCTTCATGTTTCAAAATCTCTTCAGATGTTTTTTTTTTTTTTACTAATGGTCACCCTATACAAGGCCCAAGAATCACTGAAGGTAGAGAGCTCCTGAAGGAGGTTGTTTGCAGAAACATCTGATAAATTTTCTCATTCTTCATAATGACCGAGGATCCTGTTCTCTGGCCTGGATTAGGTGATCATTTTGTAAAACTTAACTTTTCTCGTTCTCCAAAAACACTTTTCCTAACCAGTCATCTCCTTTTCAAACCCTCTTTCAAATTGCTGTATTCACTTATAAGATTAACAATTTGGTCTCTGTCTATGTACAGCAGTGGTTCCCAACCTTTTTTACATGGCGGCACACTATTGAGTTCTTTAAATTTTCGCGGCACACCTATCACAAAAAATAAATATTTTCCACTCATAAAGCCTTTTTGCAATAAAATAATAAAAAGCATAAAATATTATATAAGAAGAATTTTTATTCACATAAATCAACATATCCGGTATTCAATATCGGGTATAAAATAATAATGATGAATGTCAGTGGGACATTTGTGCCTGGTGCTTCTTGACTACTGCTGCAATATTTGGGCGAATGTGAGAGAGACACGCTCTTAACTCTTCTTCAATATTTTTAAGTCTTTCACGTTTTTTATTTTTAATGTTGTTTAGGTAAGAAAATCCCAGTTCACATAGGTACGAAGTTGAGAATTGCAGTAAGATTTTGATGGCTTTTTTACTTAGAGTTGGATACTCTTCCATAACAGAAATCCAAAAGGCGTCCAATGGCAGTTGTGCGTACTTCCATTTGAGACCACAATCACTGGAAAGGCTTGCTAATTCTTCCTCTTCACATAACTCAAAATTGAAAAGGTTGATGACTGATAAATCTAGGAACGGATTGCGAATCCAATTAAATTCTTCATTGCTGATTGAGGGAAAATATTTTTCAATTTTATTTTCTAAACATGTCAAATGCTCACTAATAATGGGAATCATCTTGGTAACGCAGGTTTTGCAAACTAAAGGAAATATATCCAAATCATCTGTTCAGGATAGATACAATCAAATTCCAGTGATGTTCTTGGGAAATATCTGTCTCTATTTCTGAGGTGAGGTATTGTAATTATTTACATTATTTAGACTTTATTGCAAGATAAAAGCCTTCAGGTGATTGGAATTTCAAACTGAACTTGAAGATTATTCTAGTTCCACATATACCACTTCCAGATGTCACAATTATCTCCACGTTTTTGTTCACCACTGCAGTAGCCAGGTATTGAATTCGCAACACTTTGGGTCAAGTCACTGGATTCAACCAACACTTTTATCCATTGGCGGACATCAGTGTTTGAATTTTGGGGACTTATAATACTTAATGTCCCAGTTATCTTCTTTTTTTTACCAAAGCTCATATTGCAATTTTGTTGTTATTAGTGCTTTACTCTAGCACTCTGTATTACTGGTTCCCATATTGTATTCATTTCTATGCTTGACTGGCTTAAGAGATTTTTGTGGCTTAGCATATGTGCTTATTCCTTAAGTTTTCAAGGAAGAAGCATGGCATGTGGAACTAGAACAGTCTACCCTAGGGGATGAAATAAAGTGTTCAGTTCAAAATTCCAATCACCTGAAGAAAGCTGGAGCACGTAATGACAAAAACGTAATGAATATGGCAATAAAGATGAAGAAAACAGTCCGAATAATGTAAACAGGAATGAATTCATTTCTTCTGCCTGCTGAACTATGGGTTAAACAACAGGGTAGACTGGCCCCTTTAGTAAGAATTGGCAATTTGTCTGTGAGGACAACTCTTAATTCAAAACTAGTTAAGCATGGGTTGACTCAACCTACTTTCTAGTTGAACTACCTCTAGTGTGGCTTGACTGTGAACTTATGCTCTTAATCTTCATGTCATTCCTTTGCTTACATTCATTCTTTATTACTGTGATTGTGATTCTGTTTCGTTTTTGAAGTGTCCTCTGCAAAACCCTCCTCATATCATTTTGTCTTTGCCTTAAATTTTCATGGAATTGTTTTACTTTACATGTTAGTGTTAAAATTTTGCATTCATCATTACTATTCTTATTTTGAAATGAATTTATGCACTAATTATATTTGGTGGCTTGAGCAAAAGGGATCAGGAAGATTCACCTCAGTATTATTTATTGTTATTTTACACATTTATATGTTCATACTAGAGACATCTGGTGGTTATCACTTGAGATCAAGTGACAACAGGTTTCTCTGTTGTCTGTTGGACAGTCCATAATGTAGTAATTTTCCTGCTTATGCTCTACAGATTAGTCAAATTTTCATATTTTTCCATTTTCTTTTTCCTTTTCTTTTTTTGTCTCCTTTCTTTATTTGCACATTGTCATTTTTTATTCTCTTTACTTGTCTCCTTTCTTTTATTCTCTTTACTTGTCTCCTTTCTTTTATTCTCTTCACTTGTCTCCTTTCTTTTATTCTCTTCACTTGTCTGCTTTACTGTTTCTTTTCTTTTACATGTCTCCTTTCTTTTATTCTCTTCACTTGTCTCCTTTCTTTTATTCTCTTTACATGTCTGCTTTACTGTTTCTATTCTTTTACATGTCTCCTTTCTTTTATTCTCTTTACTTGTCTCCTTTCTTTTATTCTCTTTACATGTCTGCTTTACTGTTTCTTTTCTTTTACATGTCTCCTTTCTTTTATTCTCTTTACTTGTCTCCTTTCTTTTATTCTCTTTACATGTCTGCTTTACTGTTTCTTTTCTTTTACATGTCTCCTTTCTTTTATTCTCTTTACTTGTCTCCTTTCTTTTATTCTCTTTACATGTCTGCTTTACTGTTTCTTTTCTTTTACATGTCTCCTTTCTTTTATTCTCTTTACTTGTCTCCTTTCTTTTATTCTCTTTACTTGTCTCCTTTCTTTTATTCACTTTACATGTCTGCTTTACTGTTTCTTTTCTTTTGCATGTCTCCTTTCTTTTATTCTCTTTACTTGTCTCCTTTCTTTTATTCTCTTTACATGTCTGCTTTACTGTTTCTTTTCTTTTACATGTCTCCTTTCTTTTATTCTCTTTACTTGTCTCCTTTCTTTTATTCTCTTTACATGTCTGCTTTACTGTTTCTTTTCTTTTACATGTCTCCTTTCTTTTATTCTCTTTACTTGTCTCCTTTCTTTTATTTTCTTTACATGTCTGCTTTACTGTTTCTTTTCTTTTACATGTCTCCTTTCTTTTATTCTCTTTACTTGTCTCCTTTCTTTTATTCTCTTTACATGTCTGCTTTACTGTTTCTTTTCTTTTACATGTCTCTTTTCTTTTATTCTCTTTACTTGTCTCCTTTCTTTTATTCTCTTTACTTGTCTCCTTTCTTTTATTCTCTTTACTTATCTCCTTTCTTTTATTCTCTTCACTTGTCTGTTTTACTGTTTCTTTTCTTTTACATGTCTCCTTTCTTTTATTCTCTTTACTTGTCTCCTTTCTTTTATTTTCTTTACATGTCTCCTTTCTTTTATTCTCTTTACATGTCTCCTTTCTTTTATTCTCTTTACATGTCTGCTTTACTGTTTCTATTCTTTTACATGTCTCCTTTCTTTTATTCTCTTTACTTGTCTCCTTTCTTTTATTCTCTTTACATGTCTGCTTTACTGTTTCTTTTCTTTTACATGTCTCCTTTCTTTTATTCTCTTTACTTGTCTCCTTTCTTTTATTTTCTTTACATGTCTGCTTTACTGTTTCTTTTCTTTTACATGTCTCCTTTCTTTTATTCTCTTTACTTGTCTCCTTTCTTTTATTCTCTTTACATGTCTGCTTTACTGTTTCTTTTCTTTTACATGTCTCTTTTCTTTTATTCTCTTTACTTGTCTCCTTTCTTTTATTCTCTTTACTTGTCTCCTTTCTTTTATTCTCTTTACTTATCTCCTTTCTTTTATTCTCTTCACTTGTCTGTTTTACTGTTTCTTTTCTTTTACATGTCTCCTTTCTTTTATTCTCTTTACTTGTCTCCTTTCTTTTATTTTCTTTACATGTCTCCTTTCTTTTATTCTCTTTACATGTCTCCTTTCTTTTATTCTCTTCACATGTCTGTTTTACTGTTTCTTTTCTTTTACATGTCTCCTTTCTTTTATTCTCTTTACTTGTCTCCTTTCTTTTATTCTCTTTACATGTCTGCTTTACTGTTTCTTTTCTTTTACATGTCTCCTTTCATTTATTCTCTATTACTTGTCTCCTTTCTTTTATTCTCTTTACATGTCTCCTTTCTTTTATTCTCTTTACATGTCTGCTTTACTGTTTCTTTTCTTTTACATGTCTCTTTTCTTTTATTCTCTTTACTTGTCTCCTTTCTTTTATTCTCTTTACATGTCTGCTTTACTGTTTCTTTTCTTTTACATGTCTCCTTTCATTTATTCTCTTTACTTGTCTCATTTCTTTTATTCTCTTTACTTGTCTCCTTTCTTTTATTCTCTTTACATGTCTGCTTTACTGTTTCTTTTCTTTTACATGTCTCCTTTCTTTTATTCTCTTTACTTGTCTCCTTTCTTTTATTCTCTTTACATGTCTGCTTTACTGTTTCTTTTCTTTTGCATGTCTCCTTTCTTTTATTCTCTTTACTTGTCTCCTTTCTTTTATTCTCTTTACATGTCTGCTTTACTGTTTCTTTTCTTTTACATGTCTCCTTTCTTTTATTCTCTTTACTTGTCTCCTTTCTTTTATTCTCTTTACATGTCTGTTTTACTGTTTCTTTTCTTTTACATGTCTCCTTTCTTTTATTCTCTTTACTTGTCTCCTTTCTTTTATTTTCTTTACATGTCTGCTTTACTGTTTCTTTTCTTTTACATGTCTCCTTTCTTTTATTCTCTTTACTTGTCTCCTTTCTTTTATTCTCTTTACATGTCTGCTTTACTGTTTTTTTTCTTTTACATGTCTCCTTTCTTTTATTCTCTTTACTTGTCTCCTTTCTTTTATTCTCTTTACTTGTCTCCTTTCTTTTATTCTCTTTACTTATCTCCTTTCTTTTATTCTCTTCACTTGTCTGTTTTACTGTTTCTTTTCTTTTACATGTCTCCTTTCTTTTATTCTCTTTACTTGTCTCCTTTCTTTTATTTTCTTTACATGTCTCCTTTCTTTTATTCTCTTTACATGTCTCCTTTCTTTTATTCTCTTCACATGTCTGTTTTACTGTTTCTTTTCTTTTACATGTCTCCTTTCTTTTATTCTCTTTACTTGTCTCCTTTCTTTTATTCTCTTTACATGTCTGCTTTACTGTTTCTTTTCTTTTACATGTCTCCTTTCATTTATTCTCTTTACTTGTCTCCTTTCTTTTATTCTCTTTACATGTCTCCTTTCTTTTATTCTCTTTACATGTCTGCTTTACTGTTTCTTTTCTTTTACATGTCTCTTTTCTTTTATTCTCTTTACTTGTCTCATTTCTTTTATTCTCTTTACATGTCTGCTTTACTGTTTCTTTTCTTTTACATGTCTCCTTTCATTTATTCTCTTTACTTGTCTCCTTTCTTTTATTCTCTTTACATGTCTCCTTTCTTTTATTCTCTTTACATGTCTGCTTTACTGTTTCTTTTCTTTTACATGTCTCCTTTCTTTTATTCTCTTTACTTGTCTCCTTTCTTTTATTCTCTTTACATGTCTGCTTTATTGTTTCTTTTCTTTTACATGTCTCCTTTCTTTTATTCTCTTTACTTGTCTCCTTTCTTTTATTCTCTTTACATGTCTGCTTTACTGTTTCTATTCTTTTACATGTCTCCTTTCCTTATTTTGTCTTTGCTTTTCTCTTTTTCTTTTTTATTCTTATTTCTTTTCTCCTTTCCTTTTTTTTATTCTCCTTCCTTCTCTTTGCTTTCTTTTCTTTTATTATTCTTGAGTCTCTCCTTTCCTCCTTCTTATTTGCTTTGTATATCTCTTGTCTTCTTGTGTATCTCCTAATAATGCTGTTTATATTTTTAATTTGTCCTATTGGTGGTAGATATTGGTTACTGGTAGAAAAAGCCTGACAGTAGGTCTCCTCAAATCCTCAACACTCTATTATTAAAATCTAGTCCTTTAAATATTATGGGCACTACCATCATTTTTAAGCTAGTTTTTTTTTTCAGTTCTCCAGCAAGGTCTTGATATTTTTTTTCATTCTCTATTTTCACCTTCTTGTTTACAAAGACAAACATCTACTATTTTGCAGATATTGTTTTATGAATTTCTATGTTCATAACAGGTGCCTGGTGGTTCCTAGTGGGGACTGTGTGGCAGCAAATCCCCTCAATCTTCCAGGACCCTTCCCAGTATCGTTGCAAACTGCTGTGATTTGGATAATTTAAATTGTTTCTTGAATTTCCGAAGCCAACAATCTCACCTCTAATGATTTTAGCATAGGTCTAAGTGCAATTATTATTATTATTATTATTATTAGACAAAAAAGGTAAACAGAAATGAAAGAAAAAATGGGGAAGGAAAAAAGGAGTGTGGAATTAAGAAAATGAAGAAGAAAGATAAGAAAATAAATGAAGATAAAAGAAGGAAATGGATAGCATATGAAAGAAATAAAAATGGAAGGATAGGGAGAGAAGATCAAAATGAAAGAAAGGAAAAAGAAGATACAGAAATGAATGAAAGATGAAGAAAAAAGAAGCGAACAAAAAAGAAATGGAAAAAGAAAGGTATGGAAAATAAAGAGAAGAAAAGTAAAAAGAGAATAGATAAAGAAAGAAATGGAAAAAGAAAGAGTAGACAAAGAAATGGAAAAAGAAAGAGTAGACAAAGAAATGGAAAAAGAAAGAGTAGACAAAGAAATGGAAAGAGATAAAGAAAGAATGGAAAAAGAAAGAGTAGATAAAGAAAGAAATGGAAAAGATAGAGTATGTAAGGAAATAAATGGAAAAAGAAAGAAATAAATAAAGAAAAAGTAGAAAAAGAAAGAGAGTAGATAAAGAAAGAAATGAAAAAAGAGAAAAGATGATATACGAAAATGAAAAAGGATAAAAGATAAAAAGTAGATAAAGAAATGGAAAAAGAAAGAAAGAGAGAGAGAGGATAAAGAAAGCAATGAAAGAAGAAAGAGGGGAAAGTAAAGAAAAAGAGAACTATGAGGAAGACAAAAAAGAGAATCAAAGGTGGTTATAAAAAGAAAGAAGTGAAAAACATTGATACTTTTAGTGAAAGAATCAAGTGAAAGAAAAGAAATGTAGCCAGAAATATGCATGGCAAAAGGTTCTTAAAAGATGATGATAAGAACAAATAAAGCATAAAACTAAAACTTAACAAAAATAGCAAACAAAAAACTTTCTTTTTCTTCCATTTTGGCTTTCAATCTTCTGTCATGTAATATATGACAGGTTTGAACTGGAGGGTCTTGCTTAGCCTTCTAATCATTCGTAACATCTTCATTCTTTTGCTCACCCCTGGAAGGCCAGCGCTTAGCAAAGAGGAAAGAAAACGAAAAAGAAAGCCCACAAAAGAGAAGCTAAACAGATCAAAGTATGTCATAGTCAGTAGCGTGGTTTTTAAAATGAAAAACGAACAGCGAACTGGTGCCTCCCTCTGTTGCCAGCGCAGGAGAGCTAAGAGTTAAAGCAAGAGATTAAGAGAAACAGAGAGTGGGAAAAAAAAAAAAAAAAAAAATGGCTGAGATAAAGGGAGGCAACCAAGTGCTGTCTGCTTTGAGGCACAGTTGACCTATGTTACTTCATTTAATGATATCCTCTTACCATCTGGTTCTAGCCACTTTCGCGTAATCATTTCTTGTGGGAGCAATGGTAACACTGACCTATTGCACTTGCAGCAATTATAGGGGGGGAGGAGGAGGAGGATGGATGGATGGATGAATAGAGGGGGGGATGGATGGATGTAGGTGATGGAAAGGGGTAGGAGGAGGAAGCTATTGTTATAACCCTCCCCCTCCCCAAGCAGTCTGTTACCCTCCCTTACAACCCTTGTTGCTCTTCTCACACCTCCTCCTTCATGCTTCCTTCACACATGCACACATACGCTAATAAGAGACTTCTCACCCAATGACATCCTTACAATACTATGACTGCTATTACAATCATCAAAACCATGATACTCAACCCCCACCCCGCTATTGTTTCCCAATACTTTATCAGCACTGACTCCTACCCCGAACATCATTTTCATTTTTCTGGGTAAGAAATGCAAGGACATTCAAACTCAAACAGTGGAATTTATCCTCTCATTAAAAATATTCATTTTGTATAGTTCTATATGAAAAAATGCTTTTGCTTGTTATGCTGTTTTGTATTTTGATATTACACCTTTAATAATGTAATTACACCATTAAATGCAAATATAACATTTTGTAAATCTGCTAAAATATACATACATACATACATACATATATATATATATATATAGGAATGGTGGTGAAAGGGATAGTGACTCGAATTCAGGAATCAGAGGGTCGAGTTTGATATCTTAATTTACATGCAAATACACTGAATGAATCCATCTATTTGTTATGGATAAAATAGCAGGGCAGACTGTGTCCTGTAGCCTTGGGTGGCAAATGGTCTAGGAGGAGGGCAATTCTGATTCAAAACCTGAGGAGTGTAATTTGGGGACCCTTGTGGTACATGGAATACCAATACTTTGTATTTGGATCTTTCAAGATGTGTGGTTGGTTCAGCACAAGCCTTCACCACTGTAATCAAATCATATGTGCAGGTTAGTCTGGGTGTTCTAAGAACTGAGCCACTGTACCCTCCTATATTGAAAAAAATGGCAGGTAGGTCCACCATATATATATATATTTAAAAATTTTTTATTTTCATCTCTTTCCTTTGATGAATCTCTTTACTGGCTTGATTCAGTTTTCTGTTATAAAATGGAATAGTGGTACATCTACAGCACATATATGGTGGCTGTTAAATCACAAAGCGATTATGACCATCACTGACATGTCCAGCCCGCCACTTAAACTCCCCTCCTCTGCCACAACACTGAATTCATTGGTTGTGTGAACAACAGTGGCTCATATAGCCAGCCATCGATCTGCATTTCTTGTCACATATGTGGCATATCAAATCATCTCCAGGTGGTGGAAGGAGACATTGACCATCATAACTTCCTGTGTGCCCTTTCATATACCTTGTCAGGCCCAACCTGGACTTGCACACCCTAGTGCAGGTCGGGTATTTAAAGCATGACATTATGAAATCGTCATATACGATAGACTGTTGGTGTGACCGTTGGTGTCTGATCAGACCTGCTCTGGACAGACATATCCAATTGCATTGGGCACATGGCCAGGTTGGCACCTCTTGGCAATTCAGTGATCCCTTCTGAACCCCTCTCTTCAGGTCTGCATATTTTTGTGATGCCTCATGGAAGATCTTGATGCCATCAGCAATACCAGTTCTCCAAGAAACCTAGTCTTCAGCTAAAGTCTTCCAGTTTTCCATTTTAGGCAGAGATATTAGATGTATAGAGTTGAAGTAGACTTTAGAAGGAACCAGAAACCCAATCCTAAACAGGAAACCAAGGATAAACCTCTAATTCTGTTCAAAAAACCTGAGAAGAGTGTGAACCAGAAGATAGGGAATCTATCTACACTTAAATTAAAGTTCACTCCAGACCTCATATACAGGGTGCAATGGGTAAATTGTCACCATTTTATATTTTTAATTTAACGCATGCACATTGTTTGTTTTTGATTTTGTTGACTGCACAGTATAGTAGGGTCAGTTGGGCACCATCTGTGAGCAAAAGAGCACCATAATGCAATTTGCTCCACCAGAAATTTGGAAATGGCATGTTGTACCGCTTGGCTTTTGTGCTGGAAGCTCTAATAAAAACATTTCACAGTGTTTGGGTGTCAATCTGAGGACAGTGCAGAGGATTCAGAAAGAGTTGGGTGAGTCTAATGGTGATTACGAAAATCACAAGTGGAAAAAACATTCTTATCAGTCTGATAAGAAAAGAACTCCTGAATTTGTTGGTGAGGGCCTCAGACTCAACACGGAGGCCTACATCAAGTGTTTTGAGCAGGTAGTGCTGCCCTAGGTCAAGAGGGTGGCTGCTGGAAGACCCTATATCTGGCAACAGGACTCTGCACCATGCCACACAAGCAGGAGACCCCAGTCATGACTGCCAAACAATTTTTGTGACCACATTACCCCTTACATCTGGCCATCTTACTCCCCAGACTGCAACCCCCTTGATTATGTGGGGGCACAATTGAGTGTGAGACTAACAAAACTCCTTGTAATCTCAAAAATTACATGAAGCAAGGATTATGGCAACATTCATCAACTTAGACAAGGAGACCGTCCAGAAGAGTTGCAGGAGATTCCAAAGTTGTCTGGAGGATGTGGTTGGAGCTAATGGGGATTTTATTGAATAAATTTACTCTTTAGTATTTCAAGATATTTTTGCTTAATTTTGGTAAATATATCTGTTAAAATGAGATGTCAGTGTTATTTTCATTTCTGCATAATTTAGATGACCATCGCACTCTGTATGCAATCCACTGCTAAAGATGTTGGAAAATAGGTTGGCTCATTCTATTGCTCCAGGAAGTAACTGACTCCTTTTGCTATACTTTATCTTTACAAGAGACCAAAGATTGAACATTGCTATCCGTATCTGGGCCGGAGATTCACAATCCTCACTTTCCAGTCTGTATGGAGTCAGAATTGTTGACATGATCTTGTGGGGGAAGATTTATTTTACACCCTGCAGCCTCTTTACCACAGATGCAATGTTGCTACTTTATTGCTGTTTCCATAAAAAGTGTTTAGATGAGATCCATTCTTTAATGCCACTATTTCAGGCCTTTATAGCCATGACACTTCCACAGAGTTGAATCACCCCCATTTCATCTATATTCCAAATCTAAGGAGAAAGTTCTCACTCAGATTCTTCTTAAGAACTACTACTTTGTGGAACAGACTCCTGCATGGAAGCTTCCATAAAAACCACAATATTCGCTTCTTCAAATCAAGAGCCAATCATTATTTATCATCATAATCTTCACTTTCTTATGACCTCCTTTTTAATTCACATCACACACCTTGTTTACAGCCATATCACATTGAAACACCATTGCGCCTGGTTAGTACCATGTTGGGTGATCTCTTGGGAATACCAGGAGCTGTAAGTTTGGATGTATGGTTGATATAATGGATAATGGATTGGAATTAATAATCAGAGAGCCAAGTTCCAATTTGAGTTGAGTTCATTATGTTCATTTACATGCAAATACTCTTGGGAAGGTCATTAATCCAACTTTTCACCCACTTAGGTATGGGTTAATCATTAAGAACTTGTATCACTATATTCATTATTAATTAAAAAAAATTCTTACAATCTAAAATACATTTTCAGGTTTTAAATAACCTGCAAAGTGTTGATAAGCCATTGAAAATGAATGACTAAACAAATCATATAACACACCTCATTCATCCTAATCTTTTTAAAAGTAACCCTCTACCTTGAGTGGCTCTTCAACTGTGTATTGGGTGAACTTTATATAAAAAAAAAAAAGAGTTTCATAAGTGAAAAGCAATCAGTTTTACAATATTTGCTGTTTGGGACTTTGGAGGTTGGGGAAAAGTTTTTGGTTGATTACCAGAAATTATATACTAGCTGGTTTTGAATTCAGAGTCTCTTATCCTAGGCCGGTTGCCAACCAAGGCTATAGAACCTATACTGTCCTGCTATTTTATCCATAACTGGGGGGAGGAGAGAAGAAGAGGATTCATACATTTACTAAGGGGATTAGTATGTAAGTGAACATAATCAATCCAACGGGAATTCGAACTTGGTTCTTTGATTCTTCAATCCAGGCCACTGTCCATGATTTCACCGTGCCTCCTCTCAATGTTATATAAGTTTGATTATAAATCAACGAAAATTTTTCATTAAGGATTTTTTGTTTTTTTTTATGAAGAAAAAAATAATCAAAAAATAAATAAAAGAATAAACAAAAATAAATAAAAAAAATAATCAATTATTAAAGAACATTTGTTGATCTTTAACCAAACTTTAGTAAGCTTGTCTCGCTAGATCAATTTCTACTGAATAGTGAGTTTGATTCTCACTGTGTGCCCTATACTTTTAGCCTTGTGCCACAACTAAGATTCGCTTAATAAATTACTATATACATGGTGGATAAAGAGGTCTGAAACTTTAATAAAATTTTTGTAATTAATATTTTTGTTTTATTTACCGAAGATCAATAAAATAGACCTTCAACCTACAATATACCAGGTGTAACAGCAAAATTGTCCAATTGTTAGATTAAGTTCTGAACCAGTGGGTCTTAGAAATAATTAAAGATAGCTTACTGAAATTTTCCAAGGTTTGTATAATTACTCTCCAAAAACAGAAGAATTGTGATGAAATTGATCATAAATGAAAATGACATGATCATCATTAATTAATCATAGCTAAGGATTGGAAGCTCATGAAAGATTGAAATAAAGTTCACACATATATATATATATATATATATATATATATATATATATATATATATATTATTCCAGGATCATTTTCCAACTTATTCAAGATGATCTTTGCCCTCTCTAACCTTCAAACTTTCTGTCCTGGAGTAACAAGGTGTCTCACAGTTTTCACATACAATTTCATTTTCAATTTTTTTTTCACTGCTCTTTGGACTGTCATAGCTGAAACTCCTCTCTCACGTGGCAAACATCTTATGAATTGAGTTGGATCTTTTCTAATTAATCTCTTTATCTCTAAGTTGAAATGATGATCCCTCTTCCTGTTGTGACCTCCTGATCCAGTTTTCCTCTCTACTGTTCCCTCTTTTTTAAAATTATTCACTGTTCTTGATGGTTCTTGAATGGGTCTTGAAGATGGAAGCCGGAGTATGAATGTTGGTACCATTACTGAAGTCCTGAATGATCTTTTTCCTCTTGTCATTGCTCAGTTGGGAAGACATAGTGGATCTGACACAAAACGATTTTATCCTGTTCTCTTCTTAGCTGAATAACTCAAGTGGTTTTAACAGTGATTCTTCCGACAAATGGTGGCAAGATGGCCAAACGTCTTATCTGAAAAACTGGAATTAGTCTAGTAGTTTTTTTTAGATATTAAACATCTTGTGAAATGGACAATTATCACATGATTTGGACAATTTTGCTGTTTCATCTGGTACTTTTGAGTGAATATCCTCTTTGACTGACCGCACTATCAGGTGCTGATTCAGCTCTGCCACTCATAGCATTATATCTATTTCATTTGTTTTCTTGTCATTCGTATCAAAGTAGGTTCCATTTATTTTCTGATCTCATCTTCCCATCTTGATAGATGCATTTTCCAACGGTCTTTTCCATTTGTGTGCGCAGCATTCAGCAATAGCCCGAGTCCATTTCTTGTTGCGGAAACTGTGAAATATGTCCAACCCATCTGAGTTTGTTTTGATGATACTTTCTGATGATTTTCTTCACCTGATATCCTTGTTCCACATGTGATCGCTTAACAAAATTTCCAGCATTGGCCATTCAATGACTCTCTGTACTGTTATTAGTCTCTGTTCTGGGAATAACATGACCGTAGTATGATACAAGAAGAATAGCAACTAATCTGAGAGAATTTATTAGCTGAAAAATACTGATCAAAACAAGAAAGATGAAGATACTGTTTAAAATAATTCATTTAAGAGTGTACTTCAAGACAAAAAATATTCTATTGGTAAATGTTCAGTGATATTGTATCATAAGATTAGGTGTTCTCAATTCAGGTTTTTCTAATATGTTAGCCTCAAAACCTGCAATTGTGACTTGCAATTTAAACGTGTGGATGTCATCTTCATTTTTACTTCTTTTCTTTGTCTGGACCAGCTGCACCCCGTCCTCCAAGTAAGTCTACATCCAAACACGTATTTACCACCCTCTTGTCTCCAGCATAACTCCTACCATCTAAGCTTTTGCTTCAACTTGCTTGCTTCCCATTGTCTGTCCTTGTCCTTTGCTCCATCTGCCCCACATTCAAGTCTAATCGTTCTCGTCTTGCAATATCGAATTGATTATGCATAAATGCTGTATCTTGACCACCATCTTTGATAGACCCGTTCTCTTTGTTGTGCTATTTTGAATGAAGCAGGAATGGATTATCATTGAGAAAGGAGAGCAAAGAAAATGATTGCAGCAGAAGAGGAAAAGAAAGGACAGGCAGTGTGAAAGTGAGGGCCAAAAGAAGAAAAAAAATGTCCCCAAATGATTCCTAACAGAAGTGCCAGCAGAAAACACCTCTTACCCTTCCAGGTCTTTCAACCAAAGAAATCAACATCTTTCTTTATACACCTACTGTTCTTTGAATAGTACATTAAAAGGAATTAACTTAGTTAAACATGTTGTTATGATGTAAAATCAGAATAGACAAGAAACAAGACAGGATTATTAAAAAAACATGTACACTTTTCTGTAAGATCGTAAAAAGTTTAAAGTACAATGATTGGCTAGCCTGACCTAAATTTTAGATGCTTTTGTAACCTTTAAGTTGATTTACATAGGTACAACAATAAATCCATTTCCTAATGAAAAAAAAGAAAAAACCCAAAACCAAAGCATTTACACATTATTTACTTTTTAACATAATCTTATTTGTTACTGCACTTAATTCTCTGATGAATATTAATTGCATAGAATGAAAACTATAGAGTGCAGAAAATTTTAAAAAATATCCGTGCTCTGAAGATTATAATTTACCATTAAATGAACTGCCAATATAATTCTAAAATCATTAATTTTTCAGATGAGTTTAATTTTATAATAAAATCTTTTTTTTCTTGGTGTCCAGCCATAATAAAATCAATTGTAAATTTACTGTTTATCTGAAATTCAAACACAGAAAATATTCTTGTTTGTGTCAGAAGGAAAATAATTTTTATTTAGACATTGATAGATAACATCCACAATTTATTGGGACATGTAGGGAAGATAATGGTTTACCTTTGACTTGAACAGAATAAGATTGTAGTGTTTGGGGAAGCATCCTCTTAGGAGTCAGTTCCACAAAGTAATGATTCATGGGAAGAAGCTTTTCAAGTAGAACTTACATCTTACCAATAAACTACAAAGGGAATAAATATAGCTCACTACAATTTGCATAGCAAGGCAGGTCTTAGTCATGAAGAGTGGGGTATAGTAATGATATATGAAGAAAGATGTCTCCCAAAAACTAAACACAGTATTAAGAAACAAGAAATTTTTACTAGAAACAACAAAAAATGATTACTGATCTACTATTAATCTTCCTATATGTCGGTGAATGCCGGACAGTTCCCTCACATGTGAAGACGATACTTGAAGTAACAGAGATATTGTTCTACAGAAGGATGCTGAGGATACCATGGACTGAGCATGTGAGCAATGAGGAAGTTTTAAGGAAAATGGAAACAAAAAGTTTGGGATCAAAAAGAGACATGTCAAGTAAACTTGTGTAAATGGATGATAAAACAGGTACTGGATGGGGTAATTAGGGGATAACTATTGCTACAAAGGATAAGAAATTTTGGAGAGCCATGATTTCCCATGTTCTGAAGGTGTACATATAAAAAAAGAATTGTTTGGTATAAGTATAAAAAAATTGGTTACCCAAAGAGGATTGATTTTTTGCAGTAGTAACGTGAAATTACTGTCATTCCTTATGTTTGAATTTCAAATCGATCGGCTGGGATGATTATTGTTTTTAGAGAAACATACATTTACAACATTCTTATTCCATTCCAATCACCCCCTTTTATTAAATATTCAGTAACTTTTCTCTCACCCCTTGATTCAGGCTCCGACCATTCTAGGACAAAGTGTTTCATTTGAATATTTAATAAAAGAATGGTTGGAATATTGTTCCAAGTGGATTTTTTCTCTCCAGACCCCCAAAAAAGAATAATCATAATGGCTTATCTATTTAAAACCCAAAGGCACTAAATTTGGCTTAGTTTGTGGGGAAACCATGTAGAAGGTTGATGTTATGACAATTTGGCCTTGTAAAAATACTTAATTCATCCACCAAAAAAAGAAAAGAAAAAGAAAAATATTCCAGAAATAGTTGAGGTAATTTACAAAATTTGTTTTTACTTTTTTATTTTAAAGTCCAGTTTCTTCTTATAACGACAGTTTCTATACAACAGTAAATAGAAAAAATTCTTAATGACTACTCTTACTACTTCAACTCTGACTGTTACACAGACTATTATGTGGGCTAACTATTTGATATCTTGTCCTTTATTTACTATAATACATAGTAGCAAACACAGGAAGATTTCTTAATGACTCTTGTTAACATGTTGAGTTAGACTGCTGCTCTTTCTATCATAAGGACTGACTACTTCAGACATTGTCTTTTATTTATACCTGGCACACATATGTAGTAGTAGACACAAAAGGATATTTAACAGAAACTGCATGTTGTTAGTTGAAGAGTATAAAATCTCTAATAAAGTAATAACTATACATGCTTAAAACATTAGTACCTGCTTTAAATGCTGTGTAGTTTTAAGTTATTCACTCAGTGGAGATATCATATCTTATTCATAATTTTAAATAAAAATGCAGTTTTTCTTTGTGTCTGAATTTGATTAATAGAATACAGCCTAATAATACATCTGTTATAATTTGAATCCATCTAATTTTTTCATCTTACCAAATACAGCTTTTCTTCACAAGCATTACCGCTAAATATGAATATGACAATAAAGATGAGGACAATAGTTTGAATGATGTAAATAGTTACAATACCTTATCTCAGAAATGTAGACAGATATTACAGCTAAATGTGTGGGACATAAAACATAAAAGCTGTAATGATCTCTAAGACTAGAGTGCAAGCCAATGTTCCATGGCAAACAATGAAAATCAAACTTTGTTGACATTCTCAAAATCTCCCATGCTTAAAAGATTAGAAAAAAGTTTATCTATGAAACTGGAGATCCTTTTTTAAGACAGCACCTTCTAAATAGAGTAAGGGATACAGCCTGATATGTATGGTAGGGTCAGGATGAATTCAAACATATTTAAAACTAATAATCATTAAGTGAGTGTGGAGACCCTCCCACAGTCAAACACTGTGAAATGTTGCCAGTTAACAAAGAATGTTCTTACAACATGGCAGACATGTATTTTGGTTGGGTTATATACAATAATGACATTCCAAAAGGCAGGTCATCTTTAGGAACCTATTCTGCTTATTTTCTTTTCAATATGAGAATGAAAATAAATCAATTTATAGTATCAAAAAGAATTAAACCATTTTGATAATTTAATAGAAAACATTTATTTATTAAGATATTTCCAGATTCTCATCATATTTCCAGATTCTCATCATATTTCTGTTCAGAAGTATGATGCTTTCTGACTCTAGTGTCATCAGCTGTGTTATGGTTTCTGTTGTAGCATACCTACAGACAATAATGGGTATATCCCCATTCGTGTAAATACAGTAGTAAATACTGTATGTTGGTGTGCAGTTGGAGATTTGTCTCCAGCTGTGCTGATCAAACTCTCACCCAGGAGGCGGAGAGGATCTTCAGATGAGGCTATGTCAATGGGAAGAGTCTGGTCTTGGGAAACAGCTACCTGACCCTGTTTTATATGTGTCTACGGGGAATTTTTGGATGAACATATGGGCTCAGATACCCCACATTAAATTCAGTCTTGTGCCACATCTTACCACGTGAGGTGGTTGGTAGATATCCTGCAGTTGGAAATTCATTGTGGAATTAACTTGACTGAGTTCTAGCATTTGACTACGTCTTCTGCGCACCATTGGCGAATCTTATATGTGTTGTTCTTGCCCTGAGTATTATCGTTCATTACCAACCTTTGTTTGACTATTCTATTCAGTAACCTTCCCTAGGTTGCAACTGTTTCCTAGCCACATTCGAACTGAATTGCTGCAGTTCCAAAGTCACTACAGAAAACCTATCCAATTTATGACTAGAAAATTTACCACAGTTTTAACTTCAAGAAGATATCTTTTGTCAGAATAAATTAATTTCATCATAGAAAACTCTCTTTCAGCCTCCACAGAACTTACATCAATGGTATTAATTATATGTTTAGCTGTTATATATTGGTTATTAATATATAAGATTATTTTTGGATAATCAGACAACCGGTTCATAAAGCTTTTATAATTTTAAGAACTGGTAGGATGCCTCCATTGGGTATATGTGACATTTTGGTGACCTTACTGTAATATTACAGTCAACTATTTTCCTGATTGACCACTCATTCACAATCTTGCAACATTATGCTGATTTTTCAGCTACAGCACTTTGCAACATTATGCTGATACTGCAAAGTGTTGTCGCTGAAAAATTCTGCACTGATCAAATAACCTTTATGTAACATTGTAGAAAAGTTGTAGCAAAGTCATTTTGTTAGCTGGGTAGGATGCCATCTGGTGTGTGGTTCAAATGGGTTTATTTGAGAATGGTATGTTTTTGTTTTTAATTGTATGCTGAAAGAACAGTGAACCTCAAGCAAGGTCCTAACTGAATTGTCACTGAGTTTGATGGTGATGAGGGGAATTATTATGATTTAATTTTTGCAATCAGAGTAAAGAACTCCAATTCAACATCTTTGACTCATATTTTCTCCTATAACCTTTCATCAATGTAACCATCTTATTTAAAAAAAAAAATAAATAAATAAACTCTGCCAATTCTCACCCATGGTTATCTCTCACTTCTTCAGAACTGTTAATACTGCCTCTCTTATTCACATCCTTTACTCTCTTACTATGATCATCTCTCTATATTTCTTTTTCTCTCACACCTCTATTCCTAATTTTCCTTTTCTTTATCAGTTTCCTTTTCTAACTTATCCCCTTCCTTCTTTTATTTCTCCTCCCTCATCTTGTCTTTTACCCATTTTCTCACTTTCTCTCTCTCCTTCCAAATGTTTCTTTTTTTTGTAATCAATTCACCCCAAGCAAGGCGATAATACAACTAAGATGCAGTGGTCTAGTGGGACTGAAAGAAAATGAGAAGACTTTAGACAGAACCAGATACCCAATCTTCAATAGGAAACAAGGGATAAACCTTCTACTCCTGTTCAAAAAACAGAGAGGAGCATGAACTGGATGATTCCAGTTTTTACCTGCATTGTTTATATCTTTCATCACAGACATAAGCATCTACAGGTCTAGGTTAAAAACTATGGAGCCTCTGACCCCAACAAGCTCCACAGACAGCCTTCTCCTCCCCTAACTCCATTCCTCAACCCTAAACACAAATGGCCCAGTTCATCTTGAAAGCAGGATGGATACTTGTAAATAATTCATGGCATCCGTTTTACAAAATATATCCCATCACTACTTATTTTTAATCTTTCAGGCTGATTGTTTTTTGTACTGCCTTTTTTTTATTGCTATTTTATTTTGATTGCTATTATTTTTTGTTCTGTACATGAATGCAAAATCCGGTTGAGTTTTCAGTCTATATCAATTACATGGTGACAGAAAAATACTGTCTTCCTACTTTGACCTTTTGACCAATCCACCTTCTGGACACGGTGAAACATTCAGTACACTTCCTTCCTGACCCAATCTCAGTCTCTTCCGATTTAAGTCTGTTCATATTTTAGTCTGGTCATATCTGTTTATCACAGTGTTTTCCTATCTGTTTATCTCTCAGTCTATTCATGATCTATATAAGTATCTCGGTCTGTTTATATCTTGTATTTGTAAAACGTCTTTATATTCTTTGAAGAACAATAAAGATAAAGCATCCTCTAATTTTGTCAACAACAAATAAAAAGATTTTCATATGTTTCAATGAACATAAGTTAACGTCATTTTCCATCAAATTTTTATTCTAGATCTTGAAATAAAAATACAGTAAAAATTTAGAGGAAAGTCTTCTAAGTCCTCTCAGGGTGCTGTACTAAGTCCTCTTTTCTCCCTCATTCAACTCACTGTTTTTTCAGAGAACAGTATTTCCTTTTATCACACAATGACACATAGAGAACAGACTTCTTCAGTTGATTGATAACAATTTCATCTGAGATGCCCAAGAGGATGCGGGGAAGTGAACATTGTTTTCAACGGGGAAAATAGAATTGGCAGGCCAGGTTCAAATTATGGCTTAGTCTGTTGCATTCATGTTTACACGAATCAACTTGGAAAAGGCATGAATCCATCTTTTGAATTTCCATCAGGAAAGGTATGAATCCATCTTTTCGTCCCTCACAAAAGGTATGAATCCATCTCTCCTTACCTCAGGGAATGGTATGAATCCATCTCTTCTTCCCACAGGGAATGGTATGAATCCATCTCTTCTCCACTCAGGGAATGGTATGAATCCATCTCTTCTCCACTCAGGGAATGGTATGAATCCATCTCTTCTTCCCTCAGGAGAGGCATGAATCCATCTCTTCTTCCCACAGGGAATGGTATGAATCCATCTCTTCTCCACTCAGGGAATGGTATGAATCCATTTCTTCTTCCCTCAGGAGAGGCATGAATCCATCTCTTCTTCCCACAGGGAATGGTATGAATCCATCTCTTCTTCCCTCAGGAGATGGTATGAATCCATCTCTTCTTCCCTCAGGAGAGGCATGAATCCATCTCTTCTTCCCACATGGAATGGTATGAATCCATCTCAGGGAATGGTATGAATCCATCTTCCATCAGAAACGTTATTAATCCATCTCATCTCACCTGAGGGAAAGGTATGAATCCGTCTCTTCTTCACTCAGGGAATGGTATGAATCCATCTCTTCCCTCAGGAAAGGCATGAATCCATCTATTCTTCCCTCAAGAAAGGTATGAATCTATCTCTCCTTCCATCAGGAAAGGCATGAATCCATCTCTTCTCTCATCAGAGAATGGTATGAATTCATCTCATCTCCCCTCAGGGAGTGGTATGAATACATCTCATCTCCCCTCAGGGAAAGGTATGAATCCACATCTTCTTCCCTCACAGAAATTTATGAATCCAACTCTTCATCTCTTCTCTCCTTGGAAGTGCTTGAATCCAACTCATCTCCCTTTGTGAAAAGCATCATTTCTTCAAGAGTGATGCAAGGTTCTGTTAGTATCTTCACATAGCATTCATTTTTTATCAATATATATATATATATATATATATATATATATATAGGAACATTTTGATGGTAGTGATAGTGATGTATCTATAATTGGCACCAGTGGTGTTCATTAACAGGATGTCAAATACTCATTGTCAAATCTGTCAGGCCCTTGTTGGATGACAGACAATAGAATCTTCCTAATATCTATGGATTTTCACTTTAGTGTACAATTAGCCATATTTAACTAAGCTTAGTTGATATTTGAAATTTTATCTCATATATTTCTCTTGTAACTTAATGTGTTTTAAATGTAACACTATGAAAAGTAAAAGCTTTGCCACAAAAATAGATTTCTCTCAAATAATTGCTTATTTCATTAGAAGTGAAATTGATAATGATAATAAGAGAAAACTAGAAGGAGTTATTTGCCCTTGGAGAATTCTTTTATTGTGCAAATGACATCAATTGACAAATGATTTTCATTGACAGTCTGCTTTTATCTGTAATTTTGCAACTATGTCAGATAATGACTAGATAATTGCACATGTGTGCATATGTGTGTGTGTGTGTGTTTTGTGCACTTAATGCAGATCTGTCAAAGGGATGATGGCTGGATGCATAGGGATAGTATTGGTGCATAGAAGATGGGTAGGTTAGAAGCATCACATTTTTAAAATACATTTATTTTTCTTTTTTCTTTCATCTTTTTTTTTTGGATAGATCCTTCAGTGCAGTTGAAAGTCAGCTGTGATGTGAAAGCTATTGAAAAATGGCTTTCTTGATCATCTCTTCAGGTTAAGTAATTTTTGAACACGTGCAGAATTGTATGAATCTATGTTCTAAATGTGAGAATCAGATTTTAGCAGAATAAAAACCCCCACCATTCTTCTCTTTTCTTCTCTCTTTATCTTTCTCTTTCCCCTCCCATTTTAAATACATTTTCACTTTGTTGTAAACTTCCCTCCTCTTCTTTCCTATTTACAAAAACATTATGAATTATTTTTTTTATATAACTCCTTGGTGTTGACAAGCCCGTTCTAGGTGAAATGGCCATATATCATATGGGTTATTGAATTTTATCTATGTGTAATTCAATATATATATATATATATATATATATATATTTATATTTGGGGAGCAATTTTCATTTATACAAGTTTGTTTAAAGGCTACAGAAATTTTTTGTCAAGGATATTTTTCTCATTTTTCTACAGAAATATTTTTTTTAGAGAAATGACAGAAGAATAGGGAAAGTGTATAAAGAGACAAGAAAAAAACAAAAGGGAGATATAACCATAGCACTTGACACATACACACAAATACATACACTAAAGGAGGAAAAAAATGAACCTAACACCAATAACTAGTACATAAATTAATTACATCAAACTTAGTATAAAGATAACGAAGAATGAGAAAATGACAGGCAATCATTGAAATCTCCTGATGAGTGGACTGAATGATTGCAAAAAGTTTTGTCTATGAAACTCTGAAGTTGAGATGCTGAATATAACGCCAATCAGCTAAATGACAAAATTTTATTTTTTATTAATCCTATATATATATATATATATATATATATATATATATATATATATATATATATATAGAACGATAAAAATTATTAAAAAAATGAATTAAAATCTTCAGACATACTGGGTTGTAGATTAATATTCTTATGTTTTTATTATTATTATTTCATTTAGATTCCTCGACTAGTTTCGGCGAACATGGCCATCATCGGGAGAAAAAAAATGTTTCTGCTTGCTGCTTGCTGTCTTGATGGAGAAAATGAACTTTTGTCTGTAGTTTTCATTTGTTTTTTTATTTGTTTTTTTTATCTTTTTAACATGAGTTTATTAACATTCCTTGTGTTGGTCAAACAGTCTCTTTTAAGTTGTCATTTGAGATAAGAGCTGGATGGATTCATGCTAGTTTGAATTCCTTCGGTCAGTTCGGTCAGTTCAGCAGTTTTATTGGTACCTGGAGAGGGGATGGTAAGTGTGTGTCTGTGTGTGTTATTTAGTTTAGTGTGTGTGTTATTTAGTTATTTAGTCTCTGGTAAGTGTGTGTCTGTGTTATTTAGTTTTTAGGGAGTGAGTGAGTATGATATGTGTTAGCTTGTATATTGCTATGGGTGTGTGTTATCATTTGGCTCATTAGGAAAGTGAGTGAGTATGATGTGTGTAAATGTGTATATTCGTGTGGGTGGGTGTATAAGTGTGAGGCCTCAACACCTCCGTAAGCATGTCTGTTTTGTATGGGTGTGAAATGTGGGTGGTTTTGATTTGTAGGGTTATGTATTAATACTATCTATACTGTTAAATTTATGGTTTAGCCAAGCTGGATAGTGTGTTTTTAAATGTTGTATCCATTTATTTTCATGGAACTCTAAAATCTTTCTAATGTTATCTGCTCTGGACTTTTCTATTCTCTCAATTATAGTGAATTTGGCATGGGTTTTGAAGTCGTGTTTTTCTATGCGGAAATGTTATTCTACAGGTAATAATTTTTCATGGGGAGTCAACTTAATTCGATTGCGATAATTATTAATTCTGTAGTGAAAGGGCCATTTAGATTTTCCTACATATTGTTTCCGGCATAGTGTGCATTCTAGGAGGTAAATTATGTTATGACTTCTACAGTTAGAGTCGTGGTAGATTTTGAAAGTAGATTTAGTGACTGAGCTAGTGAATGAATTCGTGTGTCTAACGTGGTTGCAGCATAAACTTCTTTTGTTGTTACATGGTTGGGAAAATCTCTCTCTCTCTCTCTCTATATATATATATATATATATTTATATATATAGCATATATCCCCTGACGAGTGGAAGGAGCGATTGCTGGAGGGTCCTCTATGAAACTCTCGAGTTGGAATGCTGAAGGTAACATCAATCAGCTAAGTGACAAATTTTATTTGTATTAATCCTATATATATAGCACAAGGCAAAAAATGGATGCACACATAGAAAGTTGATTTTTGTATTTTTACCAAAAGACAAATTAGTAATAGAATTTGTTTATTAATACAGGTGTATATTATACAAGTAAAAAAATGATTTAGTATTTTGTTTGGTAACTTTTTGCTTTAATAACAGCCTTAATTCTTCGTGGCATTCTATAGACTAAATTCTTTAGTAAGTCAACATCCTTCACCAGATTTTACCAGCATTCCTTTAATTCAGGGAAAAGCCCATCTTCCATGTTAACTTTCCTATTATGTGCTTGTTTGTCCATTATAGCCCCAAGGTTTTCAATTGGGTAAAGGCCAGGATTCTGACTAGGCCACTGGAAGAGTTACAATTACTAAATATATATATATATATATATATATTTCTAAAGGATTAATAGATTTTTTTTAATCGGTCATTTTTATTACATCAAACATTATAATCGTAGACACTTTTTATTTGAAATTGATGCCCCATTTATATTTAATAAACAATATGTAATAAATCTTTTAGTCTGCTGCACTTTTGTGAAATATAATTAAAAAACTGCATCCTCTAGTTGGGATTGAACCTGCGTCCTTCTTTGCAGAGTAACTACCATTTGATACTGCATACTTTCCTGCTTGTCCACAGAGGATGCATTTTCTCAAAGCACAGAATGATAGATTTTTAATAAATAAATAGAAATGGAGCAGCTCTTAAAGTAAAATGTATGCCTTATAATCACGTTTTTTATTGCTTTCTTCTATCCATATATATATATATATATATATATATATATATATATATATATATTTGTTAGAAAAGGATGAGCAGCTCTAAAAAGAGTCTCCCCAAAAGTTTCTTACTGGCAAAAAAAGTGCTTGATACCATAAGAAATGGCAGAGTTTCAATATTAAATCAAAATCCAGGTAGGCAGTGACTTGCTGCCTTACGATTGCATGCAAACACATGAAACTGGCAGTCGTGGCCTACTTGTATTTTGATTTAATATATACAGTTGCAGCCAAAATGTTCAGAACGGCATTGTTTTCCTCAGAAAAATAGGTATAAGTTTTTATCAAAGTTGTTTTATATTCTATAATTTTCACAGACAATAAATACAATATTAGTTGATATTGTCTGAGATTTTGGTGTAATTTGAGAGGATAATACAAAAGTTATGGATGATTTAGTGATTTACTGAAAACCCATGGCAGCCAAAATGATCACTTCTACTACAACAGTTTCTTTTCTTGCATTTCCCACCTGTGGCACTACCTTTCATTTACTTGCTGTTGTAGCATACCTATGGACAGTAATGGATATGTAGCCATTCACATAAATACAGGAGTAAATACTGCATGTTGGCCTGCAGTTAGAGATCCAATGTGGAATTCACTTGACTCACTTCTAGCTGTTGACTACATCTTCTGCACGCTGCTGGTGAATCTTATACATGTTGTTCTTGTCCTAAGTATTACCATTCATTACCAACCTCAATCTGTAGCCTATGGAAGGTTACTGAATAGAATAAATTCAGTAACCTTTCATAGGCTACAACACATGCTTCGCTGCTAACTACAATCCTCAAAGATTTAAATGCAGTATCAGTCATGTTCTTCTGTCTTCTTGGATCCTGATCATCATCTTTTGTCATCTCAATTCTCCCTATCTTCAGTCTTTTACTTTCACTTTCACTCCCTTTCTAGTGGCATTCCTGCCTTGCTTGGAGTGAAATGATTATATATATATAAAGTCATGGAACATTAAGGTTGTCTCTTTCTTAATTATTTAATTAATATTTGCTTTGGTATTACATTGAGCTCTCTGGATTACACCCTCTTTGGAATTATCCAAACAGATTACCAAACCCTTCATTACTTTACTATATATATATATATATATAATATATATATATATATATATACATATATATATATATATATACACACACACACACACACCAGGTGTAACAGCAAAATTGTCCAAATCATGTAACAGCATGCAATAATTGTCCATCCCACAAAACGTTTAATACCTAAAAAAACACTAAACTAATTGAGTTTCTTTTTTCCAGGTTTTCAGATAAAACGTTTAGCCATCTTGACACCATTTGTTGTAAGAATCGCTGAAAAGCCCTTTGACTTATTCAGCTAGAAAGCGAACGGGTTAAAGTCATTTTGTGTCAGCCCTACTATGTCTTCCCAAGTAAGCAATGGTGAGAGGAAAAAGATGATTCAGGCCTTCAGTAATGGTACCAATATTCATATTCTGTCTTCCATCTTAAAATTTGATTCAAAAGCCATCAAGAGAATGGTAAATAGGCTTAAAAAGAGGGAGGAATTGCGAGGAAAACTAGATCAAGAGACCACAATGGCAAGAATAATCATCATTTCAACTTAGAGCTAAATACATTCATAGAGCTCAAAGTAGAGTCCAGTAATGTTATAAAAACCTTGGAGAATTCCAGTAAGATATCTTTAATCATTTCTAAGATACAATGGTTCAGAACTTAATCTAACAATTGGACAATTTTGCTGTTACAGCTGATATATTGTAGGTTAAAGGCTTATTTTATTGATCTTCGGTAAATAAAACAAAAATATTAATAAGGCTTCAGACCTCTTTATCCACCCAGTATATAGTAATATAAGTATAGTATAAGTATAGTAAGTATAAAGTATAGGGAACCCAGTAAGAATCAAACTCACTATTCAGTAGTAATTAATCTAGTGAGACAGCTTGCTAAAGTTTGGTTAAAGATCAACAAATGTTTTTTGATAAAGATTGTTTGTTTATTTTTTGATTATTTTTGTTTATTTTTTTATTTTTTTTTTATTTTATAATTATTTTTTGTTTATTTTTATTTATTTTTGATTATTTTTTAATTTATTTTTCATTATTTTTTGATCAATTTTTTGTTTATTTTTATTTTTTAATCATTTTTTATTTATTTTTGTTTATTTTTTATTTTATTCTTTGATTATTTTTTGATCATTTTTTGTTTATTTATTTTATTTATTTTTTGATTATTTTTTTTAGAAAAAAGAAACAAAAAAATCCTTAATGAAAAATTTTTGTTGTTTTTTAATTCAGCTTATATATCATTGAGAGGAGGCACGGTGAAGTAATGGATAGCGACTCAGATTGAAGAATCAAAGAGCCGAGTTTGAATTCCAGTCAGATCCATTATATTCACTTACATGCTAATACCCTTAAGAAATGTTTGAATCCTCTTCTTCACTCCTCCCCCCAGCTATGGGTAAAATAGCAGAACAGAATATTTTCTATAGCCTTGGGTGGTAACCGGTCTACAGGAAGGAGACCCTGAATTCAAAACTGGCCTGCAGAGAGTTGGATTCCGTCAGGCTCTCTTGCCCAAAAAACACCACTTCTACTACATGTGGTGCCCCTACAATCCTATTGGGTCACGGGATTTACAATCACACAATATAAATTAGAGTTGGCCCATATTGATGTAATCTAGCAGATGGGTAGCACATACTGCATAGCTTTCTGGCCCTCTCACTCCAAAAGATTGTCGACCCCTGTTTTATACTATTGTTCATCCAATGCCCAAGAGACACAAGGGTTACTGAACGATGAGGATATATAGGATAAATAATGCTTGACTCGATACTTGAAGGAGAGATTCTTGATGAAATCTAAAGAAGAGTCTGCTATATTATTGACAACTTGACTTCAGTCACTTTCCAATCTTTGTAATGCAGCTTTCCTCGGCCTTTTCTATAAATACTTTCATGGTAATTGTTCTGATGAACTTTTCACTAAGATAACCAAACTTCATGAATTTGAGCACAGTACAAGTAGGGTCTTATCATTTTACAGTTGAAATAGCTAGATGCAACTGTAAGTTCTATGCTGACAGTTCCTTCTCTTGCATTTCTCACTTCTTGCTTCCCAGTCAAGTTTCATCTTCAAAAATTTCAATGCAATGCCAGTCATTATCTTCTTTCTTCTTAATTACTCTTCTTTTATTGCCATTGCTCCTTAATAATGTTTCTCTTTTTCTTATTATTTTACACTCAGTAACCCCTACTGCCTAGCTTGGGGTGAAATGATTAAAAAAAAGATAGTAGTGACTGGGGAATTCCTGTTAAAGATACCTGCCTATGCAAATGTGTGTTTCTTAAACACTCACAGAGTTAACCTGTGGTTTGTCTTGCAACTACGTTGAGCAAACGTTAGTTACAGTTTCTGGGAGAGTGCCTAATCTGGCATGATTAATAGTTGAACAAGGCCAGTACATTCAGACCCTCGGTCACAATGGCTTACGATGTTTTGTTAACAACCTTTGACAGCTTCCAGTTTCATCTATTCATCTACCCAATTTCACTCATAGACCTTGGGTCAACTCATTGTATGGCTTGCAGGCACTTTCCAATCATACTACAGATTGATAATATCATCTATGGTGACATTTAAACACTAGTCACATAGTCAAAACACTAACTAAAGATTTTATAAATTTCAACCGAAAGTAGTACAGACTGTTTGGTCAATGAATGCCAACTGTTTCCTTATAAGGAAACAACTGATATTGCCATTACCATAACCCTCATTAAAATAGATGTTACGTCATCTTCCTTCAGTTATATTACAGTCTTCGATCTTCATTCTTTGGCTGGAAGAACTGTCTTTATTTTCTCATTCATTTTGCCAGATTTTATGTCATATCTGGAATATCTTTTCAGACAGGCTTATTGTAGATCACAAGAGAAAATAAGCAACATCAAATAAAAAAAATGATCTTCCATATTCTCGGCTCTTGTTTCTATACTGCCATCATTCCAATATATTTTCAGGCTTATTTCTACGGCTGAGTACAAGTGATAACAAATGTGCCGAGGTATGAATTATGTATCAGTGCAGGTCTGTTGGTTCATCGCATCCAATCAAGCCATTTCGCAGAGTGAGCCTGGTCTTTCTCCAACCTCAGATCAATATCTCAGAATCCTCATGAACTGTTTTCTCAACAATGTTTACCAATTCCTCCATTCTTTCATCAAATAACAAGCATGGCCAAGTCACCTGTGTCAAACACATTCCGAAGTGTGGTTAACTTCAATCCAGAGCTCTGCTCAACAGAATCCAAGTATTTGACCTCACGAAAATACTTTATTTTCATTCCTGTAGTTGTTTTAACTCTTAAGACATAGTAAACTTTCAGTAGAAAAGAGCACTGAATTGTTGTGTCTTATCTCTCTTCGTATATGACAGTGAGTATTAGCTAGGTATGCATGTATATTAAATACCTCAGGGTGTTGAATGTCTCTGCTTTGCATAATTCATTAACCCCACCATGAAATGTTGAGGGAGAGGGACTTGGCAGGAGGTGGAAGATTCTTATGAAAAAGAGACTTGTCACGAAAAATTTTAACTCTTGTGCAAACAGATATATCAATACAGAAATCTAAACTTAACCTTCAAACTAAAATAGAAATATCCTCATTTAAAAAAATCACGGCATGAAATAACACTAAAGTAGTTGAAATGCCTTAAAAAAAGTGTATATTAAATGATTTCTTTGATGATGAAGAAGAGTCTTGAAGTGACAGCTATGTGTTTTTTTCCAGATGGATGCTTAGAATAGCATGAATGGAACAAATATAAAAGTAATTTTGACTCTATTGTTTTTTAAATCAATTTCACCCCAAGCAAGGCAATAAAGCCACTAAGACACAAGGGGGTTACTGAGTGTGGTAGAATTAGAAAACAGAAACTTTACTAAGGAGCAAGAACAAAAGGAGAGTAATCAGGAGAACAGTAGAAAATGATTGACATTGCATTTAAATTTTTGAAGATTAAAGTTGTCTGGAAAGCATAGAGCCAGAAGAGAGTTCCACAAGTGAGAAGTGTGAGAAAAGAAACTGTTAGTATAGAATTTACGGTTACAACTCAACTGTAAATTGATGAGACTGCATTGCCAGTCTATTACTGTGCTTAAATTTATAAAATCTAGGTACCATGACAAAGAGCTCATCTGAATAATTACCATGAAAGTATTCATATAAAAAGGCACAGGGAGGCAACTTTACAGTGATGGGAAAGTGACTGAAGCTGAGATGCCAGATCAGGACCAATAATGTTACTGATTCTTCTTTGGATTTTATCAAGAATCTCTAGATAAATACTAAGAGCACCAGACCATATGTGACAGTAATATTCTAATCATGAATGAATGGTAGACTTATAGATATGTAAGATAAATTCTGGAGAGAAAAATTGTCTAGCATGGTACAGTGAACCAACTTTCTTAGCAGCTGACCATGCAATCGATTCAATATAATGTTTCCACTTCAAGTCAGCTGAGAACATTAGCCCAAGAAGGCTCAATGAGTCACTCTCCTGGAGATTTAGCATCAGTAATGATGGTAGTTTTATTTTTTCTTGCTTAGTAATATTATATTTTTAGGGGTTTGCAATTTTTTATACTATAAATGGCACAAAATTATAGCTAAGTAATTGATGCGTCTTTGATTCCCTAGGAAGTGTTATAACAGACAATGAAAAATAAGATGACGCAATCCAAAGATTAATTGGAATAATGAAAGATGCCTTGCTAAAATTAGCAATGTATTAAGAAACAGGAAAATTTCATTAAAAACAAAGAAAATAGTACTGAACTGCTATATAACATCTGGTCTCCTACGCGGTAGTGAATGTTGGACTATTTCCTTCCGAATGAAGAAGAAATTTGAAGACTCCGAGATGTGGTTTGGCAGACAGATGCTGAAAATACTGCAAACAGAGTATGTGTGCAATGAAGTAGTTTTAAGAAAGAAAAACTCAAAAGGGATATTTATGCTTACAATCAGAAAGAGACATTGACATTTCTGGGAGACATAATGAGGAAGGAAGGTAGGGAGAATTTGACACTCACAGTTGACACTGAAGTCAAGAGTGGCAGAGTGAAATAGTGAGTACCTAACAAGTTTATATAAATGAATGGCAGGCAGGGTAATAAGAAGTAAAACACTGCTAAGAGCTACAAGGGAAAGGAAGTTATGGAGACTAATGATCGTTCATGTTCTGAGAGGACATAGTTCATAATAGGACATAAAAGAATACTCAGTAACAATTACAGAAATTATCAAGTGTAAGCTTTCACAGTATCTTGTGAAAATAGTAGACAACCTTTATTATTACATTTTAGCATGGAATTACCTTTTAATCTGTTCATTGATTTTATTGCTTCTTGCTTAGTAATATTATATTTTAAGCATTTGGAATTTTGAAATGTTATAAATGACACAAAATTGTAGTGAGGTGACTTGTAAGTTTTTGATTCTCTAAGAAGTATTATAACTGATGTTACATAGAAATCCAAAGGTGTATTGGAATAACAAAAGATGCCTTCTAAAAGCTAAACAAAGTATTAAGAAAACAGGAAAATTTAATTAGAAACAAAAAAAGAGTGGTCTAATATCTGTTCTTTTATGACAGTAAATGCAGGAAAATTTCTATCTGAATATCTGTGATGAGGAGTTACCATTATTTATGCTATTTACATGCAGACTGTTGTCCTCATCTTTGTTGTTGTTATCACAACATTTCAGATGTTGTGCCTTCTGGTGTATGTTCATCCAGATAACCTACAGGGAATTCTGAACTGAACCATTTTTTTGCTGTACAGAGGTAGACTGTTCTCGTTCCACTGACCATGTCTAGGGATTTTTAGTCTTGTTCTTATTTTTCTGCTCTGTTATTGCTCACAATGTTTCCAGTGAGTCCAAGTAACACTACCCAACCCAGGGATTGAACTCACAATTACTATGTCACCAAATTGACAAAAATGCTTCATCCACTTTGTCTCATAGGACTCAGGAGGCTACTCAGATCAACATAAGGCCAGAGGGTACAATGGTCAAACCATTGTGATAACAACAACAAAGATCAGGACAAATATATAAATATATAAATATTTAATACATGCTACATTTATGTGTTAAAATGCTCAACATCAGAGATAGAGCTATATATATATATATATATATATATATATATATATATATATATATATATATAATATTTACACCAAAAAAAACAATAAATACCTGTTACCATATGTCAAGGTAATTTTTATTTTTTTGCTGTAAAATATACATATGCTCTGTTAAAATAAAAACATTGAGCTCTCTGTGGATCAGTTTTAATAATTAGTATTGATAACCAGTACTATATATGTATATATATATATATATATATATATATATATATATATATGAATATGAATTGGGATCAAATACAGACCAGAATCCAATAGAATGATAGGATAAAGAACAAATAGGAAATGTTTATAAATCTAACATGTTTATAAATTTAACATGTTTCACTTTTATTAAAGCTTCATCAGAGAATGAGATCTACAGAAAGAAAGAAATTCTGGTATTTTTAATTTTGTGTTGTTTGATTTTCATTAGTTAAGCAGGCATTTGACTTGTTAAACAGCATTAGTATTAGTTAAGCCATTCTGAACTCAAGGAGTTCATTTATCCTATTCTGTCAAATATATATATATATATATATATATATACATTAATAAAAGTTAAAAAGAGAATCAACACAATGTATAATTTGCATTCTATATATCAATTCTACCCTTATAAAAACTACCTTTCTTCAATGATATAAATCAATAAAACTGTTATGCTTAGAAATAAAGAAAACAAGAAAAAAAAAGATAAAACTGTTTTGATCAGTGCTTTTTTTTTCTCCTTCACACAGAGTTCCATTTTTATATTTTTTTTCTTCTCTACTTCTGGTGTGATGTATTATGGGATTATCTTCGCTAAGCTGTGGAATATCAGACAGAAATCAGGTCGTGCTAGTCTGATCTCTTCAAATCCAAGACATGGGCAGCCAGTCCTGTGCAAAATCCGTCAGGTTTATTTGAACATTGTTCAGATTATTATTGTACTGCATAAAAGGCTGAATGGACGTTCGGCTGTGATGTATAAAGGCAGGCTATACAAGTGGATTGATCAGCTAATCGAATGAGTACGATTGGGTGAAAAATGTTCAGAATTGCAAAATGGATAGATCAATCAATCAATAGATTGATAGATGGAGAGATAAATATATAAAGACCAATTTCTCTCTCTCTCCCTATCTCCCTCCCTCCCCATCTATCTATCTATCTATCTATATGTATATGGTGGACTCTCCCATCATATTTGATGTATGAGGGTCAAGCAGCTCAGTTCCTTGGAACTGACAGCCCAAACACCAGCACATATGATTTGATTATAGTGGTGAAGGCTTTGAGCAGAACCAACCACACTTTCTGAAAGGCTGAATACAAAGACCTGGTGCACTACATGCCACAAGGTCCCCAAATGACCCTCAGCACGTTTTGAATTCAGAGTTGTCCTTCTCCTAGA
>OZ038498.1:33818526-33888526 GCA_964036315.1 Acanthosepion esculentum
AGCACTGATGGAGGTTTTCTTCCTAACCTTTTATTTGAAGTAGTGCGGAATGTCAGCATCTTATAGGAAGACTGATGTTATATATCGGTACAGCATTGTTTCTTTGTTTCTAATGAAATTTTCCTGATTTTAATACTTTTTGGAAGATGCACCATCAGATTTCTGTGCCACATTTTCCATCATCTGTTCTAACAATTTCCAGATAAATCTCTGTTAAATTTACTTGATTTTGATGTCTCCAATTCATAGCCTGTATTAGTCGAGTTAAAACCTATTCAGAACCATGAAAATAGCTTAATTATGACTGATTTGCACATCAATCAATATTGACATTGAATAGATTTATGGATAACTGTGAACAGATATATAGATAAAATTGAATAGGATAGACAGGCATAGATAAAAAAAGAAAGAATTGTTTCATACTTAGATACTGAAAAAAAATAGACTCAGAGTGACAGGAATATAAATAAACATGACCAGAGATAAACAGCAAAACACTAATACAAACATGAACACTATTAGAAACCTGAACACTAATAGAAATATGAACAGTAATAGAAACATGGACACAAATACAAACATGAACACTAATAGAATATGAACAGTAATAGAAACATGAACACTAATAGAATATGAACAGTAATAGAAACATGAACACTAATAGAATATGAATAGTAATAGAAACATAGACACTAATACAAACATGAACAGTAATAGAAACATGAACACTAATAGAATATGAATAGTAATAGAAACATAGACACTAATACAAACATGAACATTAATAGAATATGAACAGTAATAGAAACATGAACACTAATACAATCCTGAACACTAATAGAATATGAACAGTAATAGAAACATGAACACTAATAGAATATGAACAGTAATAGAAACATAGACACTAATACAAATACGATTACTCATTCAAATATGAGCACTAAAAGAAATGCAAACACTAATACAAACATGAAAGACACTAATTCTAATAGAAATGTGAACATTAATACAAATACAGACACCAAAACGAGCACTAAATGAAATACGAACATTGATATGAGCACTAATACAAACAGCTATCTCCCTATTTATCAATTGGTAGATTTTACACTTTACAGTTGAAATAGCTAAGATATTAACCATAAGTTCTTTGCTAACAGTTACTTTTCTTGCACTTCTTACTTGTGGAACCTCCTTCTGGCTTCTTGCTTTGCAGTAAACTTTGATCTTCAAAAATCTAAATATAATGCCAATCATTATCTTCTGTCTTCTTAATTCCAATTCTTTTGTATCTGTCTATATTTCTGAGATGAGGTATTATGTACATTATTTACATTGCTCAGATTATTATCTTCATCTTTGTTGCCATATTTATCACAATGTTTTGGCCATTGTACACTCCGGGCTTCTTCAGGTGGTTGGAATATTGAACTGAACCCTTTATTTCGCTCCCAGGGGTAGACTGTTCTAGTTCCATGTGCCATATCTTATGGATGTCAGTTGGAAAATTTGTAAACTTAAGGAATCAGCCCATGCTAGGCCACAAAAATCTCCTGAGCTGACCAAGCATAGAAATTAATACAATATGGGAACCAGTAATAAGGAGTGCCAGAGAAAAGCAATGTCAACGAAAATTGCAATATGAGCTCTGGTAAAAAAACATGCAATGATAACAGCAAAAATTGCAATATGAGCATATTAGGTTTATAATACCCAGAAATTCATACACAGATGTCCTCAAAGACACATAGCACAATGGATATAGGCATTAGTTAGATCCAGTGACAGGACCCAAAGAGTGTGAGTTCAATACCTGGTTAAGGCGATGGAGAAATTGGAGAGGGGAATTAACAGGAGATAACTGATAACTGACATCCATTAGACATGGCATGTGGAACTAGAACAGTCTACCCCAGCAAGCGAAATAAACGGTTTGGTTCAACATTCCAACCGCCTGAAGAAGGCCGGAGCATACAACGGTTGAAATGTTGTGATAAATATGGCAACAAAGATGAGGATGATAGTCTGAGCAATGTAAATCCTGTTCTTTTATTGCTCACTCTTCTTAATAATATTTTTCTTTTCCGTGTATTTTTTCACATTCAGTAACTACTTGTGTCTTAGTGGCTTTATTGCCTTGCTTAGGTGAAATGATTAAAAGAAGTTAATTGTACCACGTAATTAATGGAGATTTTTACCTGAATGGAAATCTGCTAACCACTTGTGGATGGGAATATAACTTTATGTTCGCTTCTAAAGTGAGGAAATCCTGCCCGTCTTGAAAAACTAAATGGAAGATCCTGGTTTTTACTTTGGGCTCCAAATTTACCTCAGGGTACTCACAACAGAAATATAATCATCTCAGTGACCTAGCAGATGACTAACCAGATATGAACAGACAGGTATCAATAGATGAGATGTGATTGATAACCGATAGATATTAACCAAAATAGACATAAATAAATTGGAATAGAAAAAAAAAACAATATAATTGAAACATTGAGAATGGTAGACAGGCTGGCCGATCTGAGCTGATTCTGGTTGGTAGATAGGAACTAATTGGTGAACTAAGTAAACGGATAAATAAGAATTGTCATGGATTAATAGGTACATAGATATGAACATGATTCAGGTAAGCATATAGAGAGATTGCGAACTAATTTGTTTGGATAGATTGTGAGCTGGATAGGTATTCACTTGGCTAAGGTAGATAGGTATAGATTTGGGTATGAAGATTTTTAGATCAATGAACAGACTGATTGATTGGTTAATATATCACTGGACAGATGAGCAGTAATTGATGACTAGATAATTTCTGTCGTATTTTTTTAATAATTGATTCAGTGAATTTTTCAATAATAGGTAAAAAAAAAATTGTGTCAAAATACTCATGGTGATCTTTTTCATCTTCAAAAATTTGATCATAGCTCTCCATGATTTCCCATCCTTCATAGCCCTATATGATATTTGTTTCCTTACTATCCATCTCAATCCCTGTTCTGCCATCCATTTACATAAGCTCATTATGATTGGTTATCTGCTATTTTTTTTCTCTTGCTTTCTGTATGTCTTGTGAGTGTCAAGTTCTCCAAGCCCTCTTTCCTCATCATGTCCAAGAAATTTCAACTGTCTTTGTGGTTCTTAGAACAAATGTCTTTTTTATTTCCATTTTCCTCAAAACCTGCTCATTGCCCACATTTTATCCATAGTATTCTCAGCTTCCTTCTGTAGATTACATCTCTGGTGCATCAAGTCTCTTCTTCTTCTTCTGGGTGGAAATTGACCAGTGTTCATTGCTGTATGGTAATGTTAATGTTAGCCATTTCCCTACAAGGAAACATTTGGCATTTGTTGACTGTGCAGCAAGTAGTGCTTTCGGATGGAATGTATACAATTTTTCTCCTCAAACAATTTTTCAGGAAAATAGGCTACTCAAGTCCGGTAATTGTTATTGCCCTTTCCAGCAATGATGGAGGTTTCCTTGCTAAACTTTTATTTGAAGTAGTGTAGAACATCAGAAATGTTACTGTTTCTTAATACTTTCATTGTTTGGAAGACATTATTTGCTCTTGAGATGCACCATCAGATTTCTGTGACACATTTTCCGTCATCTGTTCTAACAATTTCCAGATAAATCCTACGAGGCTGGCATCCCGTTCCCACCCCTTCACCATTGAAACTGTTAGATGTAGATGTCGCCTTCTACTCCAATAGCTTCATGTCTCGCACATCTCGCCTGTGGAACTCCCTTCCTTATTCCTGTTTCCCTGACAAATACAATCTCCAACTATTTAAGTGTAACGTCAATCGACATCTCCAGTTGCCTTGATCTATCCACTTCCCTTCTCCACATCCTTTCACCTTTCATTCCTATCTGCTCTCGCTCCAAATCTTCTGTAACCCCCTTGCCTTGATCGATCCACTATCTTTCTCCACATCCTCTCCTTTACCACTCCTATCTGCTCTTCCTCCAAACCTTCTGTAACCCCTTGCATGCTAGTGGCTTCCAGCCTTTGCTTGGGGTGATAAGCTTAAAAAAAAAAAATCTCTGTTAAATTTACTTGATTTTGATGTCTCCAATTCATAGTTTGCATTCAGTCAAGTTAACTTGCGACTTAGTCAGAGCCAGGATTGTTTGATTATCACTGATTTGCATATTAATATATCTGACAGAACCGCACAATGATGTGCCTTGCAAGAGATTACTTCATCCCAGAACTTCAAACTCTGGTTGTATTAATCAGTATCATTTATAATTTGGGTATTGATTATTCAACTACATGGTCACAAGTCCTGTAACCCCTTCAGATCATAGGAGCACCACATGTACTGTAGCCATAGCTGCTGTGGTGAGTCTAGGGCAAGATTTCAGGCTGTTTAGAATTCAGTTTTCCTTCTCCTAGACTGGTTACCAACCAATGCTATGGGGCCCAGTGTCGGGGAGAAGAGATGGATAGCTTCTGTTGCTGCTGCTGCTGATGATGATTAACAAATTAGCTTCACAAACTATTAGTATCTTATATTTTTGGCCTTGTGTCATACTCAGATAAGCTTTTAGTAAATGCAAGTTTAGCTACCTTGTTTTTGATCAATGCTGAACAAGATAGGTTAGATAGTGAGTGACACGTTCTCGTCAGTTTATGTGAAGTATAAAGCCACAGCCTATCTTCTCTGGAATCTAGGGCCACAGCCTCATTATGCTAGTATTGCTGCTGGGGTTGTCATAGCATGCAGGCTTTTTATGAGGTAGAGTTGCCAGCTTCATGCCAGCTGGTTGTGACTGGTTTTGAATTCAGTGTTATCCTTCTTCCAGAGTGGTTGCCAACCAAGGCTAGAGTGTCCAGTCTGCCTTGCTATCAACCCAGAGTTGAATATTTCTGTGAAAGTGAATGCAACTGGAATTTGTACTTGGCATGCCAATCTCTCTTTCTGTAACAATGACCATTATGCGCTGTACCCTCGCAGATAATTTAAATGGAACTTTGTTACAGTTCACTAATTTTGTTCCTCAATGAAGGCTCCATACTTATGGCCTTGTGCCTGGCTAAAGGTAAGTTTCCTAAATATTGATACCGACAAGTGGTGTGCCATATTTTTGATGAGTATCAATAATACTGAAATTGCAAAATATATATAAGTGGCTCGATAGAATGCAGGTTAATTTGGAGATTGATAAACTGAATGTTGATTGATTGATTGAATTAAGGTTGATTGGTAAATAAGACGAGGATTGGTTGATTATTTGTAGATTGGAAAATATGATTTGCTTATAGATTCATTGGTAAATAGATCGAAGATGATAACAGGCCGATGAAAATTGAATAAAATGAACTTTATAATTCATTGTTCGAAGGCAGGTCAATATCAAGATGCCATGTTGTGAGAATGACTCATTCTTGCAGTCTTAAGATAAGTATAGCAGAAATACTGTTCGTTTTGGGTTTTACGTAAAAACAAAAAGCGTAAGACTGGGCCAACCGGGGTTGGGGGGGGTGTCTTTCACAGATTTTATCCTCATTCAAAAGAAAGAAGACAAGAAAGAAATTACCATGTCAGGAAAATTAGTAGCGCCATTTCATCAACGAGAAATAGGTTGTGTCATGTGATCCAAATAGGTGAGAATCAATTGACAAATGAATTAATAGATAAGAAATAGGTATATAAATAAAAGATATTTCTCAGAGGTTATGCATAAAAGTGAATCAATAAGTCTGTCGTCTGACACATTGTTATTTGTTGAATTTTGATCTGAAATTTTCACAGTATAATGTTAGTATGATTAATATTCACTACTGAAGTACGTGCATTGACAAGAGAGGATATTATATTGAAAATAAATATTTGTTATACAAAATTAATGATTTTTTCATAATGAGGCTACATACTTATGTACACATATATATATGTGTATATATATATATATATATATATATATATACACATACATACATATTAGGAAATATACATAATTACTTACATTGATTGCATAACTCTGTTATTTAACACTGAGAACTGTTTTTTTTAGATATATATATGTGTATATATTTTCTGTATATATAATATATGTGCGGTACTTATTGGAAAGCACTCAATATCAGTGATAGAGCTAACATATTCAGTCATATGGATATGAGTTTGTAACCCAGGGTTTCACGCTTTTGCGATCATCAGACAAGTTGTCTGATGTTCGCAAAAGCATGAAACCCAGGGTTATAAACTCATATCCATATGACTGATTTTATATATATATATATACACGAATGCTCACTTGTACATTTACCTATATTTATCCATTTGGTTATATATATATATATATATATATATATTTGACACTCAGAGAAGGAAGAGAGAAAAAAGAAGGCAAAGGATTAGTGAAAAAGTATGACAAGACAGGAAAATTATAAAAAGAAGAAAAAACCACAACATTCTACACATGTGTACTTACTCACACACAAACACAGAAATAATCTAACAGAAAGCACATAACTTTTTTTAAACTTAAGATAAAAATGATGAAAATAAGAAAATTGGCAGACAATAATCTGCTGATGAGTGGACAGAATGATTACAAAAAGGATTATCTACAAATCTCAGAAGTCAGAGTGCTGTATATGACATCAAATCTGCTAAGTGACAAATTTTATATTTGTATTAATCCTATATAAACACAGTGCAATTGTGAATTGTCACAAATTTATATTTTTAATTTCACACACATGAATTGTTTGTTTTAGATTCTGTTGACTGCACAGTGTAATAGGGTCAGTTGGGAACAGTCTGTGAGGAAAATTACACAAAAACATCTTGAAATACTAAAGAGCAAATTTATTCAATAAAATCATCTTTGGCTTCAACCACGGCCTCCAGTTGATTTCGGAATCACCTGCAACTCTTAAGAATGGTCGCCATTGTTTAAGTTGCTGAATGCTGTCTCCAGTTCATCTTTGGTGTTACAAGGAGTTTTGTTGCTTTCTCACTCAACTGCGGCCCACACACAAAAATCAATTCACTCTGCCAAAATTTGGAAATGGCATGCTGTACTACTTGTAATTTTTGCCGGAAGCCCCAATTCAAACATTTCAAAGCATTTGGGTGTCGGTCTGAGGACAGTGCAGTGGATTCGGAAAGAGTTGGATGAGTCTAATAGTGATTACAAAGGTACAGCAGTTCAGAAAACTCACTTTGATAATTCTGATAAGAAAAGAGCTCCCAAATTTGTTGGTGAGGGCCTTAGATTCAACATGGAAGCCTACATCAAGTGCCTTGAGGAGATAGTGCTGCCTTGGGCGGCTGCTGGAAGACCTCATGTCTGGCAACAGCACTCTACACCATACCACACAAGCAGGAGAACCCAGTCATGGCTTTCAGACAATTTCTGTGACCACATCACCACTTAGAACTGTCCATGTAACTCCCCAGGCTGCAACCCCATTGATTATTGTGTGTGGGCCGAAATCATTTGGAGGCCGTGGTTGAAGCCAATGATGATTTTCTTGAATAAATTTACTCTAGTATTTCAAGATGTTTTTGCGAATTTTGGTAAATATATCTGTTAAAATATGATGTCAGTGTTATTTTAATTTTTGTGTAATTTAGATGACAATTTATCCATTGCACCCTATACATATATATATATATATATATATATATATATATATATATATATATATATATATATAAAACAAGAATTCTAAGTGCTGGTCCAACCAACAGGAAGCCTGCTAGGTCAACAAAGTAAAAACTCAATAAAAAGACAAAGAAGAAAATACTAACAATGAATAAAGCAAAAACCAAGAAAAAAAGACCAAAAGTCAGACACCTACCTAAACAGTAACCAACAGTTGTCTATGTCAAGATGAAAATGAGCAAAAACACTTCAGACTGCTATTTAAGTTTCACACTCCTGTGATCATTAGGCAACCTGAATGCCTATATAAAATAACATATATATATATATATATATATATATATATATATATATATATTCAAGCATGTTTGGTGAAATAATTTAGATGTATTATGCCTATTTATTTTAATGTTAATCCTTTTAAGACCATAGATTAATTTCTTGTTAGCAGTAGAAAATTGATGAAAAAAATTCCAAGATTTTCTTTCAACAAATAATTTTTATTTTCCCAAGTACTTTCATTCTCTTCCGAGATCATTCTTCAAGGGTTGAATGTCTGTGGATATGTGTGCATGAACACTACAAAATTCAAAATATTTATCCTTTATGCAAGGGAGATAATTTATGCATTTTTTTTAGTTCATATATATATATATATATATATATATATAATTTCTATCCAAATTTTGGGAATGGGGATTTAAAATTATATACATTCGGACTATTGTCTTCATCTTTGTTGTTGTTTTCACAGTGTTTCAGCCATTGTGCCCTCTGCCTTTCATCAGGGGCTCATCAAACCAGGTAATCTTCAAGGAATTTTGAAGTAAACACTTTATTTAATATAAATGGTAGATTGTTCTCATCTAGTGATATATCATCTAGTTCTTATCTTGTACTTCTCTGTTGTTACTCATCTAATTTCCACTGAACCCAAATATACACTGACTGGCCCAGGGATCGAACATGAAATTATTATTGTTATGTTTTGCCTATCTCTTTGCATAGTAGTAATTGTAGTATAGTTCTCCATGTCCTGAATAGCAACCAGGTTTGCTAGGCATAACCCCTATGTTTGCCAGTTGTTCTCTATTTATACTTGTCTATCTAATTTGCATACGATACTACAATTATGTCACCAAATTTATGAGCCAGTGTTTTAATCCGTTAGGTTTAAAATGGAGAACTTGGAGCCTTAACCTAACCTGCCTTCTAAGTACTTGTCATGTGTGACACTACTCATTGTGGCTTCACATTTGCTGCTGCTGCAGTTGAAGCTTTGCTGTCATTCCCTTTTTTTTTTGTTTATTAATAATGGCTCCTATATCATATTTTTTTTCTATGCTTGTCCTACAAAGAAGGGCATCATAGCATCGTATATGCACTGATTCTTTTAGATGCCCACAGACCAAACAACATTCTTCATAGTTGCCGAACATGGATTCTCCACTTCCAAAGAAATTCAAGTCATAATCATAATTTCTGGGGATCAGAATGGTACTTTGCTAACTAACAACTAAAATGGATACCACATGTAACTTGAAGAGAAAATAATAATATAATCGAGATGTTGATGTTCCACACTATTTTGAACGAAAGGTTAGGAAGAATCACACATCTGTATTGAAAAGAGCAATAACTCTTAATGAAATTGAGAAACCTATTTTTCTGAAAAATTGTTTAACGAAAAGTAGCATTGGCTGCTCAGTCAATTAATGCTGAATGTTTCCTTAATAAAAAAAAAGGGCTAATGTTATAATTACCATTAAAGATGATGAGAACAAATACTATACTTATATTTTAGCCTGATGGACAGGAAATGAAGGAAAATTTAACCCAAGTATCAGTGGCTATGAATACAGAATGTTTCCTTATAAGGAAACAGTTAATATTAGTATTACTATCTACAGAAGAGACAAACTGTTGTGCTTATGAAAAGAGTCAATGAAGGAAAAAAAATAGCAAGGGGAACTGCAGAGAAATTTTCTTTTTTTCTTTTGCCGTTCAATACTCAAAGAGCTGACAGGATAATAATGTGCTTAAGAATTTGGGATTTGAATGCAGACCATTAACTCTACTCACCAGATCTTGTTCCATCTGACTCTTTCTTGTTTCCAAGGTATTTGAAAAGAAGAAAAATCAGAATTTGATGATTTTAATTTTCCAAGAAACTTTTATGTTGAACTTCAAGGTAAATATATGAAATGGAACATTGTGTATGTTTGACAGTTCTTGGTTGGGCTGAGAACTTTTTAACTCTCCTTTTTATTAGGTTGAGCCATAAATAATTCACCATTTTGGGGAATAAATTGCAATTCCAACTGTTGATCACTTTAGATGATGTGCTCTCTCACGGAAACTACAACCATAGTCTGCTCAACATAGTTGCAGTATGGGGATGTGGGTGTTTGAACAAATGTAAATGTGCCTGAGCAGGCGTCTGTAACAGGGATTGGTTAGCAACCCTGGCAGACAGGCATACTCAGATAGGAGCAACTAGCTATGATATATATATATATATATATATAAAATTATTTAAGCAAATGCTCAGTTTATAATAAACAGTATTAATTACATTTATCAGCCCGAATGTCCGAAAACTTTCATTGAAAATATGTATCCTCCTACATGAACCGGACCTACTATCATATGGCCTTCATGCAGCAGATATGATCTTTTGAGAAAGATCATGGGAAATTTGTTGTTTAAAAACAGTAATTTGACTTTGCTAACCAGATGCCTCCTCTGTAGCTAAATAGTATAGCACATCAGACTCTATGATGGTTCCATATAGAATACAGGTTCAATTCCTGTTGGAGTTATTTTCTATGAAATTTCTTGTACATTCAGGCTGGTAAATGTAGTTAATACTGTTTATTATAAATAGAGCATTTACTTAAATATTCGTATCTATAAAAATAATGTATAAAGAGGATATATATTAAAATATATATATATATATATATATATATATATATATATAATCTTAAAGTGTGCTATATTTATGGGATAAAGTGCTCAATATCCGAGATAGAGCGTGTGTAAATATTTTATATTATATATATATATATATATATATATATATATTTATATATAAGTGACTAATATGAAATATTTCAACAAAGAAAATTTCAAAACCAAATGGATGCTCTCATAGTGCAGATAATTTTAACATCCAACTGGTTTTCACATGTTCCACACACACACACACACATATATATATATATATGTAAAAGTGAACATAGAAGTCAACACTTAGAGGCAACAGTCTGTTTCATGTTAGATGCAATATTGCATCTAGCATGAAACAGACTGTCACCTCTAAGTGTTGACTTCTATGTTCACTTTTATATTTACACACTCTATCTCTGATATTGAGCACTTTACCCCATAAATATAGCACATTTTAAGACTATATTTCTTTATATATATATATATATATATATAGATAGACATACTATATATAGATCTATCTATCTATCTATCTATAGATAGATAGATAGACATACTATATATACTAATAAAATATGACAAAGTGAAAAAACATTGATGAATAAAAAATTAAATTTTATAAATTAGTATGTACCAAATTGGTAGAGATAGACACTGTTGTCTGTTAATATATTCATTGAATGAATAAATGGACATTAGTCTGAAAACATTATCTGTATATTTAGAAAAAATGGAAAAATCTACCTATCCTTGCAACTCCTCTTAAATTGACACTTAGTCTTGATAAGAGAATGGTAATTGTCTTTCTTCTTTGCTTTTATGAAAAATATAAGGCTAATAGTTTAACATTCTTTTAATCTGATCAAAATTTTATCAAAGGGTTATCTTCGCATTTTCAATTTGTCTTTTTCGCAATCCATCTTGAGGGGTACAAGTCCTGTCATCTAACCTTCTGTTAATCTGATCAAAATTCGATTAAAAGATTATTTTTTTCACATTTCCTCCTTATCTTTTGATCAGGTTATAATACAGGTGAACAACTCCTGTTGACTGACCGTTCTTTTTTTTCTTTGAAACTAATGAAGACTTGTTCAAATGGTTCTACTTCCATTTAATGTTTGTGATTCTATCAATCCATTTCAACAGATAGAAATACCATAAATCTAACTGGTTATTTGATTGAAATGTTTTATTCTAATTTGCTATTTACTCGTACTTCAGTTTCAGTTCATAGAATTTGACATGCATGGTAGATGTATAATCAGTAGGTTCGAAATCTTTGATTGAGTTGTCACTGTCTACTACAACCATTTGACCTGGGTGCCCATGACATTTGAAAATCAAATCATTTGTTCTTGAACCATGTAGATATGATTCAATTTCTTGAATTTATATTGTTTATATAGAAAGTCTTTGTCCTGTAATATAACTGTTTTACCAATAATATATATTTTGTATCTGTCTATATTTCTCAAGGACACATGGCACAGTGGATAAAGGCGTTAGTTAGATCCAGTGACAGGACCCAAAAAGTGTGAGTTCAATACCTGGTTTAGGCGGTGGAGAACTTGGAGAGGGGAATTAACAGGAGATAACTGATAACTGAAATCCATTAGACATGGCACGTGGAACTAGAACAGTCTACCTGAGTGAGCGAAATGAAAGGCTCAGTTCGACATTCCAGCCACCTGAAGATGGCCGGAGCATACAACGGCCGAAACGTTGTAATAAATATGGTGACAAAGATGAGGACAATCGTCCGAATAATGTAAATCGAAGATATATTTTACTACATACATACATATATATATTTATAGGGTTCAGCAAATGAGATAGCTAGATATTAGTGACCATACACACATGTTCTGGCATGCATTCAAACATAGGTATATGTGTATTTATTAACACACACATACACACACACACACACACACATATATGTGTGTGTGTGTATTAATAAATAAATGTGTTATTTATATATATATATATATATATAAAATAGAAATTTTGGGAGATTTGAATAATTTCACATAAAAATTCATATATATATATATGTATGTATGTATGTATGTATATATCACATAATAACTCATTGAGTCTAGAAGAAGAATCCCCAACAGTATGCAGAAAGGACTGGATGGCCATTTGGTCCATTTTTGGGACTCATCAGCAGTGCACATCCACTACTGAGAATTAAACCAAGACCGTTAGGATACAACACACACGTCATACCATTGTGTCACCGAAATTAGGAGTAGACTTGTTATAATGAGTCTGGTTAGTTTCTTCTTCATCACTGAGGCCTGCTGGCACAGTGGTATCATGCTTGCATTGGATCATAATGGTTCAGGTTCGATTCTCAATAGTGGATGCACACTGCTGATGAGTGCCAAAAAAGGACAAAACACCCATCCAGTGCTTTCTGCATTCTGTTGAGGATTCTTCTTCTAGACTCAATGAGTTATTATGTGATATATACATACATACATACATACATACAGATATATATATATATATATATATATATATATATATATATATATATGAGGGTGTGTTAAAATGTTCTCTGTCCAATACATTTCCTAAAATCAATATTCTAATGTTTGGTTATTTAAAAAATGAATGTTGGTATATGGTTTTGGCTAAGAACTTTTCAGACATGTTTGTGTGTGTTTGCAGTTGCTTTTACATCATTGGAGGACTGCCAACAGCAACAAAAATGGTTAGCACATATAACTTGAAGAGAAAATAATGACATAATCAATATTTTGACATTCCACACTACTTTAAACAAAAGGATAGGAAGAAAACTTTCATCTATACTTGATGGAGTGACAACAGCTACTGGCCTTGAGATAACTGTTTTCCTGAAAAATTTGTTTTAAGAGAAATATTTTATAAATTTCAACTGAAAGGAATACTGGCTACTCGGCTAGTGAATGCCAAATGTCTCCTTGTTGGGAAAAGGCTAAAATTATACCATTATACCATTAAATTATACCATAAAATTATACCATTATATACTGCATCTCTGCAACTTTTAGTTTTTCATAATTTTTACTTAATATATGAAATAGTTTGCATAAGATATATAAATTATAATAGACTGCGTATCACTCTTATGTTGTGGCAAGAGTTTTATAAATGTTACCAAATTTTGAAAGTTTCACACCATTAGCCGGGTTACTAAATCTCCAAGAAAGTTAATGTTTAAATGGCAGAGAATGTGCACAAAATTTACAAAGACAAACACTTTCAACAAAATCTTGTAAAATATCATTTTAATAAGAATAAAAATATAAAAAAGACTATGTGAAATGTATGCTGCATGATTTAGAAGTCATTCAATGCATTGATTTTGTGACTGCATGTAATACTTCATGCAGAATAGAGTGCACAGTATTCCAGATGGAACTGCAAGGTTCATTACTCTCCACCAATGTCACATAAATAGATAGCGGCTTGGAATCAAAAATCAGAGAGCAGAATTCACATTCCAGTCAAGTTCATTTTATTCACATATGCACAAATAATCTTGGGGAAGTTATGAATTCATCTCCTCCCCCCAACTATGGATTAAATAGTCAGATTTGTGTCTAGAAAAATCACTATTGTTCTCAAAAAGCTGTTAATGCAATATTCACTCACAAAAAAAAAAAAAGATTTATTCAATATTCATTCACAAAAAGAATTAATTATTCTTACAATCCAAAATATGATTTGTCTTTGAATAATCCACAAACGATTGATAATCTGTAAAAAATAAATCAACAAATTAACAAAATTCTGCAAATATAAACCTTCCCATTTGTAATGCTTCGTAAGTTGTTAATTGGTTGGAGTTCAGGTGAACAAGCAGACCATTTCATCAAACACGTATCCTTAATTGGAATACATATATATGACCCATCATTAAAGAGTTTTGGAAAAGTGTTTGGCTCCTTATACCACTCCATAAAGTACCTGACTCCTCTTGCTTTATGTTTACAAGAACCAGATCAAACTAAAAATAGAATAATGTTGCCATATCTGGACTGGAGCTGCCCAATACTCATTTTCCAGCCTTCATAAAGTTCAAAAGTGTTTACATGGACTTGTGGGTGATGAATTATTGTCCAATCTACAATTCCTTTCCTACAGATGAAACATTGCAAGCCTCTTGCTACGCTATTGCTATTTCCATGATAAATGTTCTGATAAGCTATATTCATGAATTCCACCAGTTCAGACCTTCACAGCTAAGACCTACTATGCTATCTTCACTAGAACAAATCATCTTCATTCCTGTTGTATTCCATAAGTTTCATTCAGACAGCTTCTTTCCAAGAACAGCAACTTTGTGGAACATATTCCAGAGTGGATGCTTTTCCTGATCACTACAATCTTAACCACTTCAAACCTCCGGTCAACCATTATCTATCCTACATGTCCTTCTAATTTTCTCTTCTTACCTTCTCCTCTTATGTTCATACGACAGCTTCATTCAGTAAGCCTCTACGTTGAGTTAAGCCTCATCAGTACCTAGATGGGTGACCACTTGAGAATACCAGGTGCTGTAAGCTTGGATGTGCAGGTGGTGTAATGGACTTGAAATTTTTAATCAGAGAGATGAGTTTCAATTCCAGTTGGGTTTATTATATTCACTTACTCACAAATAACTTTAGGAAAGGTATGAATCCGCCTCTTGTCCCCACCAGCTATGGATTAAATCATAAGGTGTGTATCACTAAATCCATTATTATCACCCCCACCAAAAAATAAAATTGCATACAAAATATTTAGAATATCTGTCTATATCTCTGAGATGAGGTATTATGTTTACTTGCATTATTTACATTATTCGGACTGTTATCCTCATCTTCATTGCAATATTCACAACATTTCAGCTGTTGTACATCCTCAAGGAAATGTGGCCCAGTGGTTGAAGACGTTGGTTAGATCCACTGACTAAAACCAAAGAGTTGTGAGTTCTGTACCAGGCCACAGCAGTGGTGAACCCCCCAAAATTGTAGAGTTGAGTTAAAGGGAAGTAACTGAGACATCCGGAAGAGACATGGCATATGGAACTAGAATAATTTACCCCGGTGTATGAAATAAAGGATTCAGTTTGAAATTCCAGTCACCTGAAGAAGGCCGGAGCATACAATGGCTGAAACGTTGTGAGTATGTCAATGAAGATGAAGATAACAGTCCAAATAATGTAAATAATGCAAGTAAAATATTTAGATTTCAGCACTAAATAACCCATAGAGGTTGATATGCTACTAAACAAAAACAAACAAATCTATCTTGAATCTTGGGCTTTTTATTAGTCAAAAAAAAATCTTCATTTGTTACCTTTGTCAAATCTAGCATCTCAAATTCAAGTAAACTTAACTCCTTTTTAGTTGAGCACTTTTAAGCAAAGTAAAGCTTCTTCTTTTTTTTTCTTTTAACTTTCTATTTCTGTCCTTTACTTCACTCTGGAATGTGTTTAATTGGATCACTCCATTGAGAATATTTGGTTCTTATTGAAACAAACTATATGTTTACACCATTTTAAAAAAATCCAAAGTCTGTAGAAGTCAATGTCTTTTTTTTTTTCCCATCTCACTTACTTTGATGAGAAGGCTAGGCAATTAAATAATTTCTTTTTAATTCAACATTTCTATTACTTCATATTATCCACTATAATAACATTTAAAGTAATAAAAGTTCTGGATTAAAAATGAAACCACTAATTCTTTAGAAATTACTTTCTTTACATTTTGGATACAAAACTGAACAGATTTGGGATTTTGAGAAAAATATCTTAGTGACAAAGTGTGGGTTCCTTAAAAAGGAAAATTAAGTCATGTTATATTGTGACACTCTCCATAGCCAAGCAGTAAAATACACTGGTTCAAATCATGGTTCCTCATAGAAAGGGAGATGCAGGTTCAATTCCTACTGGAGACCATGTTTTTTTTTATTTTAAGATCTTTCAAATACACAGGCCGATAGACGTAATACACACTGATTAAAGTAAAACTAAAATGGTGCATCTGTTTCAAATATGAGTGTCCACTATAATTCTGTTTGAAGTAATAAAAAACTCAGAGTAAAAATAAATCCATTCTTTAGAAATTGCTTTGTTTACGTTTTAGATACAAAATAAAACAGTTATAGGATTTCAAGATAAATATCTTAGTGAGAAAGTGTGCTTCCTTATAGAGGAAAATAGGGGCTTGCTGGACTGTGGCACTCTTTGTAGCTGAGTCGTAAAGCAAACTGGATCAAATGGTGGTTTCTCCTACAAAGGGGGATACAGGTTCAATTCTCATGGATAGCACATTTTCTTTAAGATTTCTCAAATATATAGGCTAATAGTCGTAATTACACAATAATGCCAACTACGTTAATGTCCTTCCAAACAGACCTGCAGGTTATTTATATCAGTTTTGTGGTAAAATTTGCAGGTCTGACCACCAGGCTGAAGAGGTACATAAGAGTGCACAAGAGGAAGGTCACTTTCAAGTGACTTCAAAAGTCTTTCATGCATCACATGAGATTTTCAGGAGTGAGTCTGGTTTGCAGTCATCTGCAAGCCAATAGCTGCACAGTTCAATGTTGAAGAGATTACCTTCTCCTGTAAAGAAGTGGCAAATATCATATTTGTCATATATATCAGCAGAGTAGGCCTCTTCAGAATCCTGTCCAAGATTGGCTGCCCACCCAGGCTGCAGAGCTTGATTGGATCATTCCACAGAGTCAATAGCAGCACCTCTGAGCCCTTCAACATCTGCAGTGGGGTCAATCAGGGCGGAGTCCTCCTTCCCACTCTCTTCGGGATTTTCTTTGTGTTGCTTATGAAGCATGTATTCGGCACATGAAGAGAAGGGATTTACCTGCGTATGAGATCAGATGGCGGGTTGTTCAATCTCACCCACCTCAGAGCCAGGACCAAAGTACATGAAGCCCTTGTCAGAGACATGCTTTTTGCCGATGATGTGGCAGTAGCAACTCACACCCAGTGTGAACTTCAGTCACTGATGAACCATTTCTCCCAGGCCTGCAGAGACTTTGGGTTGACCATCAGCCTGAAAAAGACAAACGTACTGGGACAAGGTACCGAGACACCACCAGCCATCACCATTGATGACTATGAGCTTGATGCAGTCCATCAATTCACGTACCTTGGCTCCACCATCGCTGACAACCTCTCCTTAGATGCAGAGATTGACAAGAGAGTCAGGAAGGCAGCCACAATACTTGTATGCCTTAATAAATATGTGTGGACCAATCTCAAGTTGTCGGTGAAGACCAAGATGGCAGTGTACAACATTTGCATTATCAGCACCCTGCTATATGGCAGCAAGGCTTGGACCACGTACACCAGGCAAGAAAGGCGCCTGAACACCTTTCACATGAGAAGCATTCACCACATCCTGGGAATAGCGTAGCAAGATAAGGTGCCCAACACTGAGGTCCTCTCTTGAGCAGGTTTGCCCAGTATGTTCACATTGCTCAGACAGCGCAGACTCCGTTGGTTGGACACAGATTGTCTTTCATATATATATATATATGAAAAAAAGAGACAAGCAGATATATTACAGTCATTCTTTATACATTATGGAGTAGCCTCAATAATTCTTTATATATTATTGAGTAGCCTCAATAATTCTTTACATATTATTGAGTAGCCTCAATAATTCTTTACATATTATTGAGTAGCCTCAATAATTCTTTACATATTATTGAGTAGCCTCAATAATTCTTTACATATTATTGAGTAGCCTCAATAATTCTTTATATATTATTGAGTAGACTAAATAATTTTGTTTATTGTCAAGTAGCTGCAACAATTCTTTATATATGAATAAGTAGCCTCAACAATTCTTTATATATGAATAAGTAGCCTCAACATTTCTTTATATATGAATAAGTAGCCTCAACATTTCATTATATATGAATAAGTAGCCTCAATAACTCTTTATATATTATTGAGTAGCCTCAGTAACTCCTTATATGTTATTGAGTAGCCTAAATAATTCTTTATATATTATCAACTAACCTCAATAATCCTTTATATATTATCATGTGGCCACAATAATTCTTTATATATTATCGAATGACTTCAATAATTCTTTATATATTATCAACTAACCTCAATAATCCTTTATATATTATCATGTGGCCTCAATAATTCTTTATTTAAGTAGCTTTTATAGTTCTAAAAAAAATAAGTAAATAATAAGTCAATAAAATAATACTTAAGAAAATGTATCTAAGCACACTTCTGTGTTCCAATATCTCCAAGTCTTTTATTGTCTGTGCTCAAGGATTTAAGGTCAGGGTTCAAATACTGAAAGTATTGATTTCTCAGACAGTTACTTTTGTATTGCAACATACTCACTTTTGTGCTCTACATTTTTTATACCATACTTAATTACCAATTCCTTTTTGGCATTCAAAGATATTCATTTTTCCTCTTTTGGTGTAATGGTTAACAAACTGGTTTTAATGAACACTTTGAGATCATTTTTTCTTATATGCTGTGTCACTTCCGGACCTAAGTGTTCATGATTCTTCACAGATTTTTTTTTTTGTTTATTATCCGTGAATTGCAATGCCTTCTTGGGAAAGATAATAGACTATTTTTCCTTCTATTAGACTGGTTGCCACTCAGGGAGTTCAGTCTATTTTGCTATTTAACCATAGCTGAGGGAAGAAGAGCTAGATTCATTATTTTCCCAAGGGCATTAATCTGAAATAGAATGCAACAGAATAGGCTGGAATTCGGACTTGTCATGCCATTTTACCCTTTTTTCTGACAATAAGCATTCTACTAAATACTCATATTGAGTATACTAAGTTTTATTCTAAATGCTCAATTTATGTAACCTTGTGCCTGATTAAGTAAATAGACTTTTGAGCAGCAATGCTGTTGGAGAAGCAAGTAAGACCTATGAGCTTGTGTAGTGAGTTTGATGCTCAGTGGGTTTTCATTAAAGTGTTAGTAAAAGTCATCGGCCAAAAAATGTTTTGGGACCCATTCTCTCCCACTTGTAGTTGCTTTTAGCATACTAAATACTCTGAAATAGTTAAAGTATAAGAATAGTAAAGTGGCAACCTCTGATGATATTACAATTCACATCTCATTTCCTGGGGACTTCTGTCATCAACGCTGCCTTAAGCAAATTTGGCCACTGAAATCTATAGTGAGACATAGTCCAGATCTGCAAATATATCACCAACTTTCTTCTTCAAATGTCTGCACGCAATTTCTTTCTTTGCTATCTAGTTTGAATTTTGTGATGAACAATTTTCATCTGAATTTCTGGAATGAAGCGTTATCTTTCTTGACCTATGGACTATTATCGTCGTCTCTGTTATTATTATTATCACAGTATTTATTGCAGTTATGTCCTCCAGTCTTCATTTGGTACTTGTCAGTAAAGATAACCGACAGGAAATTTTGAACTAAACTCTCTATTTAATCTATGTTTGTAGATTGTTCTCATTCCACTATCCATGTCTTGGGATATCTCATCTAGTTCAATTATTACTCGCCCCATTTCCATCAAGTCCAAGTATACACTACCTGGCTCTGAAATTGAACTCACGATTACTATGTCACCAAATTCTTGAACCGACATTTATTTAATCTTTGGTGGTAGACTTTCTGTTCTACTGTCCATGTCTTGGGATATCTCATCTAGTTCTTATTTTGGTATGGCTCAGTTATTATTCACCCCATTTCAACTGCCTGGCCCAGGTATTGAACTTGCAATTACTGCCTCACCCAATTCAAGTAAAAATGCTTTGATCCAGTGGCTGTTGTCCAGTGGAAAGCAATATCCCTAGACATGATCGGTGGATTGAAAACAATCTACCCCCATAGATTAAGTGAAAAGTTCAGATTGTGATTATCTGATGGTTACCTAAAATCAATAAAGACCTGATGAAGGACAGAGAGCCAAATGGTCAAAAAGTTGTGATAGTAAATTCCATGATTAATTTTTTACTAGTTTTCTTTTTCTTATTTGATTTTTGATGTGAAATATTTGAACTGTGGTCAGTAGTTTCAATATGCATTTCTGGTTAGTTTTGTTTTTATATTCATTGCATTTTATCACAGAGTCCGAGACTGATCATTAAATCCTATAAATGATGCATCTCACCGACATTTATTGATCTTGGCTTCTGCAATCAACAGACATTGACAAAACACGTCATTTATAAGATTTTCCACTTTGTCTCATCATCTCCACTGAACAGTGAGGTAAATAAAGACACAGTTTCTGATATAACTTGCACTCACTTTTCATATACTAGACGATTGACTTAATTCTTAATCCATGAACGAATTTAAAAGATAACCAGTTCAGCCTGAATTGAGACGATGTGCATTTTTGTATTTTAAATTCAAGAAAGAATTCAATTATTGAGACACAAAACAATGCTGGAACTCTAAGCACCTAACATCAGATTGTTTACAGAACATGTGCATTGAAAAACATCAAATGTTTCATCATGAATTGAAAGGTTTCAGGCAAACTCATGTCAACTTTCATATTTGTAGCAAGAACTCTTTAATTTGTACTTAGATTTCACTGGAAAATTATATATTTTGTTGTAATGGAATGTTCCAATCTTCCTATTGCCTATTGTGGACTGACTATATCAGTAAATATATATAGTGTGCACAGGACATACCTAACACTTGCTTCAGGAATTACGAGCCTGCTAACCAATTCCCTGTCTTTCAGTAGTCTATTCTCTTTTACAATAAACCTCTCTTTCTTTTCATCTATGCCTGTGTTGCTGTTCCTTTCACTTGAGTACCACCTTTGTTTTGTTGTAACCTCTTTAAGGATACAACATATTTATTGTCTATAAAATAGCGGTTATTGATTTAGTGTTATTTTCATCTTGTTATTATTTACCCACACATACACAAATTTTAAGTTGTGTGTGCATGTGTAAATATATATATATATGTTTGTGTGTGTAAATATATATACAGGTAATAATCTGTTGGTATATAATCCAAGTGTATCCTATTAATACAATATAAAATATTGAATATTAAAACTGATTCACACAGCTCAATGTTTTGATCAAACAGAGCAACATATTTTATACAATAGAAATTAAGATTACATTAAGTTAAGATCATTTTCACCTTGTGAACTGAAATAAAATTTACAAGGATTTTTCATACCAGTCAATGGATGATAAATTATTGGAAAAAAAAATTCATTATTCATTGACTGGTTTCAAAAATTCTTTTAAATTTTATTTCAGTTTACATGGTGAAAATGATCATTAACCTAATGTAATCTCAATTCGTATTGTATATAATCTATATATATGTATGTATGTGTATATATATAATATATATATATATATGTATAAACAGATGTGATGAGTAAATTGTCACCATTATATTTTTAATTTTATGCATGTGCATTGATTGTCTTTGATTTTGTCAACTGCACTGTAGAGTAGGGGTCAGTTGGGCACTGAGAAAAAGAGCACAACGATGCAATTCACTGCACCTGAAATTTGGAAGTATCATGCTGTACTGCTTGACATTTGTGCTGGAAGATCCAATACAAACATATAAGAATGTTTCGGTGTCAATCTGAGGACAGTGCAGAGGATTCAGAAAGGGTTGGGTGATATATTCAGTCATCATCATGTTGTTTGGAGTGATCACAAACGACCACGAACGATGGTGATGTTATGACGCCATTCATCTTATCACAGGGCCTCAGATTCAACACAGTGGCTTACATCAAGTGCCTTGAGGAGGTAGTGCTGGGTCAAGTGAGTGGCTACTGGAAGAGCCGATGTCTGGCAACAGGATTCTGTGCACCATGCCACACAAGCAGGAGAACCCAATCATGGCTGTCAAACAATTTCTGCAGCCACATTACCCCAAACATCTGGCCATCCAACTCCACAGACTGCAACCCCCTTGATTATTGTGTGGGGCACAGCTGAGCAAAAGACCAACAAAACTCCTTGTAAGACCAAAGATGAACTGAAGGCAAGGATTATGGCAGCATTCACCAACATAAACAAGGAGACCATCCAGAAGAGTTGTTGGAGATTCCAAAGTCATCTGGAGGCTGTGGTTGACGCCAATGGCGATTTTATTGAATAAATTTACTCTTTGGTATTTCAAGATATTTTTGTGTAATTTTGGTAAATATATCTGTTAAAATGAGATGTCAGTGTTATTTTAATTTTTATGTAATTTAGGTGACAATTTATCCCTCGATCTCTGACAATATATATATATATATATATATATATATATATATATATATATAATGTAGGCACCATGTAAAAATAGTCAGAAGTACAATTTAACATTAGTGCAAAAACAAGCTAAAAAATATACCATCCAGAACTTGCCATAAAAATGGTTTCCATTGGAGGTTCATCCTTGGTCATAGATGTATCTGAATCTGGAAGATTTTGTGAAATAATGCAAGCACACCAAAAACACACACACACACACACGCATAATGTGTGTGTAGGATGTTTTACAGTACCCAAAAATGAGACACAGTAGAAAATGTAATTTAAATGACGTTTCACTGAGGAAGCTACAGAGAGCAGCAAAACACATTATTCATAGATTATCCCTTTTGACTTATCATCTTCACATATGTGTGTGTATGTGAGTCTGTATGTGTGTGTGTGCATGTATGTGTATATGTATATATGCAAAATTGGATTAAGTCTATAGCCCGACATAGTTATTAACTGAATTCTGATCTGAAATTTTTAGTGTATAATATCAGTGAACAAATTGTGTATATAAAATTATATATATATATATATATATATATATATATATATATATATATATATATATATATATATATATATACACACTACAGTTCGAAAGTTTGTGGCCATCATTGGTAATTTTACAAATTGGTGTAAAAAGTAGCTGTTTTGTACCTTAAATGTCAGAAAATTATTATACATGGTTAAAAAAGCTAGATATGATTTTTTTTATTAGAAATTTTGTTATGACAAAAAGAAAAAATCATTTTATGATTAAATTTTGCTCAAGTCAAAATATCCTCCTTTAGCCTTGATTACTGCAGCACAAATGTTTGGCATTCATTACAAATGTTTCTCAAAGTATAAGTTTGTTAATTGATTCCATTATTCTTTTTTCACTGACTTTAAGAGCTCTTTTTTATTTTTCATTTTTTTCACTCTTCTGTCAAGTTTATCCCATGCTAATTCTGTGCTTAGCTTCAAAATTTTGAACTGTATTATATATATATATATATATATATATATATATATATATATATATATATATATATACCTTATTTTATTGTGTTTAATATGAGAAATTTTGAACAAGAATTAAAGGCAAAAAAGAAGTGTCATGTTGTACATAATTACACATTTTCAGAAATCTTTACTCTGCTTGAAAAGAACTCATATTTGAAAGAGCAAAATTGCAAATACACTCAGCACAATAGATAATAAAATACAACAGAGGCAGGTGTTGATAACAATTGTTTACAAACCGTATTTGATGTCAGCAATATCGGTTCTTTGGGAGTCAGTGTAATTAAACATATTCTGTCTCAAGGACATGAAATTCACTGAAACTGATTAAAAAATATTAATACAGAGAATACACAAGATCTGTAATATTTTGATAACATTAATGTTGCAATGAAACATGAAAGTTCAGAAAAGAAATATGCAATGGCTAAACATCAGGTTTATTTCTATTTAATATCATGAAAAATGAAATATTTTAGTGAAGTAGATGTACAACATAGAGATTTTAATGGATAATATGATACAACATTTTTAAGAACTTACATAGTCATGGCTGTACTACAAAGTCATATTATACTTACCCCCTCTTTTTAAGCTTTAGAAACACTGGGTCATATTATACACAAGAAAATACAGTGTGTGTGCGTATATATATATATATATATATATATATATATATATATATATATATATATATATATGTATATATATGCCTGGTGCAATAGATAACAGATCAGAATGAGAAATCTGACAGTTACATTGACTAATGTACAAACACCATTAAGAAAGGTATGAATCCATCTCTTCTCACTCCAGCTATGAATGAATAGCAAAAGAGACTGGGTCCTTGATTGACAACCAGTCTAGGTGAAACTCTGATTTCAAAAACTGAGGAGAGTCATTTGGAAACTTTATGCCTGACTATGTACACCAGTTCTCTGTATTATTCAGAAGTCTTTACCATTATAATCAAATTATATGTGCTGGCAGTCTGGCTGTTCAGTGCTAAGAATTATTGAGCTAAGAACTACTGAAGTCTAATGTGTTAAAAATGAGGGGATAGTTCATTTTATATATATTATATATTTCATATATATATATATATATATATATATATATATATATATATGATATCACTGGAAATAGCATCAACAAGAAAAATGGTTAAAAATGTAACTCAAATAGAAAATAAATGATGTAATATATTAACTTTCCACACTATCTTAAACAAAACGTTTGGGAGAAAACTAACAAGAAGTCTAATTTCCTAAAAAACTGGATTAAGAGAGTGATTTTTTAAGTAGCTCTCAGGGTGCCACCATGAATAAAAGATTGTGTAGTATAAGCAATAAGTATTACATACTATCTTATCTGTATAATCTTGGATGGTTGATTTTTTTAATATATTTGTATATGTCCCATCCCCTCCCTAACAACATATCACTATATCTCATTCCTTCACTAACAACTTATTATAATGTCTAATTCATTCACTAACAACTAATAACTATATCTTATTCACTTCACTGACAACTAATCACTATATCTCATTCCTTCACTGAAAACTAATCACTATATCTCATTCCTTCACTAACAACTTATCTCTATATCTCATTCCTTCACTAACAACTTATCTCTATATCTCATTCCTTCACTAACAATTAATCACTATATCTCATTCCTTCACTAACAACTTATCACTATATCTCATTCCTTCACTAACAATTAATCACTATATCTCATTCCTTCACTAACAACTTATCACTATATCTCATTCCTTCACTAACAATTAATCACTATATCTCATTCCTTCACTAACAACTTATCACTATATCTCATTCCTTCACTAACAACTAATCACTATATCTCATTCCTTCACTAACAACTTATCACTATATCTCATTCCTTCACTAACAACTTATCACTATATCTCATTCCTTCACTAACAACTTATCTCTATATCTCATTCCTTCACTAACAACTTATCACTATATCTCATTCCTTCACTAACAACTAATCACTATATCTCATTCCTTCACTAACAACTTATCACTATATCTCATTCCTTCACTAACAATTAATCACTATATCTCATTCCTTCACTAACAATTTATCACTATATCTCATTCCTTCACTAACAACTTATCACTATTTGTCATTCCTTCACTAACAACTTATCACTATATCTCATTCCTTCACTAACAATTAATCACTATATCTCATTCCTTCACTAACAATTAATCACTATATCTCATTCCTTCACTAACAACTTATCACTATATCTCATTCCTTCACTAACAACTTATCACTATATCTCATTCCTTCACTAACAACTAATCACTATATCTCATTCCTTCACTAACAACTTATCACTATATCTCATTCCTTCACTAACAATTAATCACTATATCTCATTCCTTCACTAACAACTTATCACTATATCTCATTCCTTCACTAACAACTAATCACTATATCTCATTCCTTCACTAACAACTTATTACTATATCTCATTCCTTCACTAACAATTAATCACTATATCTCATTCCTTCACTAACAACTTATCACTATATCTCATTCCTTCACTAACAACTTATCACTATATCTCATTCCTTCACTAACAACTAATCACTATATCTCATTCCTTCACTAACAACTTATCACTATATCTCATTCCTTCACTAACAATTAATCACTATATCTCATTCCTTCACTAACAACTTATCACTATATCTCATTCCTTCACTAACAATTAATCACTATATCTCATTCCTTCACTAACAACTTATCACTATATCTCATTCCTTCACTAACAACTAATCACTATATGTCATTCCTTCACTAACAACTTATCACTATATCTCATTCCTTCACTAACAATTAATCACTATATCTCATTCCTTCACTAACAACTTATCACTATATTTCATTCCTTCACTAACAATTAATCACTATATGTCATTCCTTCACTAACAACTTATCACTATATCTCATTCCTTCACTAACAACTTATCACTATATCTCATTCCTTCACTAACAACTTATCACTATCTCTCATTCCTTCACTAACAATTAATCACTATATCTCATTCCTTCACTAACAACTTATCACTATATCTCATTCCTTCACTAACAACTTATCACTATATCTCATTCCTTCACTAACAACTAATCACTATATCTCATTCCTTCACTAACATCTTATCACTATATCTCATTCCTTCACTAACATCTTATCACTATATCTCATTCCTTCACTAACAACTTATCACTATATCTCATTCCTTCACTAACAATTAATCACTATATCTCATTCCTTCACTAACAATTAATCACTATATCTCATTCCTTCACTAACAACTTATCACTATATTTCATTCCTTCACTAACAATTAATCACTATATCTCATTCCTTCACTAACAACTATGGATCTCAGTGTCACACTTCCTGTCCTCTGGCAAGATGCTTCCCAGATATTTAGACTTCTGTGTCTGCTTGATTCTAGTGTTCCCGACCTGCAGATCACATTTCGAAATTCTTCCTCTTACCGACTCATTGTCTACTTGACTGTATTTCTCAATTTCTCCACAGACAGGTACATCATCAGGGTCAATAATTACGTGTCCACATATTGTGTCTGCAGTCAGATGTTACCCCCACCAAATCTCTTTTGATCTTCATGAATCGATTGTGAATTTTAGGTAGGAAACTATTTTATTGACATTAGCTTTGAAGGGAGACTGATCAACATTGTAAAAGTTACCCAAATATTGAGAAGGATAAACTGTTGGAGAAGGAAGATTGTTTCTCAGAAATGAGCGTTTTATTTGAACTTCTGAGATGAGGTGTTGATAGTATTTCTTTATTCTTTCAGATCATTTCAGCGATATATAATTCCTTATTACCTGACACAGGGATTGAACCCAGAACTGAAAAGTCAATGTCAGGAGCTCAAGTTTACATTTGAACTTTGTTTGCCTATTTTATTTTTACTGCTGTTAACTGGCACACCTTTTTTCTGATTGACCATATTTCATTCAGATTCAAAAATGACTTCATGACATCATCCTCACTGTGTTTTAGAACTCTTTTCTTGGGGGGTTGGGGGTGGACCTTTAATCAGTTCTGGTTTATTGTTTGACACATTTTATTCAAGAAGGTGATATCTGATTTACTTTGTAACAAAAACTAATTATCTGCCGGTGATTGACTGTGAAGTGATTTGCTGTATAAAGCCTTTTCAGCTGAAGAAGTGGACATTTTATTATATGTCATTTTACCTTAAATTTTGGAAACACTGCTAGCAAGGCACCTGTTACCTTGGCTGAAATTATCTTCAAACTGTTTATATATATATATATATATATATATATATATAGGATGTGTGGATAGTGAAACTGGTGACTTGGAAAGAGAAGCTGGCAAGCCAAGTTCAAATTCCAGTGTAGTTGATTGCATTCACTGTTGCACAAATTCCCCTTGAGAAAGGTATGAATCCATCTTTTCTCTTCTTGCCTATGGGTTAAATAGTAGGGAAGATGGGAACTCTTGCTTTGGTTGGCAGCCAGTCTAAGAGAAGAAAAAATACAATTCACACCTGAGGAAGAGTGTTTGGAGATTTTGTAGAATTTTGTTATAAAATCAATAAAATGTGTGACTGGTTTTACACATCTATAATCAAATCATGTGTGGGTAGACTGGTAGTTTTCTAAAAATGAACTGTTAGACGCTCTTGTTAAAATTGATAAATGCATGATATTCATACTAATAGCCATGTGCGTGAAACTCAGAGTTGTACCAAATAGTGATTAAAAAATGTATTTTTATTAGTAGTATAAATTTTAGCTCTGTTGTTTTACATTGAGCATAGTTTTAATACTGCCTCGTCTTCTGTGTCCGATGTAATTTCAAGATTGGTGATTCTGGTGAGAAAAATTGTCTAGCATGACACAGTGAACCAAATTTATAACTAGATCTGCTTCATTTTATTTTTTTTTATTAGTCATGTTTTAAATCCTGATACACTGGCTTAGTATATTTTTCCTTATTATTAATAATTTTGATCCATTTTAGTATCATTGCTGGGTCAATAAAAAAAAACAGATGACTACTATATATGGGGTTAAAATAAATTTCTTCTTTTATGTCTCTTCAAGATGTAGGTGATCATGGCTCTCCACAATTTCCTGTTCTTTATAGCTCTTAATAAATTTTGTCTTTTTGTTATCTCTCTTAAACACTGTTCCGCCATCCATTTACTCAAACTCATTCTTCTTCTATGTGATGTGTACCTTTAGGGTGTAGGTGATCATGGCTCTCCACAATTTCCTGTCCTTTATAGCTCTTAATAAATTTTGTCTTTTTGTTATCTCTCCTAAACACTGTTCCGCCCTCCATTTACTCAGACTCATCAGGTAGTATCTGTCTATATTTCTGAGATGAGGTATTATGTACACTATTTACATTATTTGGACAGTAGATAAAGGTGTTAGTTAGATCCAGTGACAGGACCCAAAGAGTGTGAGTTCAATACCTGGTTAAGGTGGTGGAGAACTTGGAGAGGGGAATTAACAGGAGATAACTGATAACTGATATCCATTAGACATGGCACGTGGAACTAGAACAGTCTACCCTAGTGAGTGAAATAAAGGGTTCAGTTCAACATTCCAACCAAATGAAGAAAGCCGGAGTGTACAATGGCCGAAATGTAATAAATATGTCGACAAAGATGAGGACAATCGTCCGAATAATGTAAATAGAAGATATATTTTACTACATACATACATACATATATATATTTATAGGGTTCGGCAAATCAGATAGCTAGATATTAGTGACCATACACACATGTTCTGGCATGCATTCAAACATAGGTATATGTGTATTTATTAACACACACACACATACACACACACACACACACACACACACACATATATATATATGTGTGTGTGTGTATTAATAAATAAATGTGTTATTTATATATATATATATATATATATTAGGTAGGTAGGTTATGCATTGTTTTCCTCTATCCCTCTTGCTTTCAATCTGTCATCTGAGTATCAAATTTTCCAAGCCCTCTTTCCTCATTATGTTTCCTAGAAAATTCAATTCTTTCTGATATTAAGTATTTTTTGTTTCCATTTTCTCTAAACTTTTGTTGTTCAGTCCATAATATTCTCAGCATCCTTCAGTATAACCACATTTGTATCACCTCAAGTTATTTTTCATCAGCTTGAAAGAAAAGGAATAAAACATATAAGCAGCCTGATCTCCCCTACTAACTAATGAGATATTGGAATGAAGTAATATTTCCTGTTTCCATAACACTGAAATATTTCATTATTAATAAAGCGAGTGTGACGGATAAATATATAAAGTTGCATTGTGCTTTACATTAAGTAGAAATATTGTGTATATTTGTGTGTGTGTGGGGGGCATACACCAGGTTGTTTCTTCTGTTAGATATGAGTAATAACGTTACATTCATTTTTGAAAATATTGTCTTTCTTATTTTAGAGTTTGCGGAATAAGCTTTTATTATAATAAGCATTTGGTTGTGAAAGAAAGGAATGATGAGGATTAGATTTTAAACATTTATTGTTTATTATGCCATACAGATATGTCAAAGTAAGGTGGATGTCAGTTTCAGTGGCTGATCATCAAGAAGGCAATTGGGGGTAAGGGAATTGCCAGGAGATGACCTATTTCTTGTGCTGGTTTAACCCAGTTCTCAGGATATGGTCTTTACGTGTGCTGGTTGATTGAAGTCATGGTGGTGGTTTTATTTCGTTCTTTGATAGCTCTGTTCTATAGAATAAGGACTGTGGTGACAACTGCAAAGGTAATGCCTTGTAATGAGTCAGGTATGTCGAGGTGATGGCTGTCGGTTAACAAGTTGACGTGATGGGTAGGCCTGTTCTATGGAACAGGGATGCTGTGATGATTGCAAAGAGAATGCTTTGTAATGAGTCAGGTATGTCAAGGTGATGAGGTCTAGATGTGATCATGGATAGCCGAGGGCTGGGGGGTAGTCATGCCTGGTAGTGGTAATGGCCATCGAGAGGAGTGGTCATGTTGTGAGGTGGCAGTGATGGTGGCCCACCAGCTCTCAACTATCGATCAAAATAAGAGAACTGCTTTTAAGCAGATCTGGTAGTCCCCAACGGCATCTCCTTTTCCGGCAGGAATGTTCATGATTGGCCAGTGTTGCTTTCATTGTAAGGCATTGCTTCAGTAACCAAATGTGATGTGCAAAGCCTATGTGCAGAGAATGATTTTTTTTTATTTTGTTCTCTGCCTTTGTGGCATTCACATCTGGCCAGCATACAGAATGAATCAGAAAGAGATCTAATTGCGACAGAGTATAACACTTTTGAACACATTCTTCAGGCTTCTTCAAGTGTATCTTCAATACAGTCTTTAAAATAAATTTACTAATTTTTTTTTAATCAAATCACCCCAAGCAAGGTGATAATGCCACTAAGATACAAGGGGCTTCTGGAAGTGAAAGAGAATGAGAAGACTTTAGAATGAATGGAAACCCAATCCTAAACTGTGAACAAGGAATAAACCTCTACTCTTGTTGAAATGACCATGGAGGAGTGTGAACCGGATGATAGCAAACTTATCTACTTCTATTGTGGAAAAAATAAATAGTAAATAAATTTTCAGAGATTAGCTAGAGACATTAAAAATATAGCATTGAAGAAGACTAGGAGGAACTGGAAACCCAATCCTAAATAAAAAACAAGGGATAAACGTCTACTCCTGTTCAAAAATTCAGGGAGGCGTGTGAACCGGATGATAGTTGGTATAATTTCTTTACTTATTTTCTTACAATTAAATATTTTCATTATACCATCGATTTTCCTAACTACTGATTTAATTTTGTTGCTTTTAACACAATATTTTGGACAATATTTTGGACAATATATTCTTCAGTCTTTCTTGTGTGCTCTGAAATGAAAGCTGATCTCCTCTTGAGCCTTTTTTTCTTCAACTGGTGTGTCCTTCAACTTATGATTCAAGTTTTAAATCTGTTTGTAAATAACAACATTTTAACTGAGAGCACTTGTCCAAACAACGTTTGCAATAATAATAACTCATCTCAAAATTACAGAATATAAAATATGTTTTTAATTAGTAACATTTAAAGGCAACATCCATCTCCTCCCAATCTCTCAATAAAAGTAAAGAAAAAAGTTAAAAAACACTTTATAGAATTTAGTGCTGGCAAATTGATTCCACTTGACATTGTCTTTCATGTTCTATAAAAGTCCCAAGCTAGACAATTTCTGATTATTTGGCATTGTTCTTGGTGTATATTCTTAAAGAAAAAGAATGGTGTTCTTCTAACTTGGTTAATTAGAAAAGAAAGCCGAAATTATTATACATTAATTACCACCTTGACTCTATGTTTTTTTTTTCATTTTTTTTTGTTTTTTTTTGGCACACACATTTATTCTCACCCCTCAAGGGTTAAGCCATGTGTTCATTATGTTGCATTATATTTCATTGTGTCTATTAACTTTGTTTAGGACTTGTGCAGTCATTTATCTGGAGAATCTTTTTTTTTTTTAATGGAGGAAAGTATAAATAGCATTTAGTTATTTTGTTATTCTTTTGTGAAAATTCCTTCAACTTCATTTCCTTTCATTCTTATGATTTTTCAGTTCTCTTTCTTTTTTCTCATTCTTTTTTCTCATTCTTTAAATTTTTTTTATTCTCGTTTCTATTTTTCTCTTCCCCCTTCACTTTGTTTTTATCTCCCTCTCTCATGATTTCTTTCTTTCTTTCTTCCTTTCAGCTATTATTTTTATTCTTTTAGTTTAAAAAGTCTTTTTCCTTTTTCTATCATTCTTTTCTTCATTATTATTTTTTTCTTGATTGTTTATATTGATTATTATTTTTCATACTTTTTAAGCACTTTTCCTTCTTCCAGTCATTTTCTTTCCTAAATGGCTTCAAACGAATGAAGCATGTAGGTCTTAGCAAGGACCATCCTTCTTTTAGCCTTGTGAACTGGCCCTAATGAATCACCAACAAAGAACTCTACCAAATAGCAAAAACAATATCACTTAAAGACCATCAACATCTTACGTCATTTTTAAATAATTGTAACAGTAGTAACAACTAAAATAGATAGCATATTTCACTCAAAGAGAAAATAACATAAGATGCTGATATTCCACACAAATTCAAGTAAAAGGTTAGGAAGGAAACCCCCTTCAATACTGGAAAGAGTGATAATAGTTACTGCACTTGAGAAACCTATTTTTCTGAAAAATTGTTTTGTTAGAAAGATTTTGTAAATTTCAACAAAAGGTAACAATGGCTGCTCAGCCAATGAATGCCAAATGTTTCCTCATAAGGAAATGGCTAATTGCCATTATCATTTATGCTTTTGTTTCTAGTGTTCATTCTCATATTGGCCAATGAATCTTTCTTTTTTTGTGCCATGTCCTTTCAGGACGTAGGCGATCATGGCTTTCCACTTTCCCTTATCCCTCGTGGCTCTCAATAGATTTTGTCCTTCTGCCACCTCTCCCAGACCATGTTCTGTCATCCACTTGCTTAAACTCACCAGGTATGTCATGTGTTGCTTACCCTTGTTTCTCTTTCCTTCTATTCAACCTGTGAGTATCAGATTTTCCAAACCCTCCTTTCTCATTATGTGTCCTAAAAACTTCAGCTGCCTCTTCCTGATGTTAAGTATAAGTCTCCTCCTTGTTTGCATCCTCTCCAAGACCTCACATGCTCAGTCCATGATATCCTCAGCATCCTTCTGTAGAACCACATCTCCATCACCACAAGTCTCTTCTTGAGGAGACCATCCAACATTCGCTGCCGTAAAGGAGGACAGATGTCATGTAATAGCTCAGTACTCTTTTTTTTGTTACCAAAGAAATCCTCCTGTCTTGCAATACTCTTTTGGAATGTGTCCTTGACCTTTCCAGTACATCTACGTATGTCCGTGTTGCACTTACTGTCCTTTGTCCAAACACTTCCCTGATATTTAAACTGCTGCACCTAATTAATTTTAGTGTCCCCGACCTGCAAATTCCATTTCGGGCTCTTCTTTTTACTGATGGCCATGCATTCTGTCTTCTTGTAGTTTATGCTTAGTCCCTTCTTCTCATTCTCTGTCGCTACCTTCTGTAGGAGATTTTGTAATATCTCTTCCTTGTCTGCTATCAGTAACAACATAAGATACACAGATGACACAGTACTGATAGCAGACACGGGCAATGAATACTGAACAGAAGTGCTACAAAAAGAGACTGACATTTACTGAAAGCAATTCTTCTTTAAAAGGCACATTAATTTCTTGTATTTATAAACAAATTGTTAAATATACTTCAATGAATATTTTTCAATGAATATAATTTCAGCCAAACCTATTTGTCATTTTATTTAGTTTTCTTAAAAATGATAGAAACGAAACAAAAAAAACTTAAAATTTCATAAATATATTTCAGTTCCTGCAGTTTTTAATTCTTAATTATTTTCTTTTTTTGCATTTTACATCACAAAGTTCATGATTCGTGTCAGGTCTGGGTTAGGATTACTGGAGACAGCAACATCCTCGTCATAAGGACGATCACTGACAGCCCCATAATTCCATATAAGCAAATATACAGTGCAAACACACACACATACACACACCTATGTAGATTTTATAGATATGATTTACATAGCATAATGATAAAAAAAGCATTTATTTTCCACAACATTTACTCTTAAACATAATCTTCTTCCTTGCAAATGCACTTGATCCAGTATTGAATACCAATTGCAAACATAAAACATTATGTGGTGATTTATAAAACATTATATACTAAAAAGTCTGCTAATAATTGTGTATCAGCTACAGATTTATTTAGCAAGCCTTATTTATTGACAGACACACAAATGTATGTGCACGCATACTCACACACATATATTTATATTTATCCATGTATATGTATGACTGTGTGTGTATATATATATATATATATATATACATATATAGGATGAGATTATGTTGAAAAATGAAAATATGCTGTATAAAAATCAATGTTTTATTCATTGATATGCTACATTGATATATCGGCATACATGCTTTATGGGTATTTGAACAGCTAACTCTCTGAATAGTTAAAAGTTGAGAAAATATATATATATATATATATATATATATATACACAGATGATATTTATAGAAGCCAAGTCAGTGAAAAACTGTAGAGGTAGGGGATTAGCATGGGTTAAAGTGCCAATTAGTAAAGAAAAATATATCTGAGAAGCCAATAAATATACTACAGGCACATATGTACATGTGTCTATTTATATCTACATTTGTACACACACATAAATGAGGGAATATATATATATATATATATATAGAGAGAGAGAGAGAGAGAGAGTAAAGGAAAACTTTGCTTTACAATTGTGTTTCGTTCTCTGATGGACTTTAACAAGGCAAATGTAAGGATTTTATTTCGCAACATGTATTTATAAATAGAAGTAAAGTGGGGGAAAAATATTAAGTTTTCAAAATTTTAAATTTAGGAATGCTCTAAAATATTCTTAAAGATAACCGTGTAAGTCAAGATAAACTATGGAGGATGTTAAGATTTAAAATTTTGAAAACCTATCTATATTTTTCATCCACTTCTGTTTATAAATACATGTTGCAAAATAAAATCCCTTACATTTACCTTGATAAAGTCATTTAGAGGAGGAAATGCATTGGTAAAGAAAATTTTTTCATTTGTCTATACACACACACACACACACACACACACACACACACACTAAATCCCTCACTCACCCACACATAAGAAAGTGCTGAAAAGTGACCAAAATCAGATTTTGGGTAGGAATCCTCTTTTGGTTGGGCTGAGAACTTTTAGTACCCCTTCATATATATATATATATATATTGTGTGTGTGTGTGTGTGTGTGTGTGTGTGTGTGTGTGTGTATATAAAACTTCAGATATAGATAAAATATATCTGTCAAAAGACAATATGAATAAAGACAAAAGGAAAACTTATCTTTACCAACGCGTTTCATCCTCTGATGGGCTTTATCAAGGTAAATGTAAGGATTTTAATTGTGACATTAACAGAATTAAGAAACATTGTTAACTTTTCAAATAGTTTTAATGTAAGAACACTCTAAAATCGTCTTAAAGCTGTGTAAATAAAAATGAACTATGGATGACACTAATTGATATAATTTAATGGCTAATAAATGAAAGTGAGTAAATGTTGTTAATATTTGTAAATTCAATACAGAAAAGCTGGGGGGATCTATAACATTTGACATGAACTAAAAATTATAAAGATAAGATACTGAATAACTATTAACGGCTTTTTAAAAATTATTTAAGCAATACACACAAATAAACACCCACATATTTATTTTTTCGTTTTTTGATCTGATGAAGCCTAGAAAGGTGAAACGCGTAATCAAATGTAGTTTCAATGAAGCAGTTTTCCAAATGCCATATTTCTTCAAATATCTATCTATCTATATATATATAGAGAGAGAGAGAGAGAGAGAGAGAGAGAGAGAGCGAGAGAGATTTATTTTTGTTAATGTAATTATTATTTATTATTTTATTTTAATTTGATAAATTATTTATGCACATATTTATTTTGTATAATAGAAGGTCTTGAGTTAACTGTATTCTTTGAATGTAAACTCTTTATGGTCATGGAGGTTGGCTTGGGAAAGGAGTATTTCTTTTAGGAAAGGAGATATTTGAAAAAAAATTCCATGGTGTAAGCCAACAGTTTTAACTTTTTACAGATATATTTTATTTATATCTGAATTTTTTCAAACACACATAAATAAACAGTGTAGACATAAAACTTAACACTACATGGTGACAAGCAGTTTCATACATTAAGTGACCATCAAATATTTTTTATATTTACATATAAATGCTCTAAATTAGGTAGCAAATTTTCAAACATATATAGATATATTTAGACAGCATATTTTCATTCAAGCATGTTTTGTTAAATAATTTGTATGTATGATATTTTGGAATTTTTCTTAATCTATTTTCTACAGCCACCAAGAAATTAATTCAGGGACTGGAAAGGATTAAAACTAAAATAAATAGACATAATACGTCTAAATTAGCTAACCAAACTTATATATATATATATATATATATATATATATATATATATATATATATATATATATATATTCATTCACAGACAAACTGTTTTGCTGTATCACAGTTCATCAGTGTGGCTAGACATCCAGTTGCCTCTAGCATGGATTGAAACCTGACTGAATTCGCGTGAGTCAGAGATTCTACACTTACGCTGTTGCCACACAGCAGGGATGAAGGTGAATTTAAGTGTATTTATTTTTAGATAAACACACAGGGACTGAGAGAACTCGATTCACTTTACCAAAGAGTATATTTCAGTGCACTCACATTGCTAGGGTGAGAACATTTCATCACCACCAACTCTCTGAAGGCAGATGACAGAATTTTGCAGATTGTTTCTTCTTCTTCACAATAATCTCCAACTGAATATTTGAGGGGAATTGCAGACAATTTTCAATACATTCTTTAAATTAAAAATCATGTATTAAAAAATGATCCTTAATAAATTACTTTTATTTGTTTTTAAAAAGATTTCAAAAAATTTTCATAGTTTGCATGTCGCTGAATCAGTAGCAGTGAATCATCCTGCACCCTGTGTCACTACCAAACATGACACAAGGCCAGTTTCAAGTGGGTTGTGCCTACACACACACACACATATATATATATATATATATATATATATATATATATATATATACACATAAGTTTGGTAAAATGATTTAGATTCTAGAATTTAGAAAGAATCTAAGATTTAGAATCTAGAAAGAATCATAAAAAAAAAACACAATAATAAGATCCTGGAAAAACACGCATGCCAAAACAGTGTCAGTAAAACTCCTAAACTGCAATTAGACAAAAATAATGAAAAATTATGTGATTGTTGACTGCCCGTTAGAAAACAAATGCCTCACTAAATCCGTGGTATACCAATGCACTATCTCATCCATGGAGAGTCCTCACACTGACAGGATATACAATGGGTCAACGAAGAATAAATTTAAAATTAGGTGGAGACAACACAAGAGCTCCTTCAACAATATCCAAAATAGAAATCAGACATCTCTATCCCAATATTTCTGGCATTTAAAAGAAATGAATAAAACACCGAAAGTAAAATGGAAAATAATAAATAGAACAAGAACTTGTAAAACCTGGGATGACCCATGCCCTTTATGCCTACATGAAAAACTACACATCATTGTTTCTAAATAATGAAAAGTTATTAAACCATAGGCAGGAGTTAATGTTTTTTTGCCAACATCAACAAATTTTCGCATTAATTAATTAACAAAAAAACCCTAAAAAAACCCCCCAAAAAACCAAAACAACAACAACATATAAACAAATAAATTCTATAGTTTAATAAAAGCCTTAAAAGCTCAGCCTAATCATTAAATAGGAAAACCCTTTGTGGAATTGTCAAAAAAAACAAATTGTAATCCATTTCAACACGTTTGTTGAAAGAAATAACCATTTGAATAAACAAATAAATAAAGAGATTAATAGACAGATAATAATGAAACAGAATCCTCTCGACACTTAACGACCTGCCGCAAGGCCATAAAATGCCTTTAGACCAGCTAGACTGTGACTGGACCGCTACTATCAGACTTGAAATAGGGACCCCAACATAACCTGACATAAACTTTTCGCAGGGGACTGGTCTGTAGATAAAAATTAATTCTTAACTCTTACACCACCTAACCAATATAGCCGACCCTAACCGTTTCCATAGTAACTAATGTTGCAAGAGACCATACTTATAAACACGCGCAAACCACAAGATAACTTATTCCCAAATTCTCGCTTGACGAGGAAGTGAGACCAGATACCTTAATTCAACTTAATTTTAAAAATTATATTGAGGGTCTCGGCTCTCACTTTTGAAACATGAGAACTCTTATGTAGCGAAGGATCATATCTTTGAAAAAATATTATAATATAAGCTCTACTTCTGTATGGAGCACTGTCTTTTTAAAAATAAAAGCAAAAATACTAAGGAACACCGGATTATTTACCTAACGTGTTCTTTCCTATTTTTCTGCATACCTGCACATATATATATATATATATAAAAGTGCTTAATATCAGAGATAGAGTGTATGTAAATATAAAAGTGGACATTGAAATCAACACCAAGCTGCAACAGTGTTTCATGCTTGAAAGTAATTTTTAGGCCATGTCCTGAAGACTCTTTTTAAGCATGAAATAAACTGTTGCCACTCAATGGTAACATCAGCATCCTCTTTTATATTGACATATATATATATATATATATATATATATATATATATATAGTTCAAACTCGCTGTTGAAAACTGAGCAAACTGAAGAAACACCTGCCACTGAGGGATAACTAACTTTGAAAAGAATTGTCTCAACCATCTGAGAGAATTAAGAACCAACATTAAATCTCGGGCTAGTATATCAGTCCATATGATGGCCAAGCATCCCTTCAGCATGTCCCTTGTTTGGACTTGTTTGCAAATCCCATGTAGGATTGTTGTTTCATACGAGACATAAACATAAAAACTGAACTGAAAAATACTCATACGTCGAAAATGATGTGAGAGTCCATCATATCATCATCTATATATATATATATATATATATATATATATATATATATATATATATGTGTGTGATTTGTGTGTGCAGGTAGTATAATGGTTATCAAGTCAGTATGAAAAATCAGATTTATATATTATGTTTTAATATATAAGTAGTGATGAAAAGACTGAGACAGATTGACAGAGAGACAAACAGATATAGAGAGAATCACATAGATAGATAGAATAGACTGAGATAGATAGAAATAAACAGAGATAGATAAATAAATATATAAGCAGTGATGAAAAGACTGAGACAGAGAGTGTCAGAGATACAAGCAGATTTAGAGAGACAGTACAGATTGACAGAGAGACAAACAGATATAGAGAGAATCAGATAGATAGATAGATAGAATATACATATATAATATAAAAACTGAACTAAAAGACACTCTTATGTCGAAAATGATGGGAGAGTCCATCATATCGTTGTGTGTGTGTGTGTGTGTGTGTGTGTGTGTGTGTGTGTGTGTGTGCAGGTAGTGTAATGGTTAGCAAGTCAGTCTGAAAAATCAGCAAGCTGAGTTTGAATCCAGTCAGGTTCATTAGATTCACTTTCACACAAATACCTTTGGGAAAGATAAGAATTTATTTCTTCTTGCCTCAGGTATGAATTAGATAGTAGGCAAACTGTGCCCTTCATCATTCATTAGCAGATAGTCTAGGAAATTGACAACATGGAATTGAAAACTGGTTCAGTTTGGGACTAATATCTCTAGCCCATGAAAAATCTATTTTCTATTGAAACCATAGTAACAATGCCTGGGTTGTTGAGGCTGTGGCCTTATATTTTGCAGCCGGAGTGCACAAGAATTTCATATGTACGTGTTAATCTCTTTCATTCCTTTTATATTTTTAATTTAAGTTAGTTGTATGCTGTAGATATTGAAATAATCTTCACTGGCTGATCTATTGATGTATACACATCAAGTGTAGTTAACTTCAAACTTACTTTTATAAATACTGACTTATGGATTCACTTATGTTTATAGGTATGCATGCAAAACTGATTCTTACATATCTGAATTTTCCTCTTCAGACCTTGGAGAATTCTTGGTTTTGCCATTGAAGGAAGCAAAAATGAGATTATTGGGAATATGGGTCACCACTGAATCTAACACATGGGATATATTGGGATGATGTACTGCGTGACCATTCCTGGTATTTTCATCAGATTTCACCCCCTCTTCACACCCTGTTCCTCTGGTAATGTTTAGGCACCTGACAGCGTTGGAGGTGGGGTTACTGTTACCTGTGCTCTCAAGTCTTCCTACAAGATAGGCCTGTGTGTTTTGATGCCTCGCATCAGTTTTCTTCTGTCTAGAGAGGCTTGATCTTACTGTTTAATTTGTATAAATTAAGTTTAGTATATATTAGGATTGACTGATAAATAAGGTCTCCACTTGTGTAACTCTAATTCTAGATCTCATAGAATAAGGACACTGGCATCCAAATAAAATAAATTTGTCTACATTTGGACTATTTTCCTCCTTGTCATTGTTGTTACTATCACAACATTTTGACTGTCCTGCTCTCCAGCCTTCTTCAGGTGTTTGTTGATCTGGGTAACCTTCAGGGATTTTTGAACTGAATATTTGATTTGATCTTCGATAATAGATTGTTCTCATTTCACTCTCTATGTCTAAGGATATCTTTCTTCGTTCTGATTTAGCACTGTTCAGCTGATTCCAGTGAGTCTCAATCTGCACTACCCGGCCCAAAGATAGAACTCACAATTATTATATCATGAAATTTCTGAACCAGCACTTAAATCCACTAGGCTATTGTCTCATGGGACAATCATGAGTCTAGAACATTGAGTGTAATATCCTTCTTTTCTCTCTGCTGCTGTTGTCACACAACTGACTGCATTCACCAAGGCTTCTCTTTTCTTATTGTTGCTGCAGCTTTGCTCTTTTTTCTCTTTATTTATAAAATAATGACTCCAGTATGGTATTTATTTTTATGCTAGGTCTACTGATGAGATCCTAATAGCCTAGCATATGTACTAATTCATTTAAATTTCTGACTCTCTGTGATGAGTCATCATTATTTACTTACATTTAGACTAATGTTCTCATCTTTCTTGCTATTCTCACAATGTATCTTCCAGCCTTCTTCATGGTCCTGCTGAGCCGGGTAATATTTAGGGAATTTCAAACTGAAGCCTTTATTTAATCTATGAAAGTAGATTATTCTCATTTTGATATCTATAGGGCACACAATGAGGAAAGAGGGCTTTGAAAATTTGATACTTACAGGAGATATTGAGGTCAAGGAAAACGATGCATAACCTACCTTAGTGAGCTTGAGTAAATGGATGGATGGCAGAACTAGGTTAAGGAGAAGTAGCAAAATCAAAATGCATTAAGAGCTAAAAAAGAACAGGAAACTGTAGAGAGCCATGATCGCTAATGTTCTGAAGTGGCATGGCACATAGAAGAAGAAATATATGGGATTAAAAAGAATTTTTTTTTTAATTCCATATACTAGCAATCATCTGTTTTTTATTGACCCAGCAATGACACTAAAATGTATCAAAATTATTAATAATAAGGAAAAGTATTATGAGTTAAAGCAACAATAATAAAATGAAGCATATTTAGTTGTAAAGTTGGGTCATTTTTTTCCTTTTACTATATTTTTCATTTTTGATTTTATTGCTTATTTATAGTTTTTCTTCATTTTCTTCTTCATTTATTTTTTTAATTATTATCTCTTTTCCTTTATTTGATTTTCTTTTTTTTATTTTCTTCTTCATGTTTCACAATTCCTTTTCTTTTTTTCTCATCTTCTTTTGTGTTTTTACTTTGTATTTTTCATTCTTTCCTTCTTGCCTTCTATGCACTTCATGGCAACAAAACTTCATTGGGGAAAACGTTTCCCCAGAACAAAACCAGGCAAGAGAACTAAAAATTTAAGAGGAAAATTCTTGCTTTGAACCAGAAAAAAATTTCTAGCCAACCATTATGATATACAAAATTATGACATTTCAACTTAAGTGAGCAAAACGTTTTACTTAATTGATAGTTCATAAATTAATAATTGACCTCTTTGCATAATTAACAGTTCTGTCTGATAAACTGGATCTTGCCTTATATCTTGATAGATTTAATTCCAAGACCAATAACTGATCTCCTTCATTTGAAGAAGGCAGATAATTTAGTACTAGACAGATTTGTATCTCTTTGTGTGTGTCTCTCTCTCTTTATCTATCTATCTCAGTCTGTTACTGTCTATCTATCTATCTATCTACTTTATTCCTTTCCTATCTCTCTCTCTATCTATCTACTTTATTCCTTTCCTATCTCTCCCCCACTATCTATCTATCTATCTCAGTCTGTTACTGTCTATCTATCTGCCTATCTATCTAAGTCTGTTCATATTTATTTATCTGTCTAGCTAAGACTGTTCAAATCAGCCTATTTCAGTTTGTTAATATCTAAGAGTTTATTTATCTATCTCTGTTTATTTCTATCTATCTCAGTCTATTATATCTATCTCAGTTTATTCTATCTATCTATCTATCTATGTGATTCTCTCTATTTCTGTTTGTCTCTCTGTCAATCTGTACTATCTGTCTCTCTAAATCTGCTTGTATCTCTGACACTCTCTGTCTCAGTCTTTTCATCACTGCTTACATATTTATTTATCTGCATCAGTTAAGCTTCTGTCCATTCATCTCAGTCTCTCTCACTCTCTTCCTCAATTTCAGTTTTTAAGGTGTTATCCATTCATTTGTTCCAGTCGGGGTCATCACTAAACTATTGATATTACTGATACTCTGTTTCTATCTCTGATATAAGATTGGAGAGAATCTTTTCAGTGGGAAAAACACAAAATTCACCCTCATAAAAAGAAAAAGTCTCAAAATGTTGTTGTGTTTTATAGAAAACATTTCTTTTTTCCTTCCTTAAAGGAAAAACAAAACCATCCTCAGGTATGGATCCATGGTCACTTGAGGCCAACAGATTCCACACATAAGCAAACATGGAGAAGCAAGAAATGGAAATATGTGTTTAGACATTCTGATGACAACAGTTCATTTATTTATTTTTTGGCATGCATGGTAGTTTGAAGGGGGAATCAATTAACAATGAATTTACATAGCAAAATGAGCCTCCGCCTTAAGATTTGGAGAATTAAAAAAATTATATCTGTTTGTTGTTCTGGTTGTCACTTATTTGTTTTATCATTTGTTGCAGTGAAGCCATTTCTGGCTTTGTTACAACATTCTTTTTATGGAATTAAGTCCAGATATTTATGGCTTTTTTTAGTGGTTAGTTTTTCAAATTCCTGTTGTTATTCAGTTGATGACTTAAAGAAATCGCATGCATAGGTTGGAAAGATATGATCGTGTGTTTTTAGTATTTTATGTGTGCATCATGGGATGACTTTTTCTTTAATGTATTTCAGTAAGAAATTTTTTCGTTTTCTAAATGAATTGGCCAATATCGAGATTTTTTTTTATATTCCCTAATAGTTAGTTTTCCGTGTTGACAGTATGAGATAATGATATATATTTTTTTATATATATCAAGAACAATAATGAGGAAAATGTATGACAAAGTGGAAAAAGTTTTCTTCTGACTTGATCCATCCTTTAAGACTTCATTGGTCTAAAATTGTTATGTTGGTTCAATTGCACATGTACACAAACAAAGGCTGCTGGGTATTTTTCAGTTTAAATTTTTTTTTTTAATCTAGCCAATTTCATTTAGATTCTCTTTTTTTCTTTCTCACATTTGTTAGTTGATATCTGACACTGATAATAGAAGTTATTCCTGTTTTTTTGTATGTGTTCGTATCATTGAGTAGTGAATTCATTTTTTCTATGAATGTAATTTTGTTTATGATCACAATCCCGCCTTCTTTGTCAGAGGGGGTGATGTGAATCCCTTTATTTTTTGCTCGGTTCCTTAGTGCTTTTAGGTGTAGCCACAGTAAATCTGTTCCCAAGGCTTTTACAATATTTGTTCATTACTGGCAGATGTTCTTTTATCACGGTAACAAAAATGATGGAAAGCAAAAGAAAAAGAATCTATATTTTATCATATATACAGTGTGCGATGGGTAAATTGTCACCATTGTATAGTTTTAGTTTCATGCATACGTGTCGTTTGTTTTTGATTCTGTTGACTGTACAGTATAGTAGGGTCAGTTGGATACTGTCTGTGAGAAAAAAAGAGTACCATGATGCAATTCACTCCACCAGAAATTTTATCATATATACAGTGTGCGATGGGTAAATTGTCACCATTGTATAGTTTTAGTTTCATATATTTTTGAATTGGACATAGTCCGACAATTTATTTAAAGACATTTATATTATGTTTAACGTTTTTTTATAGATACAAGTATTTAAGCAAATGCTCTGTTTTATAATAAATTTTAGTTTCATGCATACTTGTTGTTTGTTTTTGATTCTGTTGACTGTACAGTATAGTAGGGTAAGTTGGATACTGTCTGTAAAAAAAAAAAGAGTACCATGATGCAATTCACTCCACCAGAAATTTTATCATATATACAGTGTGCGATGGGTAAATTGTCACCATTGTATAGTTTTAGTTTCATGCATACGTGTCGTTTGTTTTTGATTCTGTTGACTGTACAGTATAGTAGGGTCAGTTGGATACTATCTGTAAAAAAAAAAAGAGTACCATGATGCAATTCACTCCACCAGAAATTTGGAAATAGTGTGCTACTTGGCCTTTATGCCAGAAGCTCTAATATGAATATTTTGGGGTGTCTGGGCATTTAATCTGAAGACAGTGAAGAGGATTCGGAAAGAGTTGGATGAATCTAATGGGGATTACGAAGGTGTTTGGAGTGATTATGAGTGATGGCGATGTTATGCCTCTATTCATCTTCCTACATGGCTCCAGACTCACTACAGAGTTCTATATCAAGTGCCTTGAGGTGATAGTGTTACCCTGGGTCAAGAGGGTGGCTGCTGGAAGACTCTATGTCTGGCAACAGGACTCTGCACCATGCCACACAAACAGGGAAACCCAGTCATGGCTGTTAGACAATTTCTGCAACCACATCACCACTTACATCTGGCCACCTAACCCCCTTGATTATTATGTGTGGGGTGCAGTTGAGCAAGATGAACTGAGGGCAAGGATTTTGGCAACATTCACCAACTTAAACAAGGAGACCGTCCAGACGAGTTGCTGAAGTTTCCAAAGTTATCTAGAAGGTGTGGTTGAAGGCAATAGTGATTTTCCACTTTAGTATTTCAAGATATTTTTGTGTAATTTTGGTAAATATATCTGTTAAAATGAAATGTCAGTGTTATTTTCATTTTTGCATAGATGACAATTTATCCATTGAACCCTATATATAGGGGGAGAGGGAGAAAAGGTTTATCAATATATATTTATATATTCATGAGCTGGAGAGCTTAGTTGATCTCTTCTTCTTTATGTGCTGTGCCCCCCTCAGGTTGTAGGCAGTCGTGGCTCTCCACAACTTCCTGTTTGATGTAGCTCTTAATAAATTTTCTTTTTCTCTTAATTCTCCCAAACCCTGTTCTGCCATCCATTTACTCAAGTTCACTAAGTATGTTATGTGCTGTTTTCCTCTGTTCCTCTTATTCTGTGAGTATCAGATTTTCCAAGCCCTCCTTCCTCATTATGTGCTATAGAGACCTCAAGTATCTTTTATTGATGTTAAGTTTCTTTTTTGTTTCCATTTTCTCTAAAACTTTGTCATTGCTTACATGTTCAGTTCATGGTATCCTCAACATCCTTCTGTAGAACCACATTTCTTTTGCTTCTAGTTTCGTCTTCATCTTTGAGGAGATTGTCCAATACTCACTGCCATACATAAGAACAGATATCACGTAACAGTTCAGTACTCTTTTCCTTATTTCTAGCGAAGTTTTTTCTATTTCTTAGTCCTCTGCTTAGCTTTTGGAAGGCATCTTTGGCTATTCCAATGAGCCTTTGGATTTCAGTGTCACACTTTATGTTCACTGTTAAAACACTTCCCAGATATTTACATTTTCGCGCTTGTTTGATTTTGAAAAAAAATGATTATTTCCTGTCGAGGTGTGTTTCTGGAGAAGTTGTGTATGAGGGCTGTCTCGGTCGTTTGTTGTCTTGATGTCTCTTTCAGATAATGGAACGGCTAAATTTTCCACTGAATTAAGTGCATTAACAAAGACATTATTGTTTTTTTTTGCTTTTTGCAATGATATTCATTTTAAAGTCTATTGGTAATAATTACACTTTCCCCAAACATTGTACATTATTTTTCTGTCATTTTCCTTGTTCACCATATTATATTGGCATAATCCTGTCTGGTTAATTTTTTTTTTTTCACAATGATATTCACCTTGTACAAGGCCCAAGAGCCACTCGATGTAGGGGCATCTCCTTGGGCATCAGTTCCACAAAGCAGTGGTTGATGGAAAACTGCTGCTCAAGTGGAACTTACATCTCACCAATGAAATGCAAAGGGAAAAGAGGGGTTCGGTACAATGTTTGTGGTATGGTGGTTTTTAACTGTGTAGGTAAGAACTCGTGGAACAAAGAAATTTAGTTTGTCTTTGCATGAAAATTGCGATACAGCAGTGCAACATTTTGTCTGTATTGAAAAAAAATTGTTATGCAAAATAAATGCCTTTTTTCTTCATGAAGCAGCAGACTTATTGATGTATCTATGCATACTAATTTTGAATGTTTTTTTTGTTTTTTTTTACTTCACTTCCAAAAGAGAATTCCAATTTGCTAACATTCCTGCCATGATACAATGTTTTTGATGATACAATATGTTTTATTCATTTGCCTCACCACATAGATACATGACAGAATAATTTAAGCCTCCTTTTCTTTCCAAATACAAAATCATAACAAAAGAGTATCGACATAAATATCAAGTTCCACTTTGCTGTTTGTATATTCTTAACAGTTGGAGCTGTTTGAAATTAAATTATTCAAAATTTTAAACCTTTTACAAATGCACTTATAAGAATAATGCAATATTATTTTTGTTAAATTATTTATCATTGTTTTGAACTGTTTCTATTTTGGTTTTATTCTATTGTGCATGTTTGATAACATCTGATTTTTTAAAAATATATCTTAAAATTGAAAAGTGTTTAAATGTCAGTTGTCATCTTCTGTCTCCTTGATTCCTGTTCTATTAATGTCCTCTCTGCTTCTTTCCCTCTCAGTAACTCCTTGCATCTTAGTGGCTTTATTACCTTGTTTAGGGTGAAATAATTAAAAATAAAAGTAAGCATAGCTTGACTTTTGCTGCTGATTCATTAGCTAGGATTTATTTTGAATAACATTATCATCTTTATTGGTTTTATCTGATTCATTCTTCAGCTTATCTTACTGTTTGAATTATTTAAATCAGTTATTATCTTTCCATTTGTTGTTCCCAGTTTTTGCACAACCACCAAAGTTAAGCAACATTGAGTCAGTACCTAGATGGGTGACCTCCTGGGAATATCAGGTGCTGTAAGTTTGGATGTGTGGGTGGTGTAATGTATAATGGCATGGAATTGTTAATTGGAGAGCTGAATTCTAATTCTTTTTGGCTTTGTTATATTTACTTATGCACAAATACTGTTGGGAAATGTACGAATCCACCTCTTCTCCCCTCTGCTATGGGTTAATTAGTAAAACTTGTATCACTAAACCATTATTATCTAAAAAAAAAAAACTCTTCCAATCTAAAAAATATTTCTTGGTTTTAAATAACCTGCAATGTGTTAAACTATAAAAAACAAATCAATCAGTCAATTCCATGTGTTGTTCAGACTGATATCCTCATCCTTAATATTTTTATGACTATGGTCTGGCCAATCGGTTCTTTGGCCTTCCATCTTTTAATCTTTAACTTTTTTAAGCTACAACATCAAAAAGACCAAATTGAAAGTGTTTTGCATTTTTTTAACTTATAAACATTATTTTAGTGGTTACACATTGTTTGAGTAGACACCCTGTTCGTCTTTTTTTAAACAACGTGAATTATATTTGTCAGTCTGTGCATTTTAGAAACTTAATAAAGAAAATGTGCTCTCTGATAGTGTTTGAACTTGCATCCCCCTTTGTAGGTGAAACCATCATCTGATCCAGCTAGCTGTATACTACTTGGCCACAGAGAGTGTCATGACTCAGCAGGGTTCAAAAGCATGATAGATCAGACAGTGGTTTCTCCTACAAAGTGAGATACTAGTTCAAACCCTGCCAGAGAGCATATTTTCTTATTAAATGTGCAGGTTGATAAATGTAATTCCCACTGTTTAAAAAAAAAGAAAAATCAGGACGTCTATTCAAACATGTGCGTCCATTAAAATATTTCAATTAATAAGAAGTATTGTTAGATTTTAAGTTAAATCCATTAATTCCTTAGAATTGTTTTAAACTTCTTAAAGTCCATCTTTATTTGCTAAGTAATGATGTTTTTTGCTGCTTCAAGTTCATCTGTATATGATAAATTTTTATAACATGCATAGTTCTTGTTAATAATACTGTAAGGAAACACTGGACCAAAACGTTAAGTGAAGAACGGATTTAATCAGATGAGAGACATGGATTAATAATACTGTAAGGAAACACTGGACCAAAACGTTAAGTGAAGAACGGATTTAATCAGATGAGAGACATGGATTAATAATACTGTAAGGAAACACTGGACCAAAACGTTAAGTGAAGAACGGATTTAATCAGATGAGAGACATGGATTAATAATACTGTAAGGAAACACTGGACCAAAACGTTAAGTGAAGAACGGATTTAATCAGATGAGAGACATGGATTAATAATACTGTAACAGAGAATATCAAAGTTCAGTGTGGTAATATGTATACTGCAAACACTATACCTTGTGACCCACTTTCCAAAGACTGTTCCTTTGAGCAGACGTTCTACTCATAGTGGATGGATGAGTCCATGTTCAACAGTTAGTGTAGAGAAGGTCGGTCGTCTTTCTACACAGAATAAATAATGACTGAAATTCTGAGAAGAATCATAATCGCTCACCCACAAGTTGTTTAGACTAATATCCTCATCCTAGTCTGTTTTTATCTTGATGTTTCTTATACAGTGAGTAAGGCTACAAGAGAAGGCATCAGCCTAAATGCAGTGATATCATCAATGAGGATTATGATAATACTGATAAATACTGATAATAATTATATCATGATAAATGATAAGCCAGGCTGCAGCAGAAACTTCTCCATATACCCTCCCACATAGTTATAAAATGTTAATGGTAATGATGTTTTTGTTTAGTTAATGTCTACCGTAATGCGGTAGCTATTTCTGCCACATCCTGTATTAGTCTGAATAACTTGTACATTAATATTGATAGGTTTTCATGACATTTTAATCAAATATGTCTAATAGTTGGATTTAATTTTCCTAAGAATAAACTTATTTTAATCTTAATTACCATAATCTTTTGTGTATAGATTGCTGGGGAGTATAAGACAATTAAAAAAGGGAAAAAAAAACCTTTATTTCCATGTATAAAATACACCTGATTTTAGAGTAGAGAAAATGATCAAAACTTGTGAAAAAGTAACCGAAAATTTTTTTAAAAATAAACAAGACATTTTGATTACTTTTGTGATTCTTAAGCATTACATAAATGTTGGTAATTTGTTGTTTGTAAAACTTGTTAAAGGTGTTTATTAAGAAACAGTCATTAATTGCCTTTCAATAAAAAATTGTTTTTAATGATTTTTACTTTGAAATTACACATCATTTTGTATCTTTTTTTATCCTAAATTAAATATTATTTTTACATTTGAATGATTTCCAAACTCATGTAGATGTCTAGACTCAATGAAATCCGAACAAATTACTGAACCATACAGGACTTGGAGAAACATTATGACAGATTTATTTCCCTTTGTTGCAATCCAACATTAGATAGATATTATCTCTCTAGTAAACAAATAAATTCAATTTGACCTGATTTTCTTCATTTTGAGCACTGGAAAAAATGGCATTGAGTTTTAAAGTAAAGTGTAAGATGTAACAGACTTTTAGACATGATTTGGGGTGAAAAAAACCTGTGTTTTATACACATAGGATTACGGTGTATATATTTATATATAAGTTGGAGAGACATACTAAGTTGCCAGTAGACACTGAGTAAATAATTTGAAATAAAGTTGAATAAATATTAATTTGCTTGGTTGGTTTTAATTTTTTACCTGAGATGGAGCATATACATTGAATCAATAGCTTCATATACTGTAAAGAAAGTTGGTTCTCTCTGTCGTGCCAGTAAGTTTTTCTCACCTGAATCCATCCTTCAAATCTATAAATCAACAATTTGCCCTTGCATGGAATACTGCTGGCATATATGGTCTGGAGCTCCCGCTGTTTGTCTTAAGGTCCTTAACAAAATCCAGAGACAGATATGCAATACAATTAGCCCTGATCTGGCATCTCGTTTACAGTCGCTCTCTCACAGATGTGAAATTGCTTCCCTCTGTCTTTTCTACAAATACTTTCATGGTAAATGCTTCAATGAGGTACTTTTTCTGGTTCCTAAACTGCACGAATTTAAACGTTCTACTAGGTTGGCATCTTAGTCCTACCCTTTCACTGTCAAAACGGTTAAATGTAGGAGTCTTTTCTACTCCAAAAGCTTCATGTCTCTCACTTCCCATCTGTGGAACTCCCTTCCTCATACTTGCTTCCCTGATAGCTATAATCTCCAAATATTCAAATGCTTTTCTCTATCATGGCCCTTTACTCTTGTTCCCACTCTCTGCAACCCTTTGCGGGCTAGTGGCACACCCGACTTGCTTGGGGCGAAATGCTTAAAAAAAAACAAAAAAAAAACTGTCTAAGGTATTTCTGAAAAGGACTCTGTAATCCTGAAATGGACTGATTGTGAGGAACCCAGTTCATTTTTCTGTGCTCATGGGCATCTGAGACCTGACAGTGAAAATCTATTCTTTGTCCAATTTTCAATTCTGACATATTCATCAAATTCTGGAGTCTTTTTGATACTTATGAGATAACTTCTTCTATAAGCTGTGTCCCTTTAGGACATTGACAACCATGGCTCTCCACAATTTCTTGTTCTTTGTAACTTTTAATAATTTTTGTCTGCTAAACCTTGTTCTGGCATCCTCAAACTTGCTGGGTAGGTTATGTGTTGTTTTCAGCTGTCCCTCTTGCCTTCAATGTGTTCTGTGAGTATCAAATTTTTCAAGAAATGGGATGACAGATTGGAGCATTATGAAATATTTATTCCATAAATGTGCCAGGGATGAAAGCTCACTAGAACAGATCCAGATCCTTCTCCTGAGAGGAAACCCTCCCTGATTGACCATGTCTTCAGGAGTGTAGCTGTACTCACAATGATTGGCTAATTCTAGGTTGGTGAGGCCTTTTAACCTATAGTCTGTCTATATTTCTGAGATGAGGTATTATGTACAGTATTTACATTAGTCGGACTATTGTCCTCATTTTTGTCGCCATATTTGTCACAAAGTTTCGGCCGTTGTACGCTCCGGCCTTCTTCAGGTGGTTGGAATTTCGAACTGAACCCTTTATTTCGATCACTGGGGTAGACTGTTCTAGTTCCATGAGCCATGTTTGATGGATGTCAGTTATCAGTTATCTCCTACTAATTTTCCCTCTGAAAGTTCTCCACTGCCTTAACCGGGTATTGAACTCACACTCTTTGGGTCTGTCACTGGATCTAACCAACGCCTTTATCCACTGTGCTATGTGTCCTTGGAACTAGAACAGTCTATGCCAGTGATCGAAATAAAGGGTTCAGTTCGAAATTCCAACCACCTGAAGAAGGCCGGAGCATACAACGGCCGAAACGTTGTGACAAATATGGCGACAAAGATGAGGACAATAGTCCGACTAATGTAAATACTTTTAACTCATAGTTAGAGATTTTGAATTCTGTGCTTTCCTTCTCCTAGACCGGTTGCCATCCAAGCTATAGAACTCAACCTGTCCTAATATTTACCTATAGCTGGTGGGGGGGAAGAGATGGATTCATAATTTTCCCAAGGGTATTTCCATGTAAGTGAATGTAACAATCTCAACTGGAATTCAAACTCCGATTTCTCAGAATGAAACCACTGTCCATTATTCCACTGTGCCTCCATAAAATGAGATAAAAATAATAAAAGTCTGCCTGTGGAAAGGTATACTCTTTCATTAAGTACGAGTCCAAATGTCTACATATTTGAACAAAGAAAAGTTCTACTTGCTGACCAGCAGGAGGTGGGTGAGATTTCTCATAGGTTAGTGACCCTACACACAAGTGAAAGAAAAGTGATGTTTCTTTAGAAAACTTGTATTTTAAAGGTGCCAGTCAACATCTGCTACTACATATATCCTCTACAACAAGTTTTATGCATAGACTTTGCTCGGTCTACTGTCTGTTCCCTTCACTTTTACTTTCACTTCTGAATCAGTCACCAAATCTATTTTATTTTAAATGCTTACAAACAATTATTACCTTCTATTGTCAAACTTCTGTCTACCCACTTCTTAATTCACCAAATTCAGGAGTATTTTGATTGATAACTGACCCCATTACTCCAGTCTCTTTTCTAATGCTCTATAGTTTGTTTCTGTCTGCTCTCCTCTACTTTTTAAGTGCTGACTCATTCAACAATGAAGACATAAGCATTGCAAATTCCTGTTACGATATTTCTAAATTTCTTTGTTTTTTTTTTCTGCATATTTTATTTATTTTTAATAGTGCGGAAAGATAAGAAGATAAATTAATTACTCACTTTATCTTTTCATCACCTCAAATGAAAAAAAAAATCAGACACATGCAAAAAAAAAAACAACAATAAAAGGCAAAAACAAAATAAAAAGAACAATAAACCTCAGATCTTGCTTCAAGCATTGTTCAGACTGAGTGAACTCAATTTTTTGTTTACATTGCTACAACACCTTATCATTCAATTCCCTCATGGATTTTATAAAGTACAAGAGTGTCCTCTGTTGTGTGTTCAAGATGATTTCAGCAATGAACCTCACCAATGCCCACGTGAATGAACAACAATTAAAAGTAGATATTGTGTATATGCATAATGTGATATATTGCTTTATTTTTATTGGCCAAAAGAAATTTCTTATAATCATTTCACCCCAAGCAAGGCAATAAAGCCACTAAGTCATGAGGGGTTATTGTGTGTTAGTGAGTATGAGAAAAATAATACTATTAAGGAAAGGGAACAATAAAAAAAAACTGGAATTAAAGAGACAGAAGATAATGATTGAAATTGCATTTAAATTTTTGAAGATCAAAGTTGACCAGGAAGCAAGAGATTGGAAGAGAGTTCCACAAGCAAGAAGTGTCGGGGGGAGGGACTCTTAGCGTAGAATTTATGGTTACATCTAGCAATTTCAACTTTAAAGTGATGAGACTGAGCCGCCAATCTAGTACTGCACTTAAATTCATAAAGTCTAGCTATTATGAAGATAAATTCATCAGAACAATTGCTATGAAATTATTTATAGAAAAGGCACAAGGAAGCTATGTTAGGGTGATGGGAAAGTGACTGAAGCTGAGATGCCAGGTAAGGACCAATAACATTGCAGATTTTTGTTTGGATTTTATAAAGAACCTTTTAAATATACAGTAGAAGCACCAGACCGGATATGGCAGCAATATCCAATGTATGGATGAATGGTAGATTTATAAATGAACAAGATAGATTTTGGTGACAAAAATTGTCTAGCATAATACAGTGAACCAACTTTCTTAGCAGTAAACCTAGCAGTTGATTCAATATAATCTTTCCATTTCATATCAGTGACAAACATTAGCCCAAGAAGATGCAGTAAGTCACTCTCCTAGAGGTTAGCATCAGCCATGCTGATAGAAAGAAAAATGGTTAAGATGATTAAACAATAGCAGTTCCTTTTTGGAAGCTTTTAAATTAACTAGCCACTCCTTGCCCCATTTAACAACAGATTTTTGGTCATTTACCAATTTGACCTTATTGAACCAATCAGACTTACTGTTAAGACAGGAGTAAATATTTGTGTCATTAGCATAGTTATGAAGTTTGTAATTGATGGCATCAGGAAACATGGCTACAATTTATTTTCATGTTTGGTTTATGGCCACATTATGTTGAAACACTGGTTTCTGTAGGAACACTGATGTTAAGCAATGTCAAGCCTGGTCAGTACCTAGATGAGCGACTGCTTGGGAATACCAGGTGCTGTAAGCTTGGATATGCGGGTGGTGTAATGGATAATATACCCAGAAATGTTAATTGAATGGCAGATTTCTAATTCCTGTTGGGTTCATTAGATTCACTTATGTGCAAATTCTCTTGGGAAAGGTATGAACCCATCTCTTCTCCCCCGGCTATGGGTTAATTAGTAAGACATGTGTGTGTATGAATAATAGTAAATGTATGACAAGATATAAGAACTTAGTAGTTGTATGATTCATTAATATTTGGTTGTAAACTGAAATTAGTATTTTCTGTATTTCTACCCCTAATAATTTTCATGTTTCGTCATGCCCTTTTTAATTTGTTAACTCTGTAAACTTCAACTGGCATGCAAGTTCACAGATTCATCCCTACTAGGTGTTGCTGATGTAGATTCTGGTTAATAATGAAAGCTAGGGAGGCCAGTCTGCATTGCTATTTAACCCATGGCTGGGGGGAGAAGAGATGGATTCATAGATTTCTCTTGAAAAAAGTGTAGTTGCTGTCTGGTCAAAATTGATATCCACAGGATTTTTTCGGCAAAATGTAATTCCAGTACTTTTCATGCTCTGCAGGTACCAGTTTCCTTAAAAGCAGACCTGGCCAGACTCGTCAGTCTTTTTTGAAGATTCCTTCATCTCTTCTGAAGTATGCCTCAAAGATATGACCTTCTTCAGGCCTATGCGTAGACTCTCCTGCATGAACAAGATATTCGTTTCTGTTTCATTTTGTTTGAATAACAATATCATCTTTGTTTGTTGCTCATGCAGTTGTCATTGCTATTGCAGGATTACTGTCTTTAAATCTTCCCATTTGGTGTGAATTCAAAGACTACATCTAAACTGTTGTAGTGTTGTCTTTGTTCAAAAATTGCTGAGTATTAGGATAGCCATAGTTAGAAAGAGTATTGATGGAACAGAAGACTAGGTATGGAAAACAAAGAAGAGGTTTATTAATTACTCATACATAGAACAGAGAAATGAATAAATCAACTACTTCTCAAAATCCTACATGGCTACTTTCTATATTTATAAGTAAGAGCAGTCCATTGTCACAGTAGTAGGGAAGAGCAGGAAGAAATCCCAATGTCAAAATCAAATACTACTTAAATCCTTTTCTAATGTGGCTACTTTCTATATTTATAAGTAAGAGCAGTCCATTGTCACATTAGTAGGGAAGAACAGGAAATACGCTGAATTTTACTTGACAACAACCTTCCAGTGGTATTTGTGCAAAAGTGAGCACAATGGAATTTGAATTTGATGCACTTATCCCTCTTTCTGTACTGTTTACCATTACACTATGTGCATGGCAATAATCCATTCTTTCTTCTCCTCCTTCCATGTCCTTTTACGTTTTTTTCTTTGGCTTCTTCTATGTGCTGTGCTCCTTAAGAACGAGCGTGATCAGGGTTCTCCTCAGCCTTCTATCCTTTGTAGCCCTTAGCAGTGTTTGTCCCTATGCCAGCCACCCCCCATTTCTGCCATCTATTCACACAAGCTCATCAGGTAGGTGGTTTGCTGTTTTCTCCTGTTCCTTTTGCTCTTGACATGTTCAGTGAGTGTCAAATTCTCCAAGCCCTCCTTCATTATGCATCCAAGAAATTTGTGTTATATCTTCCTGAGTATATGTGTTCTTTTTGTTTTCAGTTTTCATTGTTGCTCACATGCTCAGTTTATGGTATTCACAACATCCTTCTGTAGTTCCACATTTCTGTTGCCTCAAGTCTCTTCTTCAGCTGAGAAGATTGACTAGTATTCACTGCTTTATAGATGGATTAATATAACAAGACAGTCCAGCACTTGTTTCTAAAGAATTTTTCTCAGTACTTTGTTTACCATTTTTATGCATTACCATGGAATTAGCTAAGCAATCAGTTTCAATCATCTTATTGTTAAGACTCTTTTAGAAGCCAGTGTAAACAGAGACATTTGATATCTGTTTATATTTCTGCAATGAGGTTTTCTAACTATTTACAGTATTTACATTGTTCGGACCGTTGTCCTCATCGTTACTGCCATATTCACGTGGCCCAGTAGATAAAAGTGTTGGTTGAGTGATCCTAAAGTGACTTGAGGCAAAGAGTTGTGAGTTCAAAACCTGGCCACAGCAGAGGGAACAAAAAAAAATCTTGGAGACTTGAGTTACCAAGGAGAATTAACTGAAACTGAGACATCCAAAAAAAGGCATGGCGTGTGGAATTAGAACAATCTACTCCTATGGTGTAAATAAAAGGTTCAATTCAAAATTCCAACCAATGTCACCTGAAGAAGGCCGGGGCATACATCAGCCAAAACATTGGGAATATGGCAATAAAGATGAGGACAATAGTTTGGACAATGTAAATAATGTAAATAGAGACATTTGATATCTATAACTGTTTAATAATTATGCAAAGATGAGGGTTTTTCACTACAAATAGTACTGTAGATGTGTTTGAAGTTCACCTATTGTCCAGTTCACATTTCTCCCCAGATTTTTGAACACGAGTAGGGCTATATCCATTGTTTCCTCTTTAGGATTTGGTTTCTGGTTCCTTCTAAATTCTACTTCAACTCTCTATTTCTCATGTCTCTGCCTAAATGCTGAAATTTTTACTATTTATTTTTTTCCACAATAGGAGTAGATATGTTCACCTATCATCTGGTTCAAGACTCTTCCTCGGTCTTTTGAACAGGAGGAGAAGACTATCCCTTGTTTCCTGTTTAGGATTGGGTTTTCAGTTCCATCTAAATTCTACTTCAACTCTATACTTCTAATGTCTCTGCCTAAACATAGGAATTTTTACTTTTTTTTTCCCACAATAAGAATAGATATGTTCACCTATCATCCAATTCACACTCCTCCCTAGTCTTTTGAACAGGAGTAGAAGACTATCCCTTATTTCCTGTTTAGGATTGCGCTTCCAGTTCTTTCTAAAGTCTTTTCATTTTCTTTCACTCAAAGTACCCCCTTGATTCTTAATATTGCTACCTTGCTTGGGGAGAAGGGATTAAAAAAAGAAAGAAAATAAGATCCATATTTACTGCAGATGAAACGTCTGAACAATGTCTGTAACACTGAGAAGAGTCATTAACATATCTAGAATTATTTGAGGGTTTTTTCTTTCTTTCTTCTCACAGCGTACACCTGATGAGGTGTGGAGAATGAAACATTTGGAATGATATATTAATAACACCAACTATACAATAAGGAGATCCAAGCATCTAGAATCAGTTGTCAATTTGCCTAAAAATAATCATATTAAGTTTTTTTTTTAAAAAAACTAGTGTAAAAAAGTCACAGGTATCAAAGTTTAGAGTTTACTCTGAACTTTGATACCTGTGACTTTTTTATAAATTTGCAAAGATGAAGGTTTTGACTCCAAATAGCTATATTTCCAGAGTAGACATTCTTTTTTCTTTTTAATGTGCTATGTCCTTTCAGGACGTAGGCGATCATGGCTCTCCCCCTCCCTCTATCTCATGCAGCTCTCAACAAGTTCCTTCCCTCTGCTTTCTCCCCCAGACCATGTCCTGTCATCCACCTGCCTGCCAGGTATGTCATCCATTGTTTTCCCTTGTCTCTCTTTCCCTCTATTCGACCTGTGAGTATCAGATTCTCCAGACCCCCACTTCCTCATTATGTGCCCCAGAAACTTCAGCTGCCTCTTCCTGATATTAAGTATAAGCCTTCTCCTTGTTTGCAACTTCTCTGAAACCTCATCATTGCTCACACGCTCGGTCCATGAGATCCTTAGCATTCTTCTGTTGAACAACACCTCTGTTGCCTCGAGTCGGTTGTTTATCTTTGAGGAAACCATCCAACATTCACTGCCATAGAGAAGGACAGATGTCATATAACATTATTCTTTTCTTTTCTTTGTTACCAAAGATATAATGAGCGATAAAAGAAATTTTATGGAAAATGGAGACAAAAAGGATGCTTAAATGTAGAATCAGAAAGCAATATTTTAAATTTCTAGAATGCATAAAGAAGAAAGAAGACATGGAGAATATGACACTCAAAGGACCTATTAAAGCAAAAAGGGAAAACAGCAAGTAACCTACTGTTGTATCTCATGTTTTCGAGATAAGAGAGGGAAATAAATAAGGAAAACAAACTTGTAGGTAAGTAATGAAATCAGCTTACTGTATGAACGTACACTTAACAATGGACCTAATGCTCACTCTGCTCAACTCCATGAATTCCATTCAATAATATTCTATATGAAACCTAACATAATTTATCTACAAAGAACAGGATGTAATAGAGAGCCATGATTGCCCATCTCCTGAAGGGACATAGCATATAGGGAAAAAGAATTTGCAAGTCTTCTCAACAGTGAAAAGCTCTCATTTACAAAGGTTGGTCATTTTTGAGTGGAGTCACTTCAGGGCAGGACCACTATACACAGAATTAATATAAGCAAACAAAATTGACAAAATATTACACTTGTGTATAATCTCAATACTATATTCTGATTTTGAATTCTTAAATGCATGAATAAGCAACTGATATTTGTTGTTGACAGTTGCTTTGCTTTCAAAGACGAGTTTCAGTTTCAGTTCTATGTTGTGTGTAATATATTGTCCCTAATATTGAGAAGATTCACTAACATATCCAGCACTGTTGAAGGGTTGATTCCCTCATGGATGACATCTGATAATAGCTGAAGAAAGAATCACTTGAATTGCTGCATTAATAAAAAACAACAAAAGAAAGAGAAGAGATGAGCGTTTCCAATCAGTTTTCGCTTTGCCCAACCAATCATCTTATTGTTAAGATTCTATTAGAAACCCAGGTAAACTCAGGCCTTTGATATTTGGGGCTGTTTAATAAGTATGTGAAAATGAGGGTTTTCATTATAAATATTATCCAATGGATTTATTTACAGGATAGGCATTCATGAGAAATGAACTAATATTGCAAGTTTTCTAGCCAATCAAAAGTTGTCATGTACTTAGGTTAGTAATTTCTGGGTGGAGTCATTTCAGAATGGGACCACTGTAAACAGCAGTTACTTTGTTGGTACAAGTGACCAAAATATTGTTTGTGTATAATGTACCTCTCCACATCACTTCAACTTTTGATTGTGAAAGAAATTGATTAAATTATACATAAATACAATTTTTTCCTGAAAGAATGAAAAATAATCACTGTCATTTCTGTGTTTTTTTATCTTATTGTATTTCTAATGTTTCTTTTTATTTTATTTGTAGTGTTAAAAAAAACTTCTTGAAAAATGGATGAGGACAACTCGCATTGTGAGGTAGGATGAACCCTTTTTTATTTAATTAACTGATTAATCAAGTAATGGGTTGTTGATTGGATTTGCATGTATTATTGATTCATGTTTTCAGTTTCCCTAAGTTTGTTCCAATCAATTTGAAAGTGGTTTTTTTTTTTTTCAGTAAAATAGACTGGTGTCTGCATCTTCAGTGCTATTAGTCCGTTTAAGTTGATATATTTTCCAATATTCCCCATTTGAAGTCATTTGCCATCTTTTTCTTCTTTTTGATCTTTTCAACTTGAAAACCAAAGTCTAAAAGAATTGGAGGACTGAGTATTATGGTCTGGAATTAGTCATATGAAGATAGACTTTTTGAATAATTTTGTCTATTTTCATTAAACCCTACTTTTTTGTTGATCCCTATTATAAGAGTTTAAAATGTCAATAGTTGAAGCTCATCAAATGTCCTTAACTTGACCCCTGATACTTATGAACATTATCCCTTGTTTTGTCAGATTTGTGCCAATGATTACCTTTGAAAAAATGCTGTCCGAAAAGAATTTCTTTAGGAAAGGAAAAAATGAAAAATGGTGTTGTACTTTTCAAATCAGTATATATAAGATTTTCATTTGTCAGTTGTGTATTTAATGAAACTTGTGTGCTTATATATATATATATATATATATATATATATATATATATATATATATATATAATGGAGAAAACAACTGAAAAATTGCAAATTAAAAAAAATTGAATGTTTTTTTTGTGAAAGTATTTATTTATATTTTTTTTATATATATATATTTGATATTTCAGATCACCCCAACCTTTCAGCAGAAATTAATTAAATAACTATATATATATATATATATATATATACATATATATATGTATAGTCAACAACAAAATTATTCATACACCCATCAATTTTGAATATTTTTATCCATTTCTCAGAATCTCATGCCTGTATGATGCCAGATTTTTTAAATTTTAATAAGTACAAAAAAAGAAATACAAAACTCTTATTTTCAGAACAATTGGTTAGTCAAATTAGGCAAAATAGAAAGAGACAAAATTATTTGTACAGTATGAAAAACAGAAAAAACTGAACAATTTTCACAACAGTAATATAACTTGCTGCAATCTTTTTCTAATGTTTTTGATGAGATTTGAACAAGTCTTTTCTGGGATTTTCTTCTATTCTTCAATGGTTACACATTCTAATTCCTGAATGTTTTTTGGTGTCCGACGATTTATTTGAATTTTCAATTCTTTCCATAGATTTTCAATAGGATTCAAATCAGGACTCATTGAAGATCATGGCAGAACTGTAATCTTCTTTTTCTGAAGTCATGCTGTCACTAATTTAGATGTATGTTTGGGATCATTATCTAACTGGAAAGTAAATTGCCGACCTAGATGAAGATTTTGCACTGACAGTTGTAGATTTTCATCCAGTATTTTGATATAGTCTGCAGATTTCATTATTCCTCTTATTGTAATTAATTGTCCAGTCCCCTTTAAACAAAAACAACCCCAAAACATCATCAATCCACTGCTATGATTTAATGTTGCCATTGTGATTTTTGGGAGGAAAGCCTCACCTTTCTTGTGCCAAATCTTCTGTACATCATTATGTCCAAAAAATCTCAATTTTTGTTTCATCACTCCATAGTACTTGTAACTAAAAGCAATTTTCTTTGTACAAATAAGTCTTGGCAAAATTAAACTGAGCAACAATGTGACATAGTTTGTGAAGAAGGGATCATTGTGATCAGTTTCCATACAACCCATTTCTATTTAAACAACATTTTATTGTGTGAGTACTTACACTGGTACCCATATTATCCAAAATTTTGCTGATGTCTTTCAAAACAACTCTTGGTTTTATATTAATCTCACGACACAGTTTTTGTGTAGTTCTTGATGACAATTAGGGTTTTCTTCCTTGCCCAGGTAAATTCTCCATTGTGCCAAACTGCTTAAACTTCATTATAACAGACTGTACCATAGATCTAGGGATAGCTAACCTGCTTGAAATAGTGCTGTAACTATTTTACATCTTGTGGAAGTTAATAATTCTCTGTCTCTAGTCAAGGGAAAGCTCCTTTATCTTCCCTATCATGTTGTTATCGTAAGAATAACAATGGTGACACTCTATGTACCATGTGATGTTCTTTGCTGGAATTATCACAAATATTCTACTGAATAAATAGTCTGGAAGGTATGACCGATAAAATAATCATGCAAATTACTTATACTTACATGAATCCATCAATTTAAAATGATATTTTATATTGTACAAATAATTTTGTCTTTTCCTATTTTGCATAATTCACCTGTCAAATTTGTTGTATTTAACTAATTGTTCTGAAAATTGAATTTTATATTCCTTTTTTCGTGCTTATTAAAATATAAAAAAAACTGACTGGATAAAAGTATTCAAAATTGATGGGTGTATAAATAATTTCATTGTTGACTGTATATGTATCTCACTGAATTTTTATAGCCTGATAGTGAAATATGATTTTATTATAAAGTACAGTTACTATAATGAAAAATATGTACAAACACATACACAGATATGTAAACATGATGTTTCATTATTTAGTGAGTAACAGATCACATGTACACGTGTGTGCGTAGGCATATGTCGGGCTTAGGAAACATTTCTTTAAACTGTGCTAATCTCATAGTCTTCAGGCATATCCCAACAATTACTTTGCACCCCAGCAAGTAAGGTATTAACCATTTTCAGAAATGGCTCAATGTTTGTCAGGAAATGCCTATAAGTAGGACTTGACTTAGTGTATTTTAATAACGAGAAGACAAAGTATAAAGTGAGTTGGTTGGGTTCAGATTGAACTAAAAAATTAATAAATAACAACAACAACAATAATAAATAAAATAAAAAAACACTGACTTATACCTTACCCCAAATAATTAAACAGTAAGGAAATAAGGTAATCTTGTCTTGTATTTAGTCTCTTTGTGAACTTTTTTCAAAACTATTTTTTTTCATACTGAGGAAAACATTTTTATTTCTGTGAATTTTGGCTGCAGGGCCAAAAGTGTGATGTGTCAAGTATGGTTTGAACTCATTCCATCAATTTCTAAGATTAGGTTATTAACCATCAACTAACAAATATTTTATAATATGTTTATTAAACTTAGCTAAGTCTGGTACTATACTACAAGTGTGGTGCACCCAGTGAAAATCAAATTAGCTTCAGTAATAAGTTTCCAAGATTTGATTGCTAAATATAAGACTCTCTACAAAGTAATTGACTAAGCTTAGCTGAATCTGGTATGAAGCCACTGTTGTGAGAACCCAGTAGGAATCAGATATTTTATCAGTCATGTACTTTTGGCACTTTATCCCTATAAATATAGCACATCTTAAGAATATATTTCTTCATATATATATATATATATATATATATAGGATATATAGGAGGAGGCACGGTGGAGTAATGGATAACGGCTTGGATTGAGGAATCGGAGAGCCGAGTTCGAATTCCAGTCGAATCCATTACATTCACTTACGTGCTAACATCCTTGGGAAAGGTGTGAATCCTCTTCTTCTCCCTCCAACTATGGGTAAATAGCAGGACAGACTGGGTTCTATAGCCTTGGATGGCAACTGGTCTAGGAGAAGGACAACTCTGAATTCAAAACCTGCGGAGGGTCGTTTGGGGACCTTGTGGCATTCGTTGCACCAGGTCCCTGTATTCGTCCCTCCAAAAAGTGTGGATGGCTCTGCACAAAGCCTTCACCACTATAATCAAATCCTGTGTGGCTGTCGGGCTTTCAGTTTCTGGGAACTGATCTGTCTGGCCCTCATACGTCGAGTTCGACGGGAGAGTCCATCATATATATATATATATATATATATATATATATATATATATATATATATATATAAAAAGATGTATTTAAGCAGCATGAATTCCTTCAAACAAGTTTTGTTGAATGGTACCAGCAACATGTTCTATTAGTCCAATTTTTATTTAGTTTTTCCAAATTCTGACTAATTTATTTTTGTTTTTTCTTTTTATCCAAGTATTTTGGTTGTCACGACAGTCATTATCAAGATTTGTCTGTTCAATCTGTTTATGGAACTAAGTTTGGTTAATTCCGTTGTTCTCGAGTTTGCTGGAATCAATTTCAAGTCATTTAAAACTGGCACCATTTACAACTATCAAACTGAAATTTAAAACTTTTTTCATTTGAACACACACACAGACACACATTTATGTATAACATCTAACAATAATTATAACAGAATTATGTTATAAACTGCTACATAAATGCAGTCATGTTTCAACACTGTATGTGCCTCTCCTTAGATAGTGGTGCTCAAATGGACAATAGATGGCCATTCTATACTTTAAATGCACTGGGATGGGTGGGAAGGCCTGAGGAGGCACATACAGTGTCGAAACATGATTGCATTTATGTAGTGATTTATAATGTTTTTGTAATAAAACTTAACAAATATTATTATTATTAATCTCTACCTGCATTGAGCACTTTTATAAAGTATAATGTCTGGACATTGGTCCTAACCTACATTACACTTGGATATACATACATATATATTTTTGAATTGGACATAGTTCAACAATTTATTAAAGACATTTTTGATATGTTTAACGTTCTTTTTATAGATACAAGTATTTTTAAGTAAATGCTCTGTTTATAATAAACAGTATTAAATAACATTTACCGGCCTGAATGTCCGAGAAATTTTCATATAAAATTTTCGTTCTCTGACAGGAATCGAACCTGTATCCTATACGGAACCGTCATTTCGCGTGACGTGCCTTAACCTTTCGGCCACAGAGAAGCGTCTGGTTAGCAAGGTCGATTTTACTATCTTTAAACTTAAATCTTCCATGAATCTCTTCTATTCATATCTGCTCTTAGTGTATCAAATTCAGGCCGGTAAATGTTATTTAATACTGTTTATTATAAACAGAGCATTTACTTAAAAATACTTGTATCTATAAAAAGAACGTTAAACATATGAAAAACATACATACATATATATATATATATATATATATATATATATATATATATATATATATATATATATATATATGTGTATGTGTATATATGTGTCTATATATATATATATATATATATTTACACACCCAGATCAAATATGAACTTCAAGAGAAAATATTTTTAACAAGAATTTTAACTTGTCAGTTAGACATCATTATCTGCAATAGATACATTTTCACAGCTGATGAAATCAGCAGATAATAAGAAAAGTTTATAGTTAATGTTATTGAGTGTGTGTGTGTGTATGTATGCGTGTGTGTGTGTATATATATATATATATATATATATATATATATATTCACACATACACATTATACATACTATAGTCCAAGAATTTGGAGCCACCATTTGAATTTTGAAGAATCAACTAAAAATTGAATGTTGTGTACCTTTTTTTAAAAACTATTCTACAAGCTCACTATGAGCTAGTGAGACTTTCTCTTCCTGAAGAGTTTTATCATAGGGATGTCTAAAAATTTTATAATAAGTCCATTTGATAACAGAGGAGACACAACTCTCACCACTATGAAATGTTTTTGGCTTTTGTGGCAAAGTGTCAAAATGAAATAGATAAAAGCATTTATTCTTCTTCTGTGTGCCATGTTCCTTCAGGACATTGGTAATTATGGCTCTCCACAATTTCCTGCTGGTAGGAACACATGGTTAGATCATGGAGCAACAAATCAACAATTTTGACCCATTTATGATACATCTGTCATGTCTTTTGAGTAATTTATATAGATAAAAACAGAATGAAATAATATCTTTCTTCTATGCACTGTGTCTTGTCAGGATGTTGACAGTCCAAGCAAGGCTGGAGGCCACTATCACGCAAGGGGTTAAAGAAGGGTTGGAGGAAGAGCAGATAGGAGTGGTAAAGGAGAGGATGTGGTGAAAGAGAAACACAGTGGGTCGATCAAGGTAAGGGGGTTACAGAAGATTTGGAGTGAGAGCAGATAGGAATGAAAAATGAAAGAATGTGGAGAAGGGAAGTGGATAGATCAAGGCAACTGGAGATGCCGATTGACGCTACACTTAAACCGTTGGAGATTGTATTTGTCAGGGAAACAGTAATAGGGAAGAGTAAATGCTGTCCTTTTGTTATCTCTCTGAAACCCCGTTCTGCTATACATTTACTCAAGCTTGCCTGGTAGGTTATGCATCGGCTTTCTCTGTCCCCCTTGCCTTCAGTCTGTCCTGTATCAGATTTTCCCAGCCTTCTTTCCTCATTATGTGCTCGAGGAATTTCAACTGTCTCTTTCGGATGTTAAGTATAAGGATCCTTTTTGTTTCCATTAACGATTAAAAACAAGGCCTCTCAAATGGTAAATGATTGTAGTGATGACATGCCATTACTGGCTGAAGTGCTTCCTAAATTGAAGTGAACAGCCTGGGTAGAGGGTTCTGTGATGGAAGCAACAGCCACGTGCCAATGACAATTGGGTGGGGTTTGAACTGGAGAGGAATGGGCTCTGTTAGGTCTACTTGTCTGCGACATGAATGAATACCTCTCCAGATGTCAGCCCAGATGTATGGAGGGAATTGGTCATGTGCTCATCTGTGCATTTAAGTTGTTAATAAAGAAAGCATTTTTTTTTTATTTTTATTTTTTTTTATTCATTCAGGTTTGTTCCATCAGCATCTGATGACACACTCTTTGATAGCTTTCACCATCATTCCGATGGCCAGGGTCACTGCACAGTTGATCACTTGACCAATTCCCAACTTTCATCCACTCTTTTGCAGTTCTTGTTTTTAATTCTTCTGGCTGTCTATCCACCCTCCTCACCAGAAAAGCTTGGTAAAAGAACTTGTTTAGCCACTGATAGCCCAACCATGTGGCAGGTAGGTTACATGTAGCACTGATAGAATGACCAGGCATAATTGATAGCTAGCTTTAGGAACAAATGAATTGTTTAATATTTTATTTATATTTATAAAACACTATTAAATACTAATATAATATCTTTTTTTCTTTGTTTATATTTTACTCCTTTGAAATCTATTTGGTGAAGTATGTTCAGTTTCACAAAAATTTGGAATACGAGAGTTATACTGAAGAGCTAACTGTGTACATAAGACATCATGGCTGATGATTTCACAGTTGGTGAGAACCTACTGTAAACTATAAGCCAGCATATGTTAATGATTTTAAAGTTTCTAAAGGGTAAAAAGGTCATCTCACTCCACTGGCACCTTTTGAACTTGTGAGTCTGATAGAAGTGATGGCTTATTTCAGTGGCAATTATCTAGTTCCATCAATTTTTACCTAATCCCAAATTAACACCTCAGAATTTCTGAGGCCAACTTAAATGTATTAATGAAAGTCTGGATGTTATTTTCCTTCTTACTTGACATGTAATATATGTATTGTATGGCTAGCCGCTCATATCCAAGTAGGCGTGTCTGCCTGGGTGGCTAACCAATCCCTGTTGCTGACACCTTTTCTGGCATATTTTGTGTTTATTCAACACCCACAGAGCCAATTTGTGTTTTATACTGTCACTATACTGAATAAGCCTTAGTTAGAGTTTCTGGTAGAGAGTGTATAATCTGGTATAATTATTAGTTTGAACAAAGCTGAATGTTGGGTCATGATGACTGAAACATTTTGTGAAAATGACTTGTGACTTTTTGCTGGTACAAACATCAATGTCTTCCAAATAATTCTATCTACCTGACTTCAATCAAAAGTCTTGGGTGGCAGTAAGATTTCTGGGCATTTCTCAATGGTATTTCACACTTGGATTGCCTCCACAGGCTGATATTATCAAGAAATCACCACCTTATCTTAATATTAACAATCTACCCACTCAGCCACATACCCACAAAATATTGCTTAATCTGGCATAAGGTTGCCCTCATCCTCTGAGGATTGAACTCAACACAACAAGAATTTTGGCCATGCTTCCCAACTACCAGCTTAAAGTGATATTCGAAAATATAATTATCTCTGTTGTTTTTTATTTATTTTTTTTTAAGCATTTCACCCCAAGCAAGGTGGGAGTGCCATTAGTACACAAAGGGTTACAGAGAGTGAAGGTAAAAGACTGGATATGGGGGAGGATTGAGGAAAGGATAAAAAGAACTGGGATCAAGGCATCAGAAGATGACGATTGACATTACATTTAAATTTTTGAAGATTGTAGTTATCAGAGAAGCAAGTAAGAGGAAGGGAGTTCCATTGTTGCGAAGTGTGAAAGAAGAAACTGTTGTAGTAGAAGAGGTGGTTACATTTAACTGTTTCAACAGTAAAAAGGTGGGACCTAGATGCCAACCTAGTAGCACGTTTAAATTCATGCAGTCGAGATACCAGGGAAAATAGCTCGTCAGAGCAGATGCCTTGGAAATATTTGTAGCAGAGACAGAGGGAAGCCACGGCACGTCTGTGGGAAAGCGGCTGGAGTCGGGGTGCCAAGTCAGGACCGATCACATTGCAGCTGTGTCTTTGGATTTAATTTCTAGATGAACAGCAGGGGTGCCAGACCATAGATGGCAACAGTATTCACTGCAAGGATGAATGGTAGATTTGTAGATGTGTAGGATGGACTCAGATAAGAACTTGGTTCTCTCAAGTATATTAATACTTAGCAGTAATGTTCGGTTTAGTTCTTATCTATCTATCTACCTGGCTGATATATTCCTCTGCCCATGTCTTAATATATCTTTCTATGCTATTCTCTAAGTCTCTGATATATTGCATTCACACACACACACACACGCACACACATACATACATACATACATACATATATATATATATATATATATATATATATATATATATATATATATATAATTGTGATTTGCCTATTTTCTCCACTTCATTCTTACCTCCCAACTCCTTACACTTCTGAAAAAGAAATGTAAATATGGCCCAGGCTCTTCCAATTAATTTTGTTGTTGTTATTATTGTTATTGTTTAGTCTAAGTGAAACCCAGTGATTCCTGTGCCTAGTAGCAGCAAGAATAATTATTCCGTGGGTTGGAATGGGTTGGATTGGGAATTACAGGATCAACCGGTGGATGGGTGGGTGCTTATGAAAGTGACTGACCCCTTTCTTTGTAGTTTTTCCACACTGAGGGCAAGGAATTGGCCAGGTGCTTGGGTGGGAGAAGTGGAAGCAAACTAAAGATTTGTTTATGTAAGGGCAACAGAAGTTGGCACTTCCAACCAGCCTCCCTTTTGCTCAACCCCAACTTTAGTAAAAAAAAATGTGGGATTGGGGTAATGAAGTGAGACTAGAAACAAGAGAATATAGAGGAAAGAAACTTCAGTTCAGTTTACTTATTGTCTGAGGATGTTTAGAAAAACCAAAAATTGTGCTATCCTGCAAAGTAAGGCATAAAAAACAAGGGTGGCCGACAAATATACAAATATATATATTTATTTATGTGTGTCTGTGTGTGTATATATATGTGTGTGTGTGCGTATATATATACACACACACACACATATATATATATTTGTTTTTATATATATATATATATATATATATATATAGACAATATTAATGGTAAATATACACATACATATGCAACTATATATACGCATACATATGCAACTATATATACGCATACATATATGTATAAAAATAATTCCAAGAGGATATGATCCAGGTAGAACTCAATGTCCAGGACAGAGTAAGCTCGGCCTGGAGGCCCGGATCAAAGCGTAGTATCTGTTCGCAGATCGTTCGCTTGGTCGGCCTTCTGGCTGAGAGCTTCACTCGATAATTGCCTGGTGTAGGGATTCGTCCCTGCGCTGATGGTATCATGGCTACGACTAGCTTGGACCGGCTCCGGCCTGGGCCAGCTATGACAAGCCAAGACTATATATATATATATATATATATATATATATATATATATATATATATGGGAAGCAATCCCTCTTTTATACAAGTTTCATTAAAGAC
>OZ038498.1:33891026-33893526 GCA_964036315.1 Acanthosepion esculentum
GAGAGTCTTGAAGAAGTGTGAGAGCGAGACGACGCAAGCACGTCTGACCTTCCAATTAGTGGCGCTCACTAATAAATTGACCTGTGTGTATAACTGTACTGTATTTCATATTGTACTGGTTGTGTACAATAACACCTTTCTTCTAGTAATCCACACCTGGTGTTTTGTGTTTCTTACCTGAGCACGGAATATAACAAGTATGCATGTATATAAATAAGGTGAACTTTTCGGTATGAGGACTTCTAGTACAGATAGAAGCTTACTTTTTTTTATTTTCAATGTAGTCTCCCAACACTGTCACACACTTTTCCCATCTGTGCACAAGCTTCCGTATTCCCTCAGAATAAAAATCTTTGGACTGATGTCTCAGCCAGTCGCTCACAACACTTTTGACTTCATCGTCACTTTTAAACTTCATGCCTCTCGTGAATGCTTTCAAGGGACCAAACAGGTGAAAGTCTGAAGGAGCAAGGTCTGGGCTGTAAGGGGGTATGAGGGAGCAGTTCCCAGCCCAGCTCGTTGATGGTCTGCACCGTTTGGGCTGCTGTGTGAGGCCTTGTGTTGTCATGATGCAAGATGACACCTTCTGACTGATGACCCCTGCATTTGTCCCAACAGATAAGCTCAAAGTCCTTGCAATGTCATCCACTGTCACCCTTCTGTCAGACTGAATGAGGTCATTGATTGATTCGATCACCTCAGGAGACCTCACTTCTGTAGGCCTCTCAGGCCTGTCTTCATCCTCAACAAAACTCTGTCCTTCTTTAAACAATTTAGCCCACTTGTAGACATTTTTTTGGCTGAAACATGTGGCACCATACACAGTTGACATTCTCCTATGAATTTCCACTGGTTTGCACCCTTCAGCAACCAAAAACTTGATAACTGACCACTGTTCAATCCTGGAGCATGCTTCTTGGTCGGCCATCTTTGTTAATCGCCAAAACTCAAAGTTTTTTTTTTTAATCTGCAAAAGAAATTAAATCCATGTGAAAAAGAAGTAAAACAAAAAAAAAAAAAAAGAGTAAGCTTCTATCTGTATTAGAAGTCCTTATACCAAAAAATTCACCTTATTTATTGAATGACCCTCGTATAATAGGGAGAGAGAGAGCATGTCTGCACATGTACATAAGCCACAAAAAAATCAATGCATGACTATAAACACAACTCTATCAACATACAAAATTGTCTTTAACTATGGTTTATGAAAGTCAAGAGCATTCAGAAGGTAAATGTTAAGTGGATGATAAACTAAGAACTCCCCCTCTTCTTCAACCAAACTTGCATAAATGAAAAATTGCTGTTCACATATACCCAATGCATTTATTTATTTGCACAAATAAATACTTCATTCAGAATGCTCTCCTTATCTATGTGATCCAACATCAAGGCATTATTTTCTTTTTATATTATTAATCATATTACTAAAATATTGGTTGTTTATTGTCTGTTGTTGTTGATGATGTCTATTAATAAACAACTGTCAATCACTTATCATTGTCAGAACTTGTCTTATCTGCCAAACAGAAAAGAAAAAGATCGTTTTTATTTATAAACAATTCATCATATTCTACTTAGTATTGACTTTGTTTTTCGCATCCTTTCCACAATAAACATTGGCTCAAAGCTACATTTATTCAGGATGTAAATGCGAACAGATATATTATCTATTAACTCAATAAATATGTGTGAGTGCACAATTTATGAATATGTATATAAAAAGATATTTCCTTTGGACAAATAAAAAAATATAGTGCAAGGAAGATCATGTTGCAGCAGTCTTGCAGCTTTTATTCACCATAATTTGAATCCACTATCAGTGGGAAATATTCATCTATCTCTAACATGAAGCAGGATCTTACTATAATTCTGCTTGTCCCTCTCTTAGTTACATATGCTCGACTGTTCTGCCCTTCTCATAAATAATAGACTATTCCATCTTGATCGCATTGAAATTTGCAAAAGATATGTCATGGACACTGTTTGGTATCAGTGAGAAAATAAAAGAAAGAAGGAAAGATAGAAGTTTTTAAAGTCCACTACCAATACCTCATAAATAATGGACTGTTCCATTTTGATCACGTGGAAAGATAGAATAGATATATCACAGATACTATTTGGTTCTGGTGAGAAAATGAAAGAAAATGAAGCAGCTGTTTCACCCTTCCAATACTTCATAAATAATAGACTATTCCATCTTGATCATGTGGAAAGATGGAAAAGATATATCAGAGATGCTGTTTGGTTTCAGTGAGAAAATAAAAGAAAGAATGAAGGCAAAATAGAAGTGTTTAACGTCTGTTTCAGTAAAATGGAAAAAATTGTATATTTCAAGTCTTTTCCTTTCGTACGTCTTCAAATAATGACCAGCCTTCATATTTATGATTTTGAAATTGCAATATTTTGTTAAAGTTGTTAAGCTCAAATATTTACAATGTGGGAGGGGAATTTCTATGGAGATTTTGTTTGTTGTAGAACACACCAAGAGCATATTCAGTCA
>OZ038498.1:33896026-33951026 GCA_964036315.1 Acanthosepion esculentum
TAGTTTTTCTAATATTCTAACATTTATTTTTTTTTTCTATCGATTCACTCCCAGCAAGGCAGTAATGCCACAGACACAAGGGGCTACTGGGAGTGAAAGAGAATGGAAGGAAGACTTTGGAAAGAACCAGAAACCTGATCCTAAGCAGAAAACAATGAATAAAACATAAAAAAAGCGTTGAAATAAAGTTCAAATATATAACTATATATTTTTCCAGGATCATTTTCCAACCTATTTAAGATGATTTTTGCCCTCTCTAACCTTATAACTTTCTATCCTGGAGTAACAAAGTGCTTCACAGGTTTCATGTATAACTTCATTTTCAAATCTTTTTTCACTGGTCTTTGGACTGTCATAGCTGAAATTCCACTCTCACATGCTAAAAGTCTTATGGATTGAGTTGGATCTTAATTCATCTCTTTAGCTCTAAATTGAAATGACGATTCCTCTTGCTGTTGTGTACTCCTGATCCTGTTTTCCACTCTACTGTTCCCTCTTTTTTAAACTTATTCACCATTCTCTTGATGCTTTTTGAATGGGCTTTTAAGATGGAAGCCAGAGTATGAATGTTGGCACCATTACTGAAGGCCTGAATGATCATTTTCCTTTCATCATTGCTCATTTGGGAAGACAGTGGGGTTGACACAAAACAATTTTAACCTGTTTTCTTTCCAGATGAATAACTCAAAGGGTTTCTGAGTTATTCTTATGACAAATGGTGCCAAGATGGCTAAATGTCTTATCTGAAAACCTGTGAAAAAGAAACTCAGTTAGTTTAGTGTTTTTTTTTAGATATTAAACATTTTGTGTGATGGAGAATTTTGCTGGTGTATTGGGCAGCAACTTCTTATTAATACAAGTTTCATTAAAGACCAATTAGACTTTTTTTTGTTAAGAATGTGTTTCTTATTTTGATGAAAATTTATAATTGTTCAATGATTGACTACTTTTAGCATTTTTTTAACCCTTTGAGCCCTGTGTTCCTGGACAATTTTGACCCTTCTGCCTGAGCTCCTAAGTCAAAATGCAATAATTGGTATGTAATGTTTCATGGTAGATATAAAAATAGTGTTTACCCACTTTTCAACTGGTGGCTGGACATTAAGTCATTTAAGCAGTGGTCAGTGCTCAAAGGGTTAAGCCATGGCCAAAGATTTTTTTTTTACACAAAATTCTTTTTTTCCAAATATTGCATCTTCCCAGGGTCATATTACTTATTGTTGATATGTTGCACCACATCCTGAATTTTTATGGTTGAGTCAAAGTATATACAACCACTGCTTTCATTCTGATTCCAGGTCATTATTTCTGTTTTAGAAAGATGGGGAGGAAAGATTCAAAACTTAATTCGATCAACAAATAACAGTAAATTATAGAGAGCCATCATCACCAATATTCTGAAGGGGTGTGGTACATAGAAACGAAAAGCTTGGACGTTTTGGTCTATCAACCAGTGTCCTAACTCGGAACTGGTTACGTGTCGGGTCAGCAATAACAAGAAATAAATAATCAGTTGCCCCCAACTGATAAAAGACACTGAGTTTGACCACCAGACTTTGTTGATCTCAATTTGAAATCACAAGAAATGAAGGGTGATAAACCAATAAAGTCTATAAATTTCAATTAACAGAATTCAGACTATGAAAATGTAATGATTTATTTTTGTTTCTTTCCCTCAGAAAAGCACTTCTCAGGTGCTGTAAAGAAAACAGCTGAAAATGATTGCTTTTACACTTCATAATTTTGACCCCAGGAGTTAGTTTTCCTTCTCATTGATTGTAGCACTTAACAATGTTCTGAATAAAGGTGAAAAGAAAAACCCCTTCTTATCACAAGATACAAAGCTTCATTAAATCGGATCCCCTTTGCAAGTCTGTAGTGGCAATGAATTGTTTATCTGTGGCCAGTAATTGGTGTCTTATTGTAGTGTTATTTGGTATACTGTGTACAACTTATTTGCTAAAATATTTGTTATTCTACACTGCATCTTTCTTTTTTTTGTAGCATAACTTGAGTAAAGCCTTTAAGCATGACCAGTGCATTCTACTCCTAAACCACCCAATTGGGTGGGAGCAAACCTGATTGTTTTATGACTCATGATATCTTATCAACATTTGCTTTTTCTACCTACATTTATTTCTTACAAATTAAACTAAGTACAAATTAAAGGATGAAAAATATTTGCAGATTTTTATGTCATTTTGGGTTCTTGAATTCTGTGAATTTGTTTTCCTCATGCTAAGTCTCGAAGAAACACTATAAAAGTAACTGCTTTTTATCCATAATTTTGAAGAAAAACGTTTATGTTGATGCTAAAAACTGCTGATTTATTTAAGACAGAATAATCTATTATGACATGTCTCTAATTTATATTTAGATATATTGTATTTATTATCAATTTTTTTTAATTGAATTGTTCACCTATAATGCATATGATCAATTATTGAACATAATTAGGTTACAATAAAATTTGTATTTTATATGAATATTACTTTACAGAAATTGAGAATGCTTTTCTTTTCCTTATTGGAGAATGTTTTATTGTATATGAAAAACTCAAAATGCTTAAATAAGTGATAATCAGTAGGAGAGATATTAGGTGAATATGGGGGATGTGGCAAAATTTCATAATTCAGGTGATGCAGCTTTTGGACAGCTGACTGAGAAGCGTCGGGCCATGCGTTGTCATGCAGCAAAATTGGGCTATCCCTATTCACAAGTTTAGAATATTTCTTTATCAATTTTTCATGCATACACTCAGTAACCATTAACGTTTTAGGGTGCAGTGAAGGTTTTGGGTATTGTTTTGGTGATTCACTTGTATCTAACCACTGGCCTATTCTCTTACTGTTGTCAACAAGTATCCATTTCTCATTGCCTGTAATGATACAATGCAAAAATGGTTCTTTTTCTAGTTGGCAAATCAACAGAGAGTAAACCTCAAAGTGATATTTTTCTGAGTCTCATTCAGTTCATACAAAACAAACCTATCCAGTTTCTTTACATTTCCATTTGCTTTCAAGTGCTGAGAAACATTTGCGAGAGATGTTTCAAGTTCTGATTAAAAGTTTTCAAACTGTAGTTCTAAGATTTTTAATAACCAAAGAATTCAATTAATCATATCTAATAACCTGTCATCTTCTCCTTGGTTTATTTTCAAGACTATAATCTCCTGAACAGAACTTCTGAAACCATCTCTGTAGAGTTCTGATTTCAACAATACCATTATCAAAGGCTACCTTGATATTCCAAAATGCTTCAGAGGTAGAATGACCCAGTTTGTACTCATGCAGTAAGATTACTCAACATTGTTTCATTGTAATCATTTTCATTGGGCTTATGAGTAACAATATATTGAAAGAAAAATTATCTGGAAAGAAAAAGAGTCAGGAATAAGGCAAGATTTTTTTATATATTAAGGAGGTTACTTCATTAGATGACTGGATCAACAACTGACCAAAAAATGCATCATTTCAGGTGTGACAACCTAATAGTAAACATTTTAATCAAAATTTGGTCAGATTAAAAGAATTTCAAACTACAGGCCTTCTAGAATTAATTGATAGACACTCAACCAAATTGTAAAAATCAAGCAGGCACTTGAAACAAAGAATTCTGGATGGCTATGGAATGTGTGATCTCCTATCTAGCAGAGAATACTGGTCAGTTTTATCACAAAAGAAAAAAACGACTGGAAGCTACCAAGATGTGCTTCCATAACTGCATGTTGAGAATACCAAATCGGACGTTTTTGAGAAGAATAGGAGCTCCAAGCAAACTGTTGCTAACAGTTAATAAGTGACAGATGGAATTTTTGTGACATATAATGAGAAAAGAAGGCTGAGAAAATTTAACACTGAAAGGATATCTCATAAGAGAAGCAGAAAAAAACAGCAAGAAACCCATTTGACAAGTCTGACAAAAGGGAGTTTTAAAGGGGGGGAGTACTGCTGAAAACAACATAAGACATGAAAGCCATGGATAGTGATTATTTCCAAATTCCTTTAGGAACATGGCATACAGATAAAAAGAAAATAGTGAAGATCAGACAGCAGATCTGTTGTGACCAAGTAAATGGTTAAGTAATAACAAAAACCAGGTCTGCATATATATCGTATATTAAACAGTAAGTACACCAGAAGAGAATGACATGACTAATAAGAGTGTATCGAATGAACTAGTGCTCAATCTGTTCACAGCTCACTGGTCACTATTCCCCGAACCTTCTCTCCTACTAAATTTATAGTAGGCGGAAGAGCCTAATATAGACACTTAAGAGGGAGGGCACCACAACAATGTCAAAGTTGAAAGACTAGAAAAATTAGCAAGATCAGTGGTTGAAATACAGATGCTTGTAGAATATCACGTAGCCCATATTATAATGAAAAATAATAAAGCAATAATTTATTTAGAGATATAGAATATTTTATTAATTAAATATACTCTAGTATATCTTATGCCAATTTATTTATAAAATCTTATGTTACCCTTTGTTTATATATATATATATATATATATATATATATATATATGTGTGTGTGTATAAGAATGGAAAACAATTTTCAAGTAAAGACTTCTGGGAAGTTATAAAACCTACTGTATGTCTGTTGTGACCAAGTAAATGGTTAAGTAATAACAAAAACCAGGTTTGCAGATATATTGTATATTAAACAGGAAGTACACCAAAAGAGTATTACACGACTAGTAAAAGTGTATCGAATGAACTAGCACTCAATCTATTCACAGCTCACTGTTCACTATTCCCCGAACCTTCTCTCCTACTAAACTTATAGTAGGCAGAAGAGTCTACCATAGACTCTTAGAGGGAGAACACCACAACAAAATCTTATACAAATTAATGACAAAAGTAGGTTTCAAGAATTAAACACTGAAAAGCATCTCAAAAGAGAAACGGAAAAGCAGTAATACACCTTTTTGACAAATTTCAATAAATGTATGGGTGGAGAATTATCCCCAAAGACAAACAGATGTCTTAAAGGAGCAAATACTGATTACAGCAGAAAAAGATGAGAAGATGTGGAGAGCCATGCTCTCCTATGTCTTTTCAGAATATGAAACATAGAGATCAACAGAGAAAAATATAGTGAAAATCAGGCAACAATCTAAATAAAATGTTTTGGTCAAACCAAACCATCATAGTATAGAACTTGTATCTGTACCACAGACTGGTAGAAAAACAAATGAATATAAATAAAACACATGGCACAGTGGATAAAGGCATTGGTTAGATCCAGTAACATGACCCATAGAGTGTAAGTTCAGTGCCCATTTAAGGCAGTGGAGAACTTGGAGAGGGGAATTAACAGGAGATAACTGATAACTGACATCCATTAAACATGGCATGTGGAACTAGAACAGTCTACACTAATGAGCGAAATAAAGGGTTCAGTTTGACATTCCAGCCACCTGAAGAAGGCCAGAGCATACAACGGCCGAAACGTTGTTATAAATATGGCGACAAAGATGAGGACAATAGTTCAAATAATGTAAATAGTGTACATAATACCTCATATCAGAAATATAGACAGATTCTGAAATAAAACATTGCTATCAATTATTGATTGTCTTAAAAGAAAGTCAGACTACGCATTTTGTACCTATATTTAGATGTAACATATGTGTACACATGTAGGTCTATCTCTTTGCACATTATTTCTCTCATCTTGCATACCTGTGATAATGTTTCAGTCAAGCATAAAATGTCATTTTAATAACTTTATTATGAAATTATTAAATGATATTTAAGAATATAAACACAGCATTTATTGACATGTGAAGTTCATGTAAAATTCTTATTGATATCTGTATAATACAGGTGCTCAAGTGTGTGTTTCTCTGTGTGTAAAATATATGATCAGTTGATATATTTTTCCTGGGGTACAAAATTTGACTAAAGCAATAAAAATGGACATCCTATAACAAAAATTATTGGTAACAAAAGAAATAATTTTACCAAAAAGTGATAAAAATGGAATATGGTAGGATTAACAAAAAAAAGAAGCTAAACTGGTTTATCTGTCCTCTCTTACCAGAGCTCAATCAAGTATGTGAAATGTACGCAGCAACTAAAATGAAGACCCAAGTCCAATTCTTATATAATGAATGTATAACACTCACAGGCTAATTACATTTAATCTTCACAATCACCACTCCTCATTACAGAGAGATGGCTGGTAAGACTTAATGTAAATAGATCCCAACACCTTCAAATGAAATTCAGAATTAGCCTTCTTCAGTACTGAGAACATGACAGGGAATATTGCTGGGTTTTTAACAAATGTCCAATCACTGAACCCACTGGATTCACACATCTTGTCTTTGCAAATCAGACGACCAAAAAAATTGATGTAAGTTTTTGATCACCTATTTTTTTTTATTATCAGCTTTAAAATAAAACTTTTGAATATCAACAGTGACTAAATTTCTTTTTTGAATAATGAAACCTAATTTATTTATTACCAGATTTCCTTCTGAAGTATATACCTGCAGTAGTATAGAGCTTATCTACTGCATGAATTTAAACTTGAGACAAAACCAGCAGAAGCAAACCACAGAATATTGCTCGCTGCTCACACAACTACTGTGATGTCATTGTCTGCCCGCAAAATCTGATGAGAATGCAAGACTGAATTTTTCATATGTAAAAGAACTGTTTACTCATTTATGGACTCTGTTGAATTATCATTGGCCAATTCAAGGGTATATGGCTTTGGGAACTTTTTTTACATATCATCTACTTGTCACAAGGATCTAAGGGACTCTCTGACCCCACCTTGTGGGTCAGATGTTTATATAGCTTTCTGCCATGTGGTGGTCTTGAGTGTATATTCTGGATTCCCTTCCTGTTGATGCCAGTGCACCCACCAACATAAATTGAGGCTTGATGCTGCACTTGGTGGCAATGAAGTCATGTTCTAAGCTAGCCCTTGACATATCTAACTCTTTTTGATGTTGAGGTGACACAGAGTACAAAGTTTACTTTGGTATCTCTTTGGGTGAGTCCAGTATATAATGTGGTCACAAAATATTAGTTTCTCTTAGATCAGAGGTTCTTGATGGACATTAAATTTAATTCAAACTTCGGTATTTCCTGACATGAATCATATCCTATATTTTGAGACTAATCATCAACATATGGAGATATAGTCCATGGATGTAAACATTACAAGATGAAAAATTCTCTGAAAGTGTTCAGACAAACTACATTTCTTAGTTCCACCAGTTCTAACTTTCATGGCTAAACTTGCCATGCCATGGACGTTGTAGCAAACCACACTCATTCCCTTTGCATTCTGTTGGTGAGATGTAGCTCTCACTCAAGGGACTTCTTCCCTCAAACCACTATTTTATAGAACTGACTCCCAAGAGGATGGGTCTCCAATTACAACAATCTTAACCTGTTTCCCATATATCTCCATAAACTGTGACTCTTAATCTGTAACCCTCTACCTTGAATAGCACTAGAACTTTGTAAAGAGTGAACATCATTGTAAAAGAAACAAGAAAAATTGACCAGATTGGATTATGTTAGTACGAGAGTCATTCAATAAATAAGGTGAATTTTTTGGTATAAGGACTTCTAATACAGATAGAAGCTTACTTACTTTTTTTTTTTTCAACGTAGTCTCCCAGCACTGTCACACACTTTTCCCATCTGTACACAAGCTTCCGTATTCCCTCAGCGTAAAAATCTTTGGACTGATGTCTCAGCCAGTCGCTCACAATACTTTTGACTTCATCGTCACTTTTAAACTTTGTGCCTCTCATGAACGCTTTCAAGGGACCAAACAGGTGAAAGTCTGAAGGGGCAAGGTCTGGGCTGTAAGGTGGATGAGGGAGCAGTTCCCAGCCCAGCTTATTGATGGTCTGCACCGTTTGGGCTGCTGTGTGAGGCCTTGCGTTGTCATGATGCAAGATGACACCTTCTGACTGATGACCCCTGCATTTGTCCCAACAGATAAACTCAAAGTCCTTGCAATGTCATCCACTGTCACCCTTCTGTCAGACTGAATGAGGTCATTGACTGATTCGATCATCTCAGGAGACCTCACTTCTGTAGGCCTCCAAGGCCTGTCTTCATCCTCAACACTGCTCCGTCCTTCTTTAAACAATTTAGCCCACTTGTAGACATTTTTTTTGGCTGAAACATGTGGCACCATACACAGTTGACATTCTCCTATGAATTTCAACTGGTTTGCACCCTTCAGCAACCAAAAACTTGATAACTGACCGCTGTTCAATCCTGGAGCATTCTTCTTGGTCGGCCATCTTTGTTAATCACCAAAACTCTCAAATTTTTTTTTTAATCTGCAAAAGAAATTAAATCCATGGGAAAAAGAAGTAAAACAACAAAAAAAAAAGAGTAAGCTTCTATCTGTATTAGAAGTCCTTATACCGAAAAATTCAACTTATTTATTGAATGACCCTCGTATAATTCTGGGAAAAAGGAAAACAACAATTACAAGAATAATGTACAACATTTGGTGAAATTGTCATAAATGGTTCAGGAAATTTTCAGTTGGAAATAAGTCATACAAAGAGACCTAATAAAAGACTAATCTGTTTGTAGGTATACATTTGAATCTGTACTGCATCCGAACATTATACACATAAAAGAAATAGTTTATCTAAGAAGCATATAATGGTTGCAGCAGAAATACCTTGCTCATCCTAGTATGACAATAGTGTCTTCATCTAGCTATTAAGCTTTTTATTTAATTTTTCTTGTGTTCGAGCAAGTGTTTTCTTTTCTGGACACACAGTGTGCAGAAACTGTTCTGTAATGCTGTTGGCTATACATTTAGCCATTATCAAGGATGATTTTAGTTTTTAGTTTTAACTGGATATATGACTAAATGTATAGCTGAAAGCGTTCATAATTACAGAACATTAAGACAGTTTCCACACACTCTGTGTCCAGAAAGAAAACACTTGTTCAAACACAAAAAAAATTAAAGAAAAAGCTTAATTGCAGTACCTTGTCTGTTGTCTTTAATGAAATACATATATATATAAAGTACAGGTGGCTATTAATGTGATTAGCTAGTCAGAGATATTACTAAAACAATATTAATTTTAACATGTCTCAGCCAGTCGCTCACAACACTTTTGACTTCATCATCACTTTTAAACTTTGTGCCTCTTGTGAACGCTTTCAAGGGACCAAACAGGTGAAAGTCTGAAGGGGTAAGGTCTGGGCTGTAAAGGGGATGAGGGAGCAGTTCCCAGCCCAGCTACATATATATATATATATATATATATATAATTAATAAGCAATGAAATCCAAAATCACCTCGTATAGGGAATAGCCTATTTCGGCAGACAAAGATATTGGTCATCTGTCTTACCAACCCTGGTGTGAATTGAGTTCATGTCAGAAATATAAATTTAACTGTTAAAGCAAAAAAAAGAAACAGTCAAAAAACTAATACAGAATTTATCCATTTCAATGTTTCAGTCAGACAAAAGGCATGAGACAGAGGTTAGGGGAGGGTGGAAGGTATTTGTCTTAAAGGGTAGAACTTTTATAAAATTAAACCCGAATATTAACCTTATGACATTAATTTGGGGTTATATGAAGAATGAAATATTAATTTAAAATTAAAAGAGGAATAAAAAAGGGGTTAAAATTAATTTTAAAATATATAGATAAAATGATGTAATGGATTAATAGAAAGTGACTTGGGGAGATCTTAGATTAAGAGAAAGATTATAAATTATAAATAATATAGTGTAAAAAGGTTATAGAGGTGGGTGGGAATATAGAAATTAGAATTAGTTATACTTTCAACATTTCAAGAGTTAGAGGAGAATGAATATTATGGAAATATAGTAGCTAATTAAGTTCAACCTATGGATTTCGTTAATCGGACTGACTTCCTCATCTTGGTTGCTTTCCTCACAACGTTTCGGCCGTCTGATCCTCCGGCCTTCTTCAGGTGCATCTCGAACTCGGGAACCGTCGGTCTGGAATTTCGAACCCAACCCTTTATTGTTAAGGGGGTACCATGTTCTCGTTCCATTAAGGCCATCGCTGCTGCTACTACTGCTTGACGCCATCGTTGCTGCTGCTGTTGCTTCTATTATCGTTGTCACCGCTCTTGTTTGTTGCTGCCACTGCCTTTGCTCGGGATTGAACTCAGAACATCGGGAGAACTTGCAATCACTGTTCCAACGTCCTAGTCGCCTCGGCCATGTGTCACTGGGACGATCGTGTATGAATTTTTGGTATATTTAAACCTAAGTTGTTATTCTAGGTTCTCTCTTACGATTAGGGGTGCCCAAATCGTGTTCAGTTCTATACTTGGTCTGCTCAGGAGGTTGTTATGTCCTAGCATGTGAGCATAATAGAAGCAACAGCAGCAGCAACGATGGCGTCAAGCAGTAGTAGCAGCAGCGATGGCCTTAATGGAACGAGAACATGGTACCCCCTTAACAATAAAGGGTTGGGTTCGAAATTCCAGACCGACGGTTCCCGAGTTCGAGATGCACCTGAAGAAGGCCGGAGGATCAGACGGCCGAAACGTTGTGAGGAAAGCAACCAAGATGAGGAAGTCAGTCCGATTAACGAAATCCATAGTGAAAACCCCTCATCCCAAAAATATAGACAATTACTAAGTTCAACCTTTATTATAGAAATTTGAATTTGTTTTTATGACAACATTTGAACACTAATTCATTCCTCTGATTCAATAGTTGGCTTTGATTATATTGTATTTAATTATTCTAATTTTTTTTTCTAAACATAAGTCACACCTATCTCTAAGGCTATTAGGATTATGTACTGAACCTATACTTTTCCAAACTATCTGTGGGCTCAAAACCTTTTTCCTTCAATTCGCCAAACTTTTTTGAAGGATCTGTCTGGTGTTTTAGTTTAGGGTTAAAAAGTGAGTGCCTATAGGAATAAAATCTCTGTTTCCCTATGGAAATTCCAATGTAAACATTATAATTTTTCATATTTCCTTTGTGGGAAATGATGGCTTGATATATAACCCTGGTAAATCTGCATTTGCCGTCTACTGGACAATTTTCTTTAGATCTGCAATTACAGGAGGTTCCAATACCAGGTTTATTGTTTATCCCATAGAAATTTCTTAAAATATGGTTATTGTGTGAGTTATTGTGTATGTGTGTGTATAATATATTATATATATATATATATATATATATATATATATATATTCCTTTGTGGGAAATGATGGCTTGATATATAACCCTGGTAAATCTGCATTTGCCGTCTACTGGACAATTTTCTTTAGATCTGCAATTACAGGAGGTTTCAATACCAGGTTTATTGTTTATCCCATAGAAATTTCTTAAAATATGGTTATTGTGTGAGTTATTGTGTATGTGTGTGTATAATATATTATATATATATATATATATATATATATATATATAATGTATATTTGGGTAGTAACCGTTCTTTCAAACATGTTTGTTGAATATGACAAACAAAGAAAATTTTATGAATACTTTATTTAGTTTTTCTAATATATTCTTACTTTTTTCCATTTTTTGAGCAGTAAGGTAATGTAAAAATTGTCTGTAGTCTTTCGCCCACATCTTTAGCCATGTAATATATTTATATATAATCTTATACACACACACAAACACATTTATATATATATATAGAGGCATGGTGGAGTAATGGATAACGGTTCGGATTGAGGAATTGGAGAGCCGAGTTTGAATTCCAGTTGAATCCATTACATTGACTTACATACTAATACCCTTGGGAAACGTATGAATCCTCTTCTTCTCCCTCCAGCTATGGGTAAATAGCAGAACAGACCAGGTTCTATAGCCTTGGATGGCAACTGGACTACTGCAGAAAGAAATGGCAACCTATTGCAGGAAAAAATCTGACTCATCAATCATGTATCAAATGTTACATGATTGCCTAAGGGAGTATCATGCATTGCACATAACTGACTGATATATATATATATATATATATATATATATAGATAGATTCCAGATATAATTTAATTTGGAGCTGTAAAGTAATATATAAACAAATATAGACATATATGAAAAACAAGTGTCTTTGTGTACATATAAATTAGGTTCAAAGAACATATTTTGCATACACATGTTATTATAGTGTACACATTTACACATGTCTGTCTGTCTGTCCCACTATATATGTGTGTGTGTGTGTGTGTGTGTGTACATTTGTTTGTATACCTATGCCAATAAAATGTATTTGTTCACTGGACATGGTTAAGGAATACCTACTGGTTAAAACACAAAAGATGAGAATGTCCATCTAAACCAACAAAACAAATACTCAAGCCATGATGACGTCCAACTTAGTCAATAGAGAAATTTGATTTCCACAAATTTGCTTTTATTTATTTATTTTTTTTTGTTTTGTTTTATTTGATTATGAACATGTCAGGAAAATGAATATTTTGTTTGTTCTCAGCCTGAGCCAAAATATTTAATCAACTGAATCGAGTGTAATCAAAAACCCATCATTAGATAGCTGAATGAACAAATGAATGAGAAATACTTCTTGGAAATATAAACTTTGTGTAGCTTTTATTTATTTCATTTCTGATATTAGAACACAGTTTTCAGTTTGTGTATTTAGACAAGTGTTTTTATTTTTTATTTTTTTTTTTTCCTTTTTCTTCTTTCAAAATGTCCATCAGAAAGGTTTCGTATTGTTTTGAATATTACTCTTTGCTTTGTTATCAGTAAAAAAAAAATTGTTTTTTTTTTCAAATCTGTATTTTTTTTTCTTTCAGTTTATTTTTGGTTTAAAAAAATCTTTTCAAGTCCAAAGTTTTCAAGAATTTTCAGCTTTTGGTGAAAAAAATTAAAGTTTCTGCAGAAAAGAAAATGGAAAGTAGAAATAATTGACTAAGAATAAAAACTAACAAAATTTTGCTATCAATAGTAATTTGGATGAAATAAAAAAAAATATATGTATATATATAAAAGAAATACAAATAAATAAATTAAATAAATTTAAAAATAAATATGGAAGAAACAAGAAATTTTCTCAGTAAGAGAAAACAAGAATTTTTTTTTTTACAAATAAACAAGCATTTTTAAACACAACAGTATATATATATATATATATATATATATATATATATAGTTTGCTTCTGTTTACACTACTGTAAAAAACAGTTCTGTTTATTTTTAAGATTTTTGTCCTTGTTCATTTGTTTTTCTCTCACACACACACACACACACACACACACACACACACACATATATATATATATATATATATATATATATATATATTTCTTGTTAATTCTTTGTTTTCAATTTGAAACCCAAAAAGAATTCTTAGTTGTTTGTCTATATTTTTTGCATTTTTTTAACAACAAATTTTTCAGCATTCTACATTGTATCAACTAATTGAAAAAATCAGCTTCTAAGAAAATGAAAAAAAAAAAAACAACTCATCAAACTGACAACATTTTTTTTTTACCTTGTTTTACCTTCTTTTGTTTTCAAATGTTTGTCAGGATGCTGAAAAGTTCTCAACCTCACCAACTTCGAAAAATATGGCCAAATGACCAAACATCAGAATGTTTTTTTTGTTTTTTTTTCTTGAGAAAGGCTTCTTGGTGCAGCTGAGAACTTTTCAGCATCCCCTTTTATGCATCTTTATTTGTGCTCTACTTGTTAGTCTTCTTCTTTATTTATTTTCTGCCAAATTTTTATTTTTAGGAAGCACTCAAATTTTTTTCAGACTTATGCTATCAACCCCAACTTTCCTGTTTTCACACAATGTCTTTTTCCACATTTTATAATTTACACTATTACATATTTATAAAAATTTATTATTACTAGTAGTAACTATAAAAATTTCAGAGTCCTCGTATTTGAATTTTCTTATGAATCCTAATTAAGTTAACAGTTAAATAAGCTCCTTGTGTATAAAATTGATTAAAAATGCCCTTAGAAACTCCTTCTTGCATCGTTAAATATTTGAACTTAACAACTTTAACAAAATATTGCAATAACAATCATATGTATGAGTCCTTCTTTCTTTTTATGTGCCATGTCCTTTCAGGACGCAGACGATCATGGCTCTCCACCACCTCTATCTATCCCTTGCAGCTCTCAACAAATTCCTTCCCTCTGCTTCCTCCCACAGACCATGTTCTGTCATCCACCTGCTCAAACCTGTCAGGTATGTCATGCGCTGCTTTCCCTTATCTCTCTTTCCCTCTATTCGACCTGTGAGTATCAGATTCTCCAGGTCCTCCTTCCTCATTATGTGACCAAGAAACTTCAGCTGCCTCTTCCTGATGTTAAGTATAAGCCTCCTCCTTGTTTGCATCCTCTCTAAGACCTCATCGTTGCTCACACGCTCGGTCCATGATATCCTTAGCATCCTTCTGTAGGACCACATCTCCGTTGTCTAGAGTCTCTTCTTCATATTTGAGGAAATCATCCAACATTCACTGCCATAAAGAAGAACAGATGTCATATAACGGCTCAGTATTCTTTTCTTTATTACCAAAGAAATCCTCCTGTCTCGCAATACTGCCCAGCTTTTGGAACGCGTCCAATAGGTCTACAGATCTCAGTGTTGCACTTACTGTCCTCTGTCAAGATGCTTCCCAGATATTTAAATTCCTGCGTCTGCTTGATTTTAGTGTTCCAGACCTTCAGTCGCATTTTAGACTCATCCTCTTACGGATGACTATGCATTCTGTCTTCTTGTAGTTTATGCTTAGTCCTTTCTTCACAGAAAATTAAGGAAGTACAAATGAAAAGATTTAAAACTATGTTTTGCATTTCACTGAAGCAGACATTAAACACATGAGGGTATTATCACCTCCTCCATCTTCTCCTTCCTTCTTTCTTTCACTGGAACCAAACAGCCTCTCTGATGTGATTTCCGTGTTTTCTCACTGTCAAAATGGAATAGTCCATTATTTATGAGGTGCAGGCAGGGTGTAACGTACTTGCTAATTAATTAATTAACTAAAGAATGAGCAAAATTATAATCTGGTTCTTTTTGTTGATTGTTAAAAAGTAAACTGGTTTTGATTTACAAACATACATCAATTGAGGTCTTTTTTTTATGCAAGACTACTATACTCTGCCTTTACAAGTTATGAGTGTATTAGCTTCTTACTTCCCAGTAAAAATGGTTCAAATACATATGTATACATACACACCTTTTTTTTACCAAACTATTGCTACAAATCTATTTAAAAAATTATGTTGGCATTAAATGACCCACTGAGGTTGATATGCTATAAAACAAAACAACCAACCAACTTTCCAGTCATCTTTGATCTTCAAAAATTGAAATGCAGTGTGATCTCCTGTCTTCTGAATTTCTATTTTTATTTTTGTTCCTTCTCATATTATTTCATACTCAGTAACCTCTTACATATTATTGGCTTTATTGCCTTGCTTGCAATGACATTCATAAAAAACAAAAGCAGAGAGGATGAAATTAATAGATATGTTCACCTATCTTTGGTTCTCACTCCTCCCTGGTCTTTTGAACAGGAGTAGAGTTTATCCCTTGTTTCCTCTTTAAGATTGGGTTTCTGGTTCCTTCCGAAGACATTTATTATTTTTTATAAAATCATTATTAAAGTAATGAATAATATCAATTATTATTAAAAACTAACTTGCAATGAAACTCGAACGTATACCTTGGATGCTCATATTATTAGTCCTCTCCTCATTCTAACACTATGATTTTTTCATGCTATATTGTTTATTGACTAAAGCAGGAGATTCTTAACTTGATCTGGGATTTTGAGATGAACTATTTTCATTATTAATTTTAATAGGAATAGAAAGATTCACCTATCGCCCGGTTCAGAACCCTCTCCTGTCGTTTGAACAGGGCAGAGGTTTATCTCTTGTTTCCTGTTTAGGATTGGGCTTCCAGTTCCTTCTAAAGTATTTTCATTCTCTATCACTTCCAGTCACTTGTTTGTGTCTTAGTGGCATTATTGCCTTGCTTGGGGTGAATTTATGAAATTAAACAGGCTGTTCTTTTACCTCAACTACAAAAATTTAAACACAGTAATGGATTGGCAGATAGGTCTCATAATTTCACTGTTGAAATTGTTAGTCGTATCCAGAAGTTTTATGCTAATAGTTTATTCTCTCACACTTCTCACTTGTGGAACTCTCTTCTGGCTTCTTGCTTTCCTGCCAGCTACATAGTAACCTCTTACATCCTAGTGTCTTGCTTGGGGATGAAATGATAAAAAAAAAACTATGATCTTCAAGAATGTAAATACAATGTCATTTGACATCATCTGTTTCCTTGACACCTGTTTTTTTTAGTGTCCTTACTGTTTCTTTCAATCTTACTTACCTCTTGCATCCTAGTGGTTTTTACTGCCTTGTTTAGGGGTGAAATGATTAAAAAAAAGATATTAAAAAAAATCTAGCTTGGTTTATGTAAAGTGTTCTAAAACTTTTACTTGACCATTTTTTTTTTGTGGGGGTGTCCCACATGTTCTTTTCCTATTCAGAATCTCTGCTATGAAATATGACAATTTAGTATAGAAATGTCTCCAATAGGACTTATGTTTAATTTGCAGAGAATGCAATGTGAAATATCCATGTATAAATTTATAGTAATTTATAGCAGCCAAAGGATATTGCATAGTACCATATATCTTCTTCTCTCTGCTGTGTCCCTTCAGAACATAAGCAGTTTACTATCCATTTGGCCCCTAGCAGTGTATCCCTTTTTGTCAAGCCTCCTGACTTGTCAGCTATGTGATTGCAGCCTTTTCCTATCTCTCTTGCTGTCTTTATATGTCTCGGAATCTGTTGTTTCTGCCTGGTTGTAAGTTTCCTTGTAATTCCTATAATTCTTCACATTGCTCACATGTTCTGTTCATGGTATCTTCAACATTTATTGGTAGAACCACATCTTTGTTGCTTCAAATCTCCTCTTTATCTGGAAGAATATTGTCCAACATTCAGAAGATCAGATATTACATAGCAGTTCAACACACTTTTCTTACAGTGAGGTTCACTCTGTACAAGGCCTGGAGACCTCCTCAAAGTAGAGGGTTACAGAGCAAGACACACAGTTTATAAGGATATGTGGGGGAAGATAATGGTTAACCCTACATTTGAACAAGTTAAGATTGTAATGGTTGGGAAAGCATTCTTTTGGGAGTCAGTTCCACATAGAAGTGGTTCACAGTAAGAAGCTTCAAGTGGAACTTACTTCTCACCAGAGGAATACAAAAGGGATGAAGGTGGTTCACTACAATGTGTGTGGCATGGTGGGTCTTAGCTGTGAAAGTTAGAACTGATGGAGCTAAAGAACGTACTTTGTCTGAACGCTTTCAATGGAAATTGTGATAAATCAGCGAGAGGGTTGCAACATTTTGCCTTTAAGAAAGAGGTTGTCAGGTGGAATATAATTTGTCACCCACAAGGATGCAGAGACGCGTTTGGACTATCGGGACTGGAAAGCGAGGACTAGGCAGTTCCTACCCAAATATGGCAGCAGTAACCCATTTTTGGCCTGATCTGACTCTTGTAAAGGTAGAGGAGTACTACAAGGAGTCAAGTATTTACTTGAGCGGTACAGGAAACCAACAATTTTTTTATTATCTTTAGCAATGGATCATATGTACAAGTTCTACTTGAGGTTTGGGTTGCTTAAGTCCCAATAGGCACACAAGACAAACTTCTTCCTATCTCTTAATACTTTACTTAGTTTTTAAAAAGCATCTTTAAATTTCTTTGTTACATTGTCTCTTTCTGATTGTCAGTATAAGTATCTTTGTAGTTTGTACTTTTTAAAAAAAACTTCCTCTTTGCTCATATAAGCTGTTGGTGGCATTTCTCAAATACTATGGTTTATTGTGAATAATAAATAATTTCTACTGCATATTAATGGTTTTTTTATTTACTATCCAGAAATGTGATACTAATTTTCAAATGAGTCTTCAGAAATTTTTCAACTGTATGTTTTCTCATGTCAAATTTATTTTTGCTCAAGTAGCTTTTTTTATATTATTTGATAAATTTGTGTGATTTTTACCTATGATTCTATAAAGTGTAAATGCTTCTTTATCACGAACTGCAAATCCCGGTATCCATCAGGGTCGTACGGGCACCCCATGTACTGCAGCCATAGTAGAAGTGGTGTTTCTTGCACAAGATAGCCTAATGGAGCCTAACCCTCTCCAGGCCAGTTTTGAATTCAGAGTTTCCTTCTTCTAGACCAGTTGCCACTCAAGGCTATAGAATCCAGTCTGCCCTGCTATTCTACCCGTAACTGAGTGGCAAGAAGAGGATTCATAGCTTTCCCAAGGGTATTAGCATGTAAGTAAATGCAATGGATCAGACTGGAGTTCAAACTTGTCTCTCCAATTCTTCAATCCAAGCTGCTATCCATTCCTTTCATCATGCCTCCTTCTTCTTTATATGACTTTATAAATTTAAATGCATATTTTATATGGTTCTATAAATATAAGTGTATTTTTATATTATTCTATAAATGTTTTGTGCATCTCTTTGTATGGTTCTGTAAATTTTCATGAGTTTTTATAAGATTCTATAAATTTAAATGCATATTTTATATGCTTCTATAAATGTAAATTCATTTTTATATAATTCTACAATGTTTTTAGTACATTTCTTTATATGGTTCTGTAAATTTAAGTACTTTTTCATGTAGTTTTATGAGTTATAAAATTACTCTATGAAAAAAAATCTTTGTTAGTATGACTATTTAATTTAGTTTTATAAGAATAATAAATGAGATGTTATAATAATAATAGTAATGAGATATCAATTTTTAATTTATTTGAGATTTACCCACTGTTTGGTTTGTACTTTTAAGATATAGAAGAGATAGTAATTAATACAGCTCTCTCCATCTAGTGCTTCTGTCAGAAATTATTACATTAACAAAACAAAAAAGAAAGAATTCTTTTCTTTTAATTCTATTTACTAGCAGTATCCATAAAAATTTCATGTCTTTACCTATTTGAATTTTCTAATGAGCCATCCTTCTTAATCTAATCTCTATCTATAAAAGGCAGGATGTGTGTGTGTGTGTGTGTGTGTGTGTGTGTGTGTGTAACGAATGCATGGCTGCAATTTTCGACGGATTTGCACCAAAATTTACATGCACATGCTCCAAGTTAGCAGAGAGGCCAAGACTGACTTTGCATTTCCCAACTCCCATCAATTGTGGAAATAATTGATTTTTTCATGCTTCTACGGCAGTTTTCATGTAGTTTGCGGCCATTTTCTACTGGCCAGAGTGAGAGCCTATAGCTGGCTGCCACAAATAGGCAGGAAGATTCTATTGGCCGGTGTAAGAGCCAACAGCTGACTGACATGAATGTTAACTAGCATGCTAGCATGCAAAAAAAATCAATAGCTGCATTCGTCACAAGTGGGAAAAATTTAAATCTGCATGGCACTTTACTCCAATTGGCTCATTCTCTTGCTTAAACTCAATGTTGATTCTGATGCAGCAGAACTGTGTTGGGTGTGAAAAAGTATTTGTAGTTAACATTCTTTTTTCATTCAGTTTTTCCAGTTACGGGTCCTTTTTTAAAGCTGATCGTTTTGTGTTCATTTTGTTTAGTTCTTTTTTCGTAACAGATTTAATGTTTAGTATAGCACTTAGAAAAAATTTGCAGTGTGAGATAGGCAAGAAGTAAGGCATGTAGCAACATCAGCATGGCAAAGGACACTCCTTTAAAGTCAAGGAAGGGCAAAAATATTTTAAGTCAAGTGATAGCGATTGCTGTATGAGTCGTACGATTTTTGAATCAAGCACGGGCAACGCCGGGCCATGCTGCTAGTGATTGAATAAAATCCCTGTGAGTTCCACCACTATAAAATACCCACAGAATTTCCCCTATTGCATGGTTAAATATTTCAGCTTAACAACTTCAGCAAAATATTACAATAACAATTGTAAGTATAAATCATGTCATTATTTAAAGAATTAAGAGGGTACAAATGTAAATATTCATAACTGACAAGGTTTTCCATTTCAGTGAAGCAGACATTAAATGCATGAGAGCATTATCACATCTTCTTTCTTTTGTTCTTTCTTTCTCATTATTTTATATGCTTTTTTTTCTCACTAAAACGAAACAGTGTCTCTGATTTATCTTTTTCTTTTGTCTTTTCCTCCATTAATGGAATGGTCTACTATGTCTTTTTCATAACACTTTTACATATTACACTTTTTAAATTGTGATGCAGTAACACCATTTGCCACTGAAACCAGAGGTTCCTTTCTAATAAAGATAGCACAGACAATGGATGTATGAATCGGCAGTTTAGAGAGAGCCCCTCATGTGTGCTAGAAGACTTTAACTGATCTCTATGTTTTATTTGCTTATTGTTAATAGGTTTCTGCCTCATTCGTTTTTCGTGAGCTGTAAGACAGTACATGAATCTCATTGAAAGTGGATTTCTAATCCCACAACCCCCACTTTCCAATGCTGTGTTAGATTTTAAATCATTTTTGCCTTTCTTTAACTGGTTTAAATAAAGCTACTCATTAAATTTGAGATTTCAAATTTTCTTTGTTCACTAACTATTGACCAAATACAATTCAGGTTTCTACACAAATAGAATACTTGGCCGTGTTTATGTTTTTAAATTTGTCCTTTTTTTTTCTAATTGGGTTGTTATTATTTTTGTGGCCTGTAACCTTGTCTTGGTCATCTTTTTTTTTTGTCACCACCATTAAATGAATTTAAGTAGCATATTTCTGTTCATGGATATTCTTAAAAGACATTGATCACCTTTGGATCAGTGCAACTAAAAAAGAAAATGTTTACTCTTTCCATGATTAAGACATTCCTTTCTAACTGACTGCAAAACAGATTCCTTGGAGTAGATAAAGAAAAAAAAATAATTAGGTGTATAAATTATCAACTTGAAATTCATGGGAGAGGATGGAGGAGTGAGAATGCAGTGTCTAGGATTTATGGATGTTTTGTATCCTTATACAGTAGCTGCTGCTTGACCATATGGTGAAGGAAGGTATGTTTGTTTTCAATGTAGCAAGTACAGTTTAGCTGTGTAAGTTTGCCAGCTAGTCATGCAGATGTTGTATTTCATCTCTGGGTATGTTAGAACGACTGCTACATCGGAAAATGGACAGTATTAATTTCTCGACTTTAGTTTTCTTTGATTTTTTGTCTGTTTATATTCACGTCAATAAACCAGCTTTGAAAAGGCTACGAGCTTCTCATTGGCTCACAACCTTGTATTCTGCTTATGAAAAGTTTCTGATTGGTTGGTCGAACTATAGCTTTGTTTGCCTGGTGATTTTGATTTTTTAACCATCTATTAGGGCAGCTAGCCAACAATCTGAACAAAGCCAGCACACTCAAATCTTCGGTCATGGTGATTTCTAACTTTGTGCTAGCACAGCTATTGACGGCCCCCAAGGATTCTGTCTACCCAATTTTACTCACAAGGCTTTGGTCAATAGATAGTATGGTTTTCAAGCACTTTCCAATGGTGCCGCACCCTGGGATCACCCCCTTGAGACTGATAATATTGGGAAGTCTCCTTCCTGACAAATCGACCATAGTGAGATTCGAAACCGGATCTCATGATCAGAAAGCAAATGTTTTAACCACTCGGCCATGTGCCCATATATATATATATATATATATATATATACACACACACACACACACACACACACACACACACACACACACACACACACATTATGAATATATATGCAAAAATGCATATACATACACACTTTGGTGCAGGAGGTAAAATACAGCTGGATGGAGGAATGGAGATTGCTTTTATTATCGATGGTCAAAAGATAACCCTAAGAACAGAAGTAGTGGATAGCGATATTCCCTTACTGCTAAGCAAACCAAATATGAAAAGAATGGGATTCAAATTAAACATGGAGAATGACAGATTGGAAGTCAATGGAAGATGTCTTTAATTGAATGCAACATCCTCCAGATATTACTATATTTCATTAAAGAATGTGTATTAAAAATTGAGAAAGTGCATATGGTGGCTGAACAGAAATCATGCAAGTAAAAGATTATGAGCCATAAACTACATTGCCAGTTTGATGTATTCTTTGGCTAAAAACCTGAAAACTATCATAAAAAATGCTGATGCATTTAATGAAGAATGTGAAAAATTAATTGAAGATATCAATCAGTGTGAAGTTTGTAAGAGATTCAAGAAGACTCCTGCACGACCAAAGGGTATCTCTTCCCTTGGCTAAGCAATTTAATGATGCAGCGGCCATGGATCTAAAACAATATAAAGATGCTTACTTTTTGCATTTTATCTAGATTCAGTCAAAATAAAGTGATCGGAAGAAAACTTCTAAAGTGATTATAGAAATTGTAGCAACCAAGTGGATAGCTGCTGGTTTTGGTCCTCCAAAGAAATTTCTAGTTGACAATGGCGGGGAATTTGACAATGCAGAATATAGAGAGCTGGCTGAACAATTTAATATCGGGATTTGTGTCACTGCTGCAAACTCACCATGGTCAAATGGTATATGTGAAAGAAACCACTATGTCGTAGATGTATGTGTACAGAATATGATGAAGGAAGATCCCATAATGGAAATAGATGTTGCTCTTGACTCGGTAGTCAGTGCAAAATACTGTATGCAAAACCACATTGGATATAGTCCAATTCAGTTTGTGTTGGGCAACTACCCTAATTTGCCATCAGTTATGGAGAATCAACTCCCAGCCTTAGAAGAGGCAGAAGTAAGTGATATAGTCATTAAATATCTCAATGCATATTGCATAGAGCAAGAAGAGCTTACGCAAGAGCAGAATCATCAGATAGAATCAAGAGAGCATTGTGCTACAATGTCAGAACATCAGGAGATCAAATTTTGCTGGCAGGAGATTGTGTATTTTACAAGAGAGATGACAGCAATAGATGGCATGGTCCAGGTAAAGTTATTGGCCAGGATGGGAAAGTTGTTTTCGTCAGGCATGGAAGTCAGTTAAATCCAGAATTGCTGACAACAGTTAACCTGGCCGTTGGTCTCAAAAAGGACCTCCATTCTGTGGTTGACTGCGGCAGGAAATGGCTTGCAAACTTTAATGCCTCCAAAACAAAACTGCTCTCATTTACCCACCGTAGAGAAACCTCCCTGCCTCCTATCAGCATGGCTGATGCTCAACTCCAGGAGAGCATCTCTCTGTATCTTCTTGGTCTCATGTTTTCTACTGACCTGAGGTGGAACAACTACATTGAATCAATAGCTTCATCTACTGCAAGGAAACTTGGTTCTCTGTGTCATGTGAGAAGGTTTTTCTTGTCTGAGTTCATCCTTCAAATCTACAAATCTACCATTCGTCCTTGCATTGAATACTGTTGCCATATAGGGTCTGGTGCCCCCACTGTTCATCTTGAGGTTCTCAACAAAATCCAAAGATGCATATGCTGTATGATATGTACTGACCTGGCATCTTGACTCCAATCACTTTCTCACAGATGTGATGTGGCTTCCCTCTGTCTTTTCAACAAATATTTTTATGACAACTGCTGTCACTAGTACCCCAACTGCATGAATTTAAGCGTACTACTAGATTGGCATCTTGGTCCCACCCTTTTACTGTCAAAACAGTCAAATGTAACCACTTCTTCTACTCCAACAGTTTCTTCTCTTGCACTTCCCAACAGTGGAACTCCCTTCCTCTTACTTGCTTCCCTGATAGCCATAATCTTCAAATATTCAAGTGTAATGTCAATCAACATCTTCTGATGCCTTGATCTTGATCCCTGTCTTTCTCTTTATCCTTTCTTCGAACACCCCTCTTTACTCTTACTCTCACTCTCTGTAACCTCTTGCATGCTAGTGGCACTCCTGTCTTGCTTAGAGTGAAATGTTTAAAAGAAATGTCTGAGTTGCAACATGTAGGCTGATTAAAGCAAATGAGACAGAATTAGAAACTGACAAAAAAGAAGTTGGTAGGATTCATGGTAAAGAGAAAGATATTAACGACCCAGAAGAAGATCAGGACAATGAGCTAATAAATGTGAAAGTATATATGTGAGACAGGAAACGTCCTGGGTAAGACAATAAACTACATCCAGCAGCAAGGCCTCTGATCAGGAGGTTTTGAGGAGTGTGAAACCACCTCTTAATTGCTGGTGTTCCCAGGTGCACCCTGATCCAGGGTGGTAGCACCTGTTAGGGTCCCACCTATGGGCAAATAGTTAACTATTACCAGCAATACTTTTTTGAAAAAAATTATTACCAGCAATACTATTTTGAAGGAAAAATATTATCAGAAACAGATTTTTGACAAAACAAAATATTACCAGCAATAAAAAATTTTGTTGGCATTAAATAACCCATTGAGGTTGATATGCCGTAAAACAAAATGAAGCAAAAAAAAAAAAATGAAGAGACAGGAAGAGAAAGTTTGAGAACCAAGAAAGTCCACAATACAGAATGAAAGTGAAAGTATGAGATCACAGAAAATTTCTAGAGTCAATGAAATAATCAAATACCACTTACCAGAAAGTCAGGAGTGGACTCATGCTGAAGTGATAAGTAGAGGAAAATCCACAGGAAAAAGCAAATATTATATGAATATAGTGAATGAAAAAGATAAAGAAATACTGGGAGTATATTTGAATATATTGGAATATGAAATAGTGAAAAATGATGAAAAATAAATTAATGACAGCAGAAAAGATGCGCCTAACCATGTGTGTGTGTGTGTGTGTGTGTGAGAGAGACAGAGACAGACAGACACACCAGGATGAAGCAAATGCAATTTTTGTGTCAATTGGTAGTCACTGGAAGCCTGAAGTCATCAAGGCAAATGAGCAGGAACTGGAAAATTGGAGTGTTTTTGATGTCTCTGAAGAGGTACAGGACATGTGCCAGAAGACACTGTCAGCACACTGGGGGGTGGGGGGGTTACAGAGAAGCCTTTAGCTGGAGGAAAGAAATAAGTGAAAGCCAGATTGGTTGTAAGAGGTTTTGAAGAAGAAAAATCAGCTTCTCCAACCGCTAGTAAGTCTATAGTTAGAATAGACGTGTATAGTAAGGGATAGAAAGCTGAAACAATTGACATCAAAGTGGCTGATGTTAATTGATTGATTTCTCAACATTGTGCAGGTTATTTAAAGTCAGAAAATATTTTTAAATTGTAAGAATTTTTTTTTAAAGATAATAATGATTTAGTGATACAAGTCTTGCTAATTAACCTGTAGCTGGTGGGAGGAGAGGTGGATTCATAGCTTTTCCGAGGGTATATTGGTGTAAATGTATATAATGAACCCATTTGAACTCACAGCTCTCCGATTAATAATTCTGTACCATTATCCATTACACCACCTGCGCATCCAAGCTTTCAGATCTGGTATTCCCAAGCAGTCACCCACATAGGTAAGGTTGCTTAACCAGTAATTGTACAGTGGGGGACCTGTGTTTCCAACATGATATGTCTGTAAGCTGGGCAGGTGTTAATAACAATTGTTTACAAAAAGGTATTTGATATGTCGACAATATTTGTTCTTTGGGAATCAGCGTAATTGAATGTCTTTTGTCTCAAAGACAAGTAATTCACTGAAATTGATAAAAAGAATTAACAAAGGGAATACGTGTTATATTTTGATAACACTAATGTTACAACAAAGCACTTTTCCCCAAAAATGAGTTTTGAAACAGAAATTAAGAAAAGAAACAGGCAGTGACTCTGCATCTTTAATAATGTTAAAAATTAAATATTTTTAGTGAAATGTGCTTAACATTGCGATTTTAGTGGATAATATGGTGCAACTTTTCAAAACTAATTTTTATTTAGGGATGGCTTGACTACAAGGTCGTATTATACTCAGTTGTAATTTATTCCCTGTTTTTAGCTTCTGAAACGTGGAGTCATGTTACACAAAATGAAATGTGGTGTATTCATGGAGTCATCATTGCATCTTTTTGATTTATCAAACTTAGTCTCACTGATCTAGAAATGATTTTTATGTAATTGTATTTTTAATAATTTTGTAATTGTCCTTTGAAATTTTGAACAAAAATTAAAGGTAAAAAAAGTGGGGAGACTTGTATAAAAGTACATGTTTCCAGAAATTTTTACTCAGCTTAAAAATCCTCTTATTTGAAACAGCAAAACTGCAAATAAACTGTTTTGCTCACAAAATAATGTTTATTTATATTTTGATTTTCCAGTGTTTTATGTGTAATTAGCACCTTTTCCAAGAAATATGGAAATAAGTTCTGAAACAGAAATTAGGAAAAGAAACACACAATTGCTAAGAATCTGGTTCATTTCCGTTCTTTAATATCATGAAAAATTAAATATTTTCAGTGAAATGTGTTTGACATAGATGTACGAGGGTCATTCAATAAATAAGGTGAATTTTTTGGTATAAGGACTTCCAATACAGATAGAAGCTTACTTTTTTTAAAATTTTTCAACGTAGTCGCCCAGCACTGTCACACACTTTTCCCATCTGTACACAAGCTTCCGTATTCCCTCAGCCTAAAAATCTTTGGACTGATGTCTCAGCCAGTTGCTCACAATACTTTTGACTTCATCGTCACTTTTAAACTTCGTGCCTCTCGTGAACGCTTTCAAGGGACCAAACAGGTGAAAGTCTGAAGGCACAACGTCTAGGCTGTAAAGGGGATGAGGGAGCAGTTCCCAGCCCAGCTCGTTGATGGTCTGCACCGTTTGGGCTGCTGTGTGAGGCCTTGCGTTATCATGATGCAAGATCACTCCTTCTGACTGATGACCCCTGCATTTGAAGTAAAACAAAAACAAAATTAAAAAAAGAGTAACCTTCTACCTGTATTAGAAGTCCTTATACCGAAAAATTCACCTTATTTATTGAATGACCCTCGTCCATTGAGATTTTCATGGATAATATTGTACAACTTTCAAAAAGATTTACATAGGGATGGCTGTGTTACTGTGTTGTATATTACTCAAAGGACATAATTCATTCCCTGTTTTTAGCTTTTTTTAATACAGGGATCCTATTCTACTCAAGTTGTATTATACTGAAGAAAATACAGTAAAGAAAGGAAAATTGTTTAATGACTGAATAATAATGTTATGAATTTATATGAATAAAAGTTTTTAGCGAAAACTTTTGCATCAATCTATCTGTTGTGATTAGAGTATGCTGTCTTAATAAATTTATAAAATTTCATTTATTTTTAGATAGTAAGTATGAAGGATGAAGATAAAAACAACAATAGTTGACACTTTCACTAATTGTACCAAAAAGACCAATTCCTTCTTCGCTTTTTGAAATAGATTAATCAACATTAGTCATAGATAGACATCCATAAACAGCCATGACTTTACTTTAAGGAAAACATTGCAATAAAAACAAAAATAAGATTTTCTCTGTTATACAGAAATAATGGCCTTCAAGTCAACAAGTTCTGAAGAACACAAACAGATGTTTTTTTTTTCTAATTTTTTTTATTTCTACTTAATTGCAGGGTTTTATTTTTTATTTGCTTTATTAATTATTGGGCGGGACTTTTTTGACATATTTTTAACATTGCTTCAGCCATAAAGAAAGCCTATTTTGAGTGGATTTTTTTTTTTAAATGTCCCTAATCATTTTGTTTACTCTCAATATTCACAAATATTTTTGTGTTCTCATTTGGAAAAATATTTACATATATGCTGGGGAATAAAGAGGTTGACCAATGAAGTATTGGTTATTTTCTGATAGGTTTCTGGATATTGGATGGGGTCAGTGTGTTGTGGGATACTAGAGGCAGAGGGTTAGAGATAGGGGTCAGATGAGATAAAGATAAAAAATTGGAGGAAAAACATAAAACTACAGAAACAGGAACAAAAAATAATAATGTTTATTCTGGCTCATATTTGACCTGGTGGGGGTCATATCATTCTTTGATAAACTCATCACTGCATTATTTGCCACCATTTTTCATGTGTTATTTCATTCAGTCCAGCAGAATATCTGAGATAATGTATTATCATTATTTGCACTCAAAATAAGATCCTCGTCTTTGTTGTTATTTTTTGCAATGTTTCAGCTAGTTGTTTCCACTGGCCTTCTTCAGGTGTCAGTCAATTTGGGCAAACTTCAGGCAGTAGATTGTTCTTGTTCCACTGTTCATATCTGAGGAAGTCTTCTTTTGTTCTGTTTTGATATTGCTTACCCTCTGTCCACTGAGACTGTACTACCTGATCTAAGAATTCAACACATGAACCAATGTTTACCTGGGGTCAACAGACAACTGAAGAAGGCCAGTAGCCAAAAGAGCTGAAATGTTGTGATAATAACAAAACCATGAGGATATTCTCTAACTACAATTAATGTAAATATTTTATTTTTGGAAAAATAAAAACACGCACTTGAAGTTACTTCTTTAAACACTGCCTTTTTATTGATGATTGCCAATTTTTTCCATTGCCTTTTTTCGACAGTTCCTATTGAACTGCTTAATATTTTATAGTTTAATAAAAAAAACCTAAAATACAATCATCCCACATAGTTTTCCCCTTTATTCTCACTTTGAATGAAGGCCATTGATTCCCAGACAATAATCTACATAAAGAACTAATTTTGAATATGGCTTTATATCAACATCTGAAATATTCTTTCATGTTTTTGCAGAATATATCTTCAAAGATTTATGAATATTTTGTTTAATCAATTTATGTAAAGCAATAAAGCCACTAAGACTTGTGAAATTCTCTTCTGGCTTTCTAGTCAACTTTGATCTTCAAAAATTTAAATGGACTGTCAATTGTTATATTCTGTCTTCTTTATTCTTCTTCTTTTATTGTCCTTAATAGTAGTTTTCCTCATATTTTCTGACACTCAATAACTCCTTCCATCCTAGTAGCTTTATTGCATTGCCTGGGGTGAAATGATAAAAAAAGACACCAGGGGTTACTGGGTGCTAGAGAATATGAGAAAAAAGATATTATTAAGGTGAGAGAACAACAGAAGAACAATAATTAAGAAGACAGAAGATAATGGTTGACATTGCATTTAGATTTTTGAAGATGAAATCTGACTGCGAAGTAAAAAGCCAGAAGAGAGTTCCACAAATAAGAAAAGAAACTGTTAGCATAGAACTTATGGTTATATCTGGCCATTTCAGCTGTAAAATGATGAGACCTTGCCACCAATCTAATACTGCTCTTAAATTCATAAGGCCTGTGTACCATAGAACAAAATTCATCAGAACAATTACCATGAAAATATTTATAGAAAAGGCACAGGGAGGCAGCAATACAGTGCTTTTAAATTGACAGAACCAATAACATTGCAGATTCTTCTTTGGATTTTGTCAAGAATCTCTAAATATATAGCAGGAGCACTAGACCAGATGTGTCAGAAATATTCAAAGCAAGGATAAATAGTAGCCTTATAAATATGTAAGATAGATTCTGGCAAGAAAATAATTTTCTAGCATGACACAGAGAACTAACTTTACTAGCCTGGGCAATTGATTCAATCTTTCCACTTAAACATTTACTTGAGATGCCAAGTTGAGAACTGATTCCATCAGGAAGGTCAGTGATGAAAATTGGGAACAATGTGTGTCCAAGGATAGAGCCCTGGGGAGCACCTACATTAATGCCAAAAATATAGAAGAGCAGCTGTTCAAGGCAATTTTCTTTTTATGATTTGATAAAAAAGACTGAGACAGTTCAAAAATTTGTCCTGTAATATCAACCACCAATATGTTAAGCCCTGTCAAATGCCTTTGAGATATTTGAAGCAACAGCCCGAGCTTCACCATCCATAAGTAAATCTTGATAGGCTCTTTCAACAATAACCATTAGACATCAGCAGTTGGCCTAGAGAAATGAAAGCCATATTGCTTCTCTGAAAAAAGACCCTGTGAGGTGAGATGCTTAAGCAATTCAGAGTACAATTCTTGTACTTTGCCAAAAAGTGGTAGAAGGATCAAATGATTCACATGAGTTCTTAAAGACAGGAACAACAGAATTATTGTTTTTTTACATATGATCTCATCTTTTGCTTACAGACTTATATCTGTTGTTTTACGTTTGTAAATCACACTCAACATTACTGAGCAGCTGAGTAATTAGAATTAAGTCTTACCTTTTATCAGACATGCTGTTCTTTACATTTTTCTGATGAGCTTTCCTCTTTGGTACCTAGACTTCATAAATGTAAGCACAGTACTGTATTGGCAGTTAGGTCTCATAATTTAAATGTTGAAATTGATACTTGTAGCTATAAGCCCTATGCTAATTCTTTCTTCTCTCACAACTACAAGCTTCAGAAATTTCAATTTAATTTCAGTCATCAACATCTGTCCCCCCTTGAATCCTGTTCTTTTATTGTCATCTCTGTTGTTGTCATTCTCAGTAATCCTTTGCACCCTCGTGCCTTTTATAGTCTTGCTTAGCGTGAAATGATATTCAAATAAAAACATTAAAAAAATAGTTGTTTTGATATAAAAGAAACGAACAATGTTTGATAGCATGTAACGTCAATCGACATCTCCAGTTGCCTTGATCTATCCACTTCCCTTCTCCACATCCTTTCACCTTTCATTCCTATCTGCTCTTGCTCCAAATCTTCTGTAACCCCCTTGCCTTGATCAATCCACTATCTTTCTTTACATCCTCTCCTTTACCACTCCTATCTGCTCTTCCTCCAAACCTTCTGTAACCCCTTGCATGCTAGTGGATTCCAGCCTTGCTTGGGGTGATAAGCTTAAAAAAAAAAAAAATTGTTTAACAAGTGTAAAATAAACCTTATTTCATTGATATGAAAATGTATATGGGAAGAAGAAAAATGTAAAATTAATAACATACATTTATATATATATATATATAAGACTCTATGGACTTTGAGGATTGGAAAATAATTTGTTGCATTTTCATAGTAACAGAAGATAAGCTGTGTCAAGTAATCATTGTAAGCTATGTACTAGTTCATAGCCAGGGACTGTGGGCATGTAGGAATTATTTCAAAGAAATATTCTAACTAAATATGACAATTCTACAATGTTATATGACTAACAGTTTTGTTTTTCTGTTTAGTGCTTACTACTCTTCACTCTCTAAGAGTTCCTTTCAAGGGACGTAATTTATTAATTCTATTGGTACTACTGCATGGTAATTACTACTACATTCTTATCCACTTTATAAGCCCAAGCTTTGGGAGGTACAAATTGTCTGTAATGATTGCCTGACCACTACAGTCTCAGGATCTGTGGTGTGTGGTATTTCCAATTCTTGGGTAACTTGATCCTTTCCATTTCAATTATGAGTCTATGTGAAATTATTTTTTGACCAATGAAAACCTTGCCTTCACAGTAATTAACTGGTCAGCCAAGAAGAAAGAAAGAAAGAAATTTGCAAGTCTCTGCAAAATTTCTCTTGATATAAAATGAGGAGAGAAATTAATCAGAGAAGTCTGTCTGAGGTTATATGATTCATTTCATTTCCTTGAAACCAGCATTGACCTACTTGCTAGCATTTTCTCTCAACAATCCAAGAAATCTAACTCTCTCTTTATCTACTTTTGTAAGTATACAAACCATATATCCCTTTGGTAATCAATGAACTCCCTTACTTTTTTCTTAAATATTTTTGAATATTATATTGTGTCAGATAATTCTGACACAATATAAATAGAATTCTGATTTATTATCCTGTAACATGCTACTGATGCTACTTCAGGCATACAAAATTTGGGAATGATTCTATCTTGTTTTGTTAAAATTAGCTGTGTGTGTTTCCTTGTCTTTATAATACTTCATTAATCTTCTTGGCATAGGTAAATCAACTGTTCATTTTAACTCCTGTTACTCACGCCGCTATAGAAGTCTCAGTTCAGCTCAGGTTAAAGATTCCCCTTTGTAAATTCCGTACTATTGGTTCTGGTTCATCTGGTCTGGGTGCCAAATCCAAAAGGAAAACCATGACTTCCTTACCATCTGGCTTTCATATGTGTGTGTATTTTGATTCAGCTTGTAGTAATTCTCCCTCACAAACTGAAGTTTCATTATTTGTACTCTCTAACATGTTTCTGTAAGGGTACGTTTTTGATTTGATTAGTAAGCTGGATATGAAAGATCCTGTACTTGATTTACACTAGTTTGTGGCAGTATATAGTACGAATTGTATGGAGTATAAAGCATTAGCTAACACTACTTTCCACATAGATGAGAGTAATTGTTTTGGCTTAAGAGTTAATTGTACTGACCTCCAGAGTGTTTCATTTAGCCTTTCTACCTGTCTATTTTCTTGAGGTTGTAGGACTGGTAACCATTCCTTTTAAGTATAGAAAGTTTTTCAACTCACTCGACATGAAGGAAGGTTTGGTATGACTTGGTTTGTTTTACAGCATATCAACCTCAATGGGTTATTTAATGCCGACAAGATTTTTATTGCTGGTAATATTTTTTTTTTAAATGTATTGCTGGTAATTCCTTTTACAAAAAAGTATTTCTGTTATTAAAATTTATTTTTACACATTCACAGCACCTTGACCCCAGCTCAGGGTCAACTACTTTCCCATAGCTGGGACGGTGAGAGGTGCCAATACCCCAGGCCAGGGCAGACTAATAGGTGGTTCCACGCTCCTCAAAACCTTCCAATCAGAGGCCCTGCTGCTACATGCAGTTTACTGTCCTACCCAGGATGCAGATGTAGTTTATCATTATACCCAGGATGCCATGAAGGAAGGTGTTCAATCAGAATGTACATGGTGTGGCATGCCAAATACTATGAATAGTTGACATACACTTAATCACAGTGGCTGAAGAAATATCTCTGCATGTTAATGGGAAGGGAAACCTGGTGAACTCATCAATGACTGCTAGAATGTATTGGTTTTCCTTTGCGGACATTGGGAGTGGGCTTTTGAAATTCATATTTAGCCTTTCAAAGGGTTGGGTTTCTTTGATCTGTTTCGCCTCAGATTTCCGAACCTTGGTTTTTCTTATGCACACATTCTGCATTGAGTGGTAATTTTACGATTGTCCACCACTAAGTTGGGAAGGTTTATGGTGCACACAAAATGAACCATATGAATGACTCCTGAATGACAGAGGGACTCATGAATCCTTCGTAAAACATGTGTAGTGATATTAGTCTATATTTCTGAGATGAGGTATTATGTACACTATTTACATTGTTTGGACTATTGTCCTTATCTTTGTTGCCATATTTATCACAACGTTTCAGACATTGTATGCTCCGGCCTTCTTCAGGTGGTTGGAATGTCAAACTGAACCCTTTATTCAGATAGATAGATATGAACAAACATACATAGATAGATAGAAGGATGGACAGAAAGATAGATAGATAGATAGATTAGGATCAAATATGGATTAGAACCCGACAGAATGATAGGATAAGAAACAAATAGAAAATGTTTATGAATTTAATGTTAAATTTAAAATCTCCCAATTAACATACGGACACTACCAGACAGAAATAAAAATGCCCAATAGATGCGCGCGCACACACACACACACACACACACACACACACACACACACACACGCACTCATTATCAACCAAATCACACATAGACCAACTACGATTATGATGCACAAACACACAAAATTTATACATACGAACGCTACACGACAAGAAAAATATACGTGTGGATAATTATCTCAGGAAAAACAAAAAACTCAAAAATAAAATTATTTCAGTATTTGTCTATATTTCTGAGATGAGGTATTATGTACACTATTTACATTATTTGGACTATTGTCCTTATTTTTGTTGCCATATTTTTCACAACGTTTCGACCGTTGTACGCTCCGGCCTTCTTCAGGTGGTTGGACACATGGCACAGTGGATAAAGGCATTAGTTAGATCAGTGACAGAACCCAAAGAGTGTGAGTTCAATACCTGGTTAAGACCGTGGAGGACTTGTAGAGGGGAATTAACAGGAGATAACTAATAACTGACATCCATTAGACATAGCATGTGGAACTAGAACAGTCTATCCCAGCGAGTGAAATAAAGGGTTCAGTTCAACATTCCAACCACCTGAAGAAGGCTGGAGCATACAACGGCTGAAACGTTGTGATAAATATGGCAACAAAGATGAGGACAATAGTCTGAACAATGTAAATATCTGTAGTGATACCTGCACAATTTACTTTTGCAAGTGCATCCAAAGCTACATTTTGAGCCCAGCATCTGTAACATATTTCACAATTCTAGGTTGATAATTCATCTCCTGACAGGTTCAGCTTATCATTCTTGGATTGAATAGCTAACTTCCTTTAATTGAATATGAATGATAAAACTTGTTGGTCAATTATCAGCATAAAGGCTTCGTTATTAGATTGTGGTGACACCTTCTCAAGGCTTTCCAGAAACAGTGTTCAAAGCATTCAACAGATATTTGCTACTACTGGAAGTGTTTTATGTTCAAGGAAATCTGAAAGACAACAAAAACTGAAAGACAATAAATGTTAGAGAATAGAGATGAAAGAAGTTAGACAATCCAAATTTAACAGCCAGACAAATGAGGATTGAATGCAGTCTTAACAGTAATGTTTCAGTTGATATAATACATAGAGTATTATGTAAAAACAACTTGAATGTGAATATAGCAGAAAAAAAGCATCATTAACCAAAAAAACATTAGAATAGAAGATTGAAATGGTCAAATGAAAATGAGATGCCGAAAAATGGCGAAAAGTAACTTTTTTGATGAATTCAAAATAGAATTACATTCTCATGCAAGAGAATATGTAAAAAAACTAGTACGAAAAAGAAACAATGCAAGATGTACTACAAAGATGGTAAAAGTTGGTAGTCAACATATAATAGTATGGGGCTGCAACAAAAGTGATATCTGAAGAAAATTGGTAAAAGTTAATGGAAGCGTACAGTGAAAACTATATTAGATTATTACAGTCGAATCTTCTGCCAGACTACAAAAATGGAGAAATATTTCAGCATGATGGTTGTCCTTGCCACACATGATGTGCAACAAAATGGTTTTTTGTGGATGAAGATGTTCAACTTTTGAAAAAATGGCCGACACAAAGTTCTGATCTCAATATAATTGAAACATTGTGGTGGCAATCTTCAAGAGCTTTAGGAATACTGCCAGGAAGAATTGGAAAATTTTCTGATGAGAAAACCTGGACCATGTTCTGTTCAGTGCCACATTGAATTGAGGCAATTATTTGAACCAAAAGCAACAACACTAATTACTCACAACATATTTTGATGTTTTGTACTTACTGTGATGATAAAGATCACTATTTGCAAAAAAAGAAAATTCCTTTTTAACTTAAGAAAAAAGCTGAAAGGTAAACTTTTCACTGACGGCCCATTATTTTTGCATGGCCTTTTGTCAGCATCACTATGCTTAAGATGCGCCATCATGAATCATTAAAGAAAAAAGAGTAACTTGTTTTCTGGCCCTCAAAGATCATAAAATATCATGAGAAAAATATACCGCTAATTGTTTTTGATTTGAAGTTAAAATTAATAAAAGTAGTTAATTTACCAAGGTTTTGTATGCCAGTGTGTGTGTGTGTGTGTATATATATATTATATTAGGCAGCATATATTTTATATTATAAAGAGATAATCATACATTGAATCAATTAACAATATTAATGCAATTAATGGCGAATTCTCTTTGCTAACAGACTCAATATAAGCATTAACTTGCTAACAATCCACTGAATGATTCAATCCTTGTGTATAAAATTGTTGTCAGATGGATCTGGTGTATTTTTAGAGCAGCAAGTACTTTCAAGAACTTCATGTTCCCATCGTCAGGCTGTTATTTTTTCCTTTAAAATCAAAACTCGAAGACGAAATAAATGTGTTTCAGACCGAAAGATGATTTTTTTAAGAATGTGTTATTTATTACCGGTTATATAATATTGGAACGTGCAAGTCGCAACACTAAAATTCAAATATTTCAAGTGAGAATTTTTTTTATATGAATTTTGTAATTTGGTAAATCCATGAATTTTTTTGTTGTAAGTGTTTTCCAGTTAACGTGACATGAACTAAGTAAATAGTTCAATTAATAGAGTGATATCTCTTAGTAATTTTTTTCTCCGGAATTTCGTACTGCGGGATCAATTGTTTTCATAAGCTTATTATATTAGGCAGCATATATTTTATATTATAAAGAGATAATCATACATTGAATCAATTATCAATATTAATGCAATTAATGGCGAATTCTCTTCGCTAACAGACTTAATATAAGCATTAACCTACTAACAATCCACTGAATGATGCGGTTCTTATGTATAAAATTGTTGTCAGATGGATTTGGTGTATTTTTAGAGCAGCAAGTACTTTCAAAAACTTCATGTTCCCATCGTCAGGCTGTAATTTTTTCCTTTAAAAATTTCTATTTCTTTCTTGTTTTCAGCTAAAATAAATATATCATCTACATAACGAACATATATTTTAGGTTTAATAACTTTAGTAAAAACCTTGTTTTCAATATAGGACATATAATTAAATAATTGGAGAAGCACGGCCCGAGAGGGTTTCCCATACTTACTCCATCAGTTTGTGTGTAAATAGTGCCATTCTGGCTATAAAGAGGAACTCTAGTGGTGCAAGCGAGCAATAGTTTTCTTAAAATATTGGGTTGGATTGATGGAGGTGGAATTAAATTATTTTTATACACCGAATTAATGATAATATCAATAGTTTCGGAAACGGGAATGTTAGTAAATAAATTCTCTACGTCAAGTGACGCAAGAATGCCATGGTTTGTTTTTAATTTTGTGCTTTTAAGTATTTGTATGAATTCATTGGTAGATTTAATGCTATAGTTAGTAGGGAGATATGGGTTAATAATATCATTGAGAAATTTTGATAGTTGGTATATACATCTTGAGAAATAATAGGTCATAATGACTCGTAATGGGTATCCCAGTTTGTGTATTTTAACATTACCGTATAAATAGCCAGGTTGGTAATCTCCAATAATTTTGTTTATTTTTAGGGATCCTGCAACAGCATTGTTGGCTGTTATGAATTTATTAACATATTTCTTTAGAGGTTCAGTGGTGTTCTTATTCAATTTAGTAAATTTAGTTCAATCATCAATAAGATGCTGAAGTTTTTTGTGATAATCCAATTCATCCAAAATTACATAAATATTGGATTTATCCACCTTTCTGATTACTATATTAGGGTTGTTTTTTAATTCTGTAGCAGCAATTTTGAGTTTTGTTGGAATGTTCTTGTTTCTATTACATGGAATATAATCTTATAAACCTTCTACCTTGAGAAGATCTTTGAGGTTTTTCATGGAGTATTATTAATTGGTCCTTTTCTAGTTGACATAATGATTGATATAAGATTTCAATTCCAGTCTTCTTTGTGAGAAGGTTGGATTTAGGTTGGAGATCTAGATTTAGAAATTCCTTTTGATCATCCGTTAATATATGAGTGGATAGGTTTGTGTACTTATCATGTTTTCTTGGTATCAGTTGCACAGCTTTTTTGTAATTATTTGTCTATGGTTCATCCTTATTAATATTTATGTCGATGTGGTATTGTGCTTCATTATATTCAGTTTCGGTTAAAGTGTTTTTTAGTACTGCAATATGTTTGGGATTTCTGAATTTGACTTTATCCCAGAGTTGATTTATGCAAAATAAGCAACTCCTTAAGGGAGTCAGCTACAGATGAATACTGGAGAAGGTGAGCTCAATCCTATATTAACTGGTAGAGTCTTAATATTGCTAAATAAATTCCAGGTGAAAAAGTGACTGACCACAATTAAAAGTTTAAGGCATTTTCATGCTGACTACCTGTTGATTGCAGGAAAATACATGAAACTTTTAGTTGTGGCTGGCCACTGTTCACCAGAAATTTATTTAGAAATGTATATATGTATGTACATCCATAAATGATCTATAAGTATACATTACATTCAGATAGATGTGTATAAATAACTTTGTATCTTGTGTAAATGTGTGTGTCTATGTATGTGTATGTATATATGTATACATATAGATATATGTAGCATGGCCTGAGAAAATTTTGAGAGATCTCTGTTGAAGTGAAAGCAGGACGTAGTGACAAATGAGAAAAGTATTTCACAATGAAATAATTTGATTGTAAAAAATAAAAAATGAAAGATCTTCAAAAAAAATATTGAAAAAGTGGAAATGAATCTGGCAGAATTGTGAAAATACAATTGCCAATAATTATTGACATAGGAAAGGCATACACTGCATTTTACAGAGAAAAATCTCTCTCTCTCTCTCTTTCAATAATCCCATTTGTTATGTAAGCACAGTGAATTCTCTTTCTCTCCATGTATATACATATATATATATATATATATATATACATATATACATATATATATATATATATATATATATATATAGAGTGATTTTCTAAGCCCAGCTTAGATGTGGCACTAGGCCGAAAGTATGGGGCACCCAGTGAGGATCGAACTCACTACTCAGTCGTAATTGATATAACAAGACAAGCTTTCTAAACATTACACCATGTCGAGGTGCCCTTTTTTTTCCAAGCTATGCTTGGATGTGGCAGTAGGCCAAAAGTAAGGGGCACCCAGTGAAGTGAAGATCGAACTCACTACTCAGACGTAATTGTTCTAGCGAGACAAGCTTGCTAACCATTACACCATCTCGAGGTGCCCGTATATATATATATATATATATATATATATATACACACACACACACACACACATACAGTGAGCCCTTGCATATTTGCATTTCAGCATTTGCGGCTTCACACATCTGCGTATTTCTCTTTAGAACATATGTACTTGTTATTCGTGGAAACCCCAAATATTCACATGTTTTTCTGAAGAACCTATGTACAAATTATTCCCTGACAACTCCCTTGATTCACATATTTTTTCAATAGAACATATTTAAAATATTCTTGTATTTTTTCCTGTTATTTAAGTGACTTAAATCATATAACAGTCCATTTTTATGGTAAAAATTGACAGAATTTTACATCTTCATTGTAAAAAAACAAACACAAAAACATGCTAAGTGTATGGTCACCAATACTATTTTTCAAAAATGTTTTGAAAAGGGTCTTAAATGTTTTTAAAATTTTTAGGATGAAAGTTTAAGGCATATGGGGTTTTAACAATAAAAATATGGACTTATAAGCACTTTTAGTGGGGGTTACAAGTATTCACGGATTCTAAGTATTCATGGCCGGCTCTGGTCCCTAAAGCCCACGAATACTGGGGACTCACTGTATATATATATATATGTATGATCTAGATAAGGAACAAATAGGAAACGTTTTTCAATCTTATAAATGCTTTTAAATTGTATGCAATTTCTTTGATAAGTACACACACACACACACACTGAATTATATATCTTACTGTTCTTTCTTTTTATTTATATATATATGTTGTGGATTCCGGGATGAAATCCGGTATCAAAATAATAACAAACGCCAAGAATGAATATAGGGAAATAAATGTATTAACGTAATAATACAAACTATTAATACAGGTTAGTAGTTCCATTAATGCGGTTTAGTAGGAAAATATATATATATATATATATATAGTCTTTGATATCGACATATCACTGTATGACTTCTTACTGAGTCTAAGTGTTCGTTACTGTGACTTTTGCCGCTATGTTATTCTAACGACCGACTCAACTCTATTACTGACTGACTACTACTTGACTTGACTACTCGGGTATTCAGTGGTAGTAGTATATGTATACCTTGGGTGAGTCCATTTGTGTAAAAAGGGGAGGACCCCTCAATACCCCCCTCCTTAAATCCCATTTGGGGGGAGTTAGTATTTTTTTTTTCTTATGGTCGATAATCAGAGGTTCGGTAAATTTTCTCTTCCTGTTTGACCTTTTAATTTCTGTGTCTTCCTGCGGTCTTTGAATCCATTTTGTATTTGGTCAATATGTCTTCTGTGGGTAGATTTTTCGCCTTGTACTGTGTACATATAATATATATATCTGTGTGTGTGTGTGTGTGTGTGTATATATATATATATATATATATATATATATATATATATATATATATATATATGTGTGTGTGTGTGTGTGTGTAGGCACAACCCACTTGAAACTGGCCTTGTGTCATGTTTGGTAGTGACACAGGGTGCAGGATGATTCACTGCTACTGATTCAGCGACATGCAAACTATGAAAATTTTTTGAAATCTTTTTAAAAACAAATAAAAGTAATTTTATTAAGGATCATTTTTAATACATGATTTTTAATTTAAAGAATGTATTGAAAATTGTCTGCAATTCCCCTCAAATATTCAGTTGGAGATTATTGTGAAGAAGAAGAAACAATCTGCAAAATTCTGTCATCTGCCTTCAGAGAGTTGGTGGTGATGAAATGTTCTCACCCTAGCAATGTGAGTGCACTGAAATATACTCTTTGGTAAAGTGAATCGAGTTCTCTCAGTCCCTGTGTGTTTATCTAAAAATAAATACACTTAAATTCACCTTCATCCCTGCTGTGCGGCAACAGCGTAAGTGTAGAATCTCTGACTCACGCGAATTCAGTCAGGTTTCAATCCATGCTAGAGGCAACTGGATGTCTAGCCACACTGATGAACTGTGATACAGCAAAACAGTTTGTCTGTGAATGAATATATATATATATATATATATATATATATATATATATATATTTAGATAGATGAATCCAACTAAATATTTTAGCCGTATCACTGATATTGAGCACTTTCCAATAAGTACCACACATATATAATATATAAATAATATATTTAAAAAATTGCATATATATATATATATATTTTATTATAATAGATAAAAACATTTTACATCGCTACACAAAAGCTTTCATATACTTTCCCAAGCGATGGTAGATAACTTGTGATAAAAATGATTTATTAGGGAAATTTAAAAACAAATTGCTACCCCTTTTCGGAAGTTAAAGGGTCAGAGTGCTTAAGGTCAGAATTAAAAATATACTTGTAGGTATGTCTAGATTGACCAATTAAAAGTCAGATCTATGCTAAAATAGAAAAATAAGGTCAGTGAGTGGAGGCGTGTGTTATTTTTTTCATGTCAAGATAAACTGATGCTTAGACATGCTACATGTAATTTTTTTTATTATAATCTATTATAATAAAAATATAATAATAATAATATTTTTCTATAGTTTGTATTGAGCATGTTTTTTAAAAAAGCAAATTCTATGAACTGTGGATTTTTACTCCATCTGTTCTTTCCCTTATTTGAATATATATATCTAATTAGGTGTATACATTTTATATATATATATATATATTTGTCTGTATATAAATATATATAGATATATATATATATTGTCAGTTGGAATGTACCTTTGTGAATTTAAAATATATAACGATTAAAATTTTGCTGGGCAATTTTTGCAATGAAATGTATGCATTGTTAAGAGGTTTAAAAAAATATTTTCACATGCATAATTTTCAAAATTTGTTGTTTTAATACCTATTTCTTGATAAATAATTGTTTCAGTTACACTTGATCTCATTCTAAAATCTTTTGAAATAAATTCTCTAAGTTCCTTCCACCCTTCGGTGCCATGCATGATACACACTTAGACGATCGTGTCTCTTTTTGATTCGTGTTTGACTTGGGAGAAAAATTCCCACAGTAGGCTACCATTACTCCCTCTGGTTGACTGGTTGCCAACCAAGATTGTAGGAGCCTGTTTGTCCTGCTATTTTCACATAGATGGTGGGGAGAAGAGATGGATCCATGCCTTTCCCAAGGTTATTTGCATGTAAATGAATGTAACGAACCTGACTGGATTTCAAACTCAACTCTCTGATTTCCCATTCTGAGCTGTTATTCATTACACTCACCACACATCGAAGCCTAAAGCACCCAAGTAGTCACCAATCTAGGTACTGACCAGATTCAACATTGCTAATCTTGGTGACTGAACAAAAACCAGTCTTTCAACATGACATGTCTGTAAGCAAGTTAAAAGATGAAATTACATAATTTTCCTCTTTATATTCCTTAGAAATTCATTTCTAAATTTTATATTTGATGTTTTCAATTATACATGTTCTTGTCTCTGTGGGAAAATATTAAACAGATGAGAGTTTTACTGTTGATTCCAGTCTTGCTGGAGAATGACTGCAAGACATTTCCCTTTTATAGGCAGAAGTGCACAAATGCATGCTGGGATATTTTTCTTAGCCAATAAAATGGGCTAGTTTACAGTTTGACATAACTAAATCCAGATCTGCCTTGTCTAGAAGACAGACTGCCGCATTCACTTGTCTGGCCTTGCTTTTGTGTGTAGATTGCCAGTTCATAGTTTGTGAACTTTTTGATTTCTTATTTAATTTGCTTTGCATATATTGTTTGCTTCTTGCTTGCTTGATATTATTTCATTTTTCCCTTTTTCTTTTTATTGCAAACTTTGTTAATTCTCACGATTTACATTATTCAGACTATTGTCTTCATTCATATTTGACCGTTTTGACCGTTGTACACTCCGGCCTTCTTCAGGTGGTTGGAATGTCGAACTGAACACTTTATTTCACTCTTTGGGAAAGACTGTTCTAGTTCCACGTGCCATGTCTAATGGATGTCAGTTATCAGCTGTTAATTCACCTCTTCAAGTTCTCCATTGCCTTAACCAGGTATTGAACTCACAACTCTTTGGGTCCTGTCACTGGATCTAACCAACACCTTTATCCACTGTGCCATGTGTCCTTGTTAATTCTGTTTGTTGGACAGTTCTGTTATTTATTTTTCCATTTGACCATAGCTACTCACTCCATGGGTTATGAGCCCATCATGTTTCTACTTCTATATAAAATACAAATATGAAACACTTGAAGAAAATTTTCATGTCAACTCAATGTGATTGCAATTTTGTCATTTATTGATGTTTAGTAAGCTAAGGATGCTGAGTATTCCATTGATGGAATGTGTAAATAATGAGGACTTCTTAAGAAAATTGGAAACAAAAAGGACATACTCTGAATCAGAAAGAGACAGTTGAAATTTCTTGGATACATCATGAGGAAAGAGGGCTTGGAGAATTTAACACTTACAGGAGATAACAAAAAAGACCCCCATCTACCTAATAAGCTTGTGTGAATGGACGGTGAAACAGTGGGTAAGATGGATGATAAAAAGACAACTGTTTTTAAAAGCTAAAAAAGACAGGAAATTGTGTAGAGCCATGATCGCCCAAGTCCTGAAGGGACACGGCACATAGAAGAAGAAAAAGCTTTACTACTGAAGGTGGACATTTAAAATGTTTTATATAAACATGTAATCAGTTTCTTTCTAAGCTTTTTATAAACATTAATTATTTGCTATGAAAATACTTAGTAAACTTCAGGTAAGACCGCAGCTTTTTATTCACAAACAACATACATGTTGTTTTTTTTTTAATAATAACCAGAAGTCTAAATTTTAAATGCCTCACTGCTTCTTGCTTTCCAACTTGTTGGAAATCCTCCTCTGTGGTTTCTGCCTTTAAGAACTCTGGTGAACTTTCTGATCCCTTGAATTATTGCCCTATTAGTCTCTTACCACTTTTTAGCAAAGTACTGGAGGCTCTAATCAACTTTGAATTGGTTAAGCATCTTACTTTGCATGGCCTTCTTTCAGATAAACAATATGGCTTCCATATCTCCAGGTCTACTGCCAATGTGCTAATGTCTGTCACTGCACTGAATTTGTCTATCAGGCTTTAGATAAGAATGCTGAAGCTTGAGCTGTGGCCTTAAATATCTCAAAGGAGAAAAACTGCTAAGAGCCACATAAGATAGGCCATCATGGCTCTCCACAACTTCCTATGTGCTGAAGGGACCCAGCACATAGAAGAAGAAGTGGTGGGGAAGTTGAGTGTTCTTCACTTTCTTGTAGAGGAACTAGAACAGACTCTGCTGACTTTAAAATTGATTGACTGTCGGTCAAGCTCAATACTGCGACGGCAAAAATATGCAAGAAGCAAAGGACAAATTTATTAAAATTGGAAGAAAATATTGGTCAAAGAAATGGTTTCCCATTGTCTGCAAAAAGATGTGACCTTCGTGTTTGAAACTCCTGATCTGGAGTTAACTCCCTATTACATCAAAAAATTTGATTAAGCTATAATCATCACTATTAATGAGAATGCTATGAAGCAGCTGATGGTAATCCCAAAAGAGAAAGAAATGATGAAATTCAGTAAAGATTAGAATTGTTGAGATGGGATTTCAGCCAGGTTATATAGATATAGATGTAGTCATTGCTTATTTAAGTAAAAAACATCTCTGTTGTTTTAAAGTACATATTTTAGTCATTGCTTATTTAAGTAAAAAACATCTCTGTTGTTTTAAAGTACATATTTTAGTCATTGCTTATTTAAGTAAAAAACATCTCTGTTGTTTTAAAGTACATATTTTAGTCATTGCTTATTTAAGTAAAAAACATCTCTGTTGTTTTAAAGTACATATTTTAGTCATTGCTTATTTAAGTAAAAAACATCACTGTTGTTTTAAAGTACATATTTTAGTCATTGCTTATTTAAGTAAAAAACATCTCTGTTGTTTTAAAGTACATATTCTTATCCTGTTCAAAATCAGTTAAATATCATTTAAAGGATCAAATAATATATAATTAGTAAAATGTTGTGATACACAATCAAGACTAATAACTCTTAAACAGTCAAGGACCAGCTTTGTACTGTGTTGATATGATGAACAGGACCTCACAATGTTTTTTATTCAGAAAATTGTCATGGAAAGTCTAAGAATGCTAATCTACATAAATTATTAACCCCCTAATTTTTCTCCTATTTTTTTATGAATGGACCAGTCTATTTAAGTAGTGCCTTATTTTTAAATAGATTTTGCAGTTTAAAATAGAAAAAAGTTTTTGTAAAAAGTATCTATTAAAAATTAAACATAACAAATCATTATTAAAATGAACTTTCTTGAGAAAGACTGTCAGATTTGTAATTAAAAAATCAAGAAAAAATTGGATTAATATATAATTTCTTTAAAGTAAGTAAAATTAAAATGTGACATAACACAGTATAAGAAGTGTGGTAAAAACCAGCTGTTCTGAATTCATCCTGATGGGAGGCTGCTTCATAGTTTCTACTGTATATTTTTCATCCTATCACTTTTCTGGAGACCTTTTGACATAATACTGATGCACAATAAACTGGTGTTGTGTGTATTCATCAGGGAACATAATATTTCCCCATTGTTCCTCTTGTCCAAAGTTCATGCCTTTTGGTGAATACCAAATGCTCCTTTTTCATTTCTACAGTCAGTATTGGTTTTCAGGTAGGTTTGCAGGATCTTAGTTGAAAATCATTGACCAATCTGCAAAAAATGTTCTACTACTCACATCTGCACTCCTGTGAAGCTTGAATATTTTTACACAAACTTAGAGATCATGAAATGATAAATTTGATGATATAGTCACACCTATAGAGGGTATTTTTTCGGTTATGTCCACTCTTCTTTCAGCTGGCAGTGTTTTTCAACCAGTGCCCCCTTGTGTATACAAACTTTTTGTCACCCCCACCTCACTCATTAAATTAAATTTTGAAAATTATACTGAATTCATCTTTCATAGCAAGATAACACTTGGGTATTTGGGCAAAAATAATTTTAATATTGTTTTCATTTCTATTATAAATGCCAATGATTAAAATGCTAAAAAACAACTTTTATTTGATAGCTTATCTCAATGTTTTCAGTGCAATGGTTGACTTTGGTGCTTACTAGCTAAGGCTCTTACTCTAGGTTTCATGCTTCTTTGAAGTAATCGTAGATCTTGTTTTGTAATTTGCAGGCAGTTTCTCTGTTTAGTAAGAAGCTGTGTGACTGCATTGAAACCACATTCAGCCATATTAATAGAAAAGCACTGGAGAAAAGTTTGATAGCTTTCCACAGCTTTAGAGACCTTTCAGAAATTTCCTTTTGTAGCCAATATTGAATAATTTTTGAAAATCTGAAAAAAAAAAATGGATAAATGCCCACTACCCCCAAGTATCCCAATGAAATAAAAAATCCCAGTGCCCCCTTTCAATATGACAAAACCCTCAAGGGGGTGCTAGTGCCCACACTGGGAAACCCTGGTCTAGAGACTCTTTGAATAAGCTTTACTTTTTCAAATTGGTAACACTGATTATTTTTCTCTTCCCACTCCTTGACTGTTTCAACACAAAAATGCCACAAAATAAAATTGCATGCTTAATAAAAGAAATCTCTCTATATACAGAAAAGCAATTAAGAAAATTATGATCGCTTCCCACAGCTTTAGAGACCTTTCAGAAATTTCCTTTTGTAGCCAATATTGAAAAAAATTTGAAAATTAAAAAAAAACAAAAATAGAAAAATGCCCACTGATCTACTATGTTCACCACCCCACAAATGAAATTAAAACTCCCAGTGCCCACTTTCAACATAACGAAGCTAACAAGAGGGTACTATAGTGCCCCCTTGTTGGAAAACACTGAGCTAGAATAAGCTTTGAACTTTGGTAATAGTGTTGTGAAATGCAGTCTTGAAACAATGCATTTGAACTGAGATTTCACTGTCTGAGTATCCCTAACTGTCTATTGTCACTATCTAGGATCTTTTAATGTCAGAAAGTAATGCATAAAAACTTACTGAAAACTATTTTCTAGAAATGACTTTGAAGCTTTTAAACTGTACAAAACTCAGTGTTACAGTGTATACATGGGTTCCACATAGTAAATCTAAGACCCAAATGTGTGCAAATTCTGGTGCCTCAATGAGAGTTGAACTATTCATTATGAAATGACAGAAAAAAAATCTGTGGAGGCTAACTCAAATTTTCTATTTTTGATTGCAAATTTTTGGTTTTTGAGACACAACTTCTCCACAAATTTGATGTGTATGCATGCATATATATATATATATATATATATATATATATATATATATATATATATATATATATATATATATATATATATCTTCTTGTCTGTATTGTGCATCTATGTTATGATGGCTTTATAGGTTATAAAATTAAATTGGCTCAGATTTGATGATTATGTTTCTAAATTGATTAATAGAATAGCTCACTAATGAATCAATAAGTTGATAGATCAATATCCATTGCAGATACCTTATGTCAGATTGCATTATAATATATTGCTCATACAGATATAAATATATCCCGAACATTTTCCCAACATTGGTTGGTTACTCAGAATTTTATTGTGAACACATTAAGTTATATAATAAAATCTGTTAATGAGCAGGTCAATGATTTCATCAATTATTATATGAACAGATCAAGAATTAGATTCCTAAGAAATAGTAAAAGTTTATGCTAAGTTCATAGTGCTACAAATTGATTATCAGTGACAGACTTTGGCTAAGTCTGACACAGTGTTACAATAATGGTGCTCTCACTGAAAATCAATCTTATCCTCAGTAGCCTGTGATAGCCTGGTTATTAAAACTATATGACATATATCTTCTATTCTTTTATTGTCTGATTACTTACTTCGCGAAGTCATTTTTGTCACATGACCATAAAAGCAATTAAGGCTATAGACTAGATATTGTGCATAATAAGAGAAATTTTGGACATAAATTAAAAACATAACAGAAGTGTTGAATTATGTACAAATACACATTTTCAGAAATTTTTAAACATCTTATTTTAAACAGCAAGATTGCAAGTACAATATGTTATCACAATAGATAATAAAACACAAAGTAGGCACATGTGGATAACAATTACTTACAAAAGGTATTTGATATGTCGGCCATATTTCTTTCTCTCTTCATTCTTACTGAAGTATATCTTTTATTTTCATAGCTTATTAATATGTAGAAATATAGTAAAATCATATCAAACAGAAAAATATGACAGATTAATTAACACCTTAAAATGTATTGCTAGTTATGTCTAGTCAGAAGCCAAAAGATTGTTTTGAAATTAAAATTAAATGAAGAAACACACAATGGCTAAACATCAGGTTCATTTCTATTCTTTAATATAGAGAAAAATTAAATATTTTACTGAAATATATGTCCAACAACATTGAGATTTTAATGGATAATATGGGACAACATTTTAAAATTTTTTATGTACATTTGGTTCTACTATGTGGTCATATTATACTCAAGGATGTAATTTATTCCATGATTTTAGATTCAGAAACATGGGGTCAATTTAAACAAGAAAATGCAGTGTGTGAGTGTGTATATATATATATATACCCAAATATAGGATTGGTGTATACGGAATAAATTCCAATAACCAAGAATTACTATTCTTAAAAGAGTGCTCAATACAGAGTAGACCAAATATAATTATTTAATAGCCATTTTGTTTCAACACCTCTGGTGTCTTATCAATTGATGATGTTGAATGTAGAATAAAGTGTTTTAAAAGGTTCAAATTAATTAACCACCCCTTGCAAGGGGAATTAATAGCCATTTTGTTTCAACACCTCTGGTGTCTTATCAATTGATGATGTAGAATAAAGGGTTTTAAAAGGTTCAAATTAATTAACCACCCCTCGCAAGGGGAATTAATAGCCATTTTGTTTCAACACCTCTGGTGTCTTATCAAGTGATGATGTTGAATGTTGAATAAAGGGTTTTAAAAGGTTCAAATTAATAGCCATTTTGTTTCATAATTATATATATATATATATATATATATATATATAGTTTGCTGTTTTTCCCCGATATTATGGGATGCATTACGATCCCTAGTTTGTTTGTTTGCTTGCTTGTTTATATGCATACAAATGTATACATACATATATATAGGATACAATTCCTGTTAGAGGACATATTTTCTGTGTAATTTCTTGGTCATTCAGGCCAGTAAATGTAGCTAATACTGTTTATTATAAACAGAGCATTTAATTAAATATTTATAAATATAACGTATAAACAAAAGATATATTAAATAATTGTCAGACTTAGTCCATTTCATAATATACATATATATATATATATATATGTGTGTGTGTGTGTACATGCACACACACATACATATTAGAGTCGTTGGTTTTTAAATCATCCAACCAAATAGATCTTTGTTTTTTTTCTCTACCAGCTTGTATTGTGCTATAGTTGTCTTTGCAATGATCAGTGAGATAACATATGGTTCTGGTCTTAGATTTACTGTTGAGAGCTTCAAGATTAGCGCACTCACTGTATTTTCTTCTCAGTGAATTCTGTTCTCTTTTGACCAGACTGGTATTTTTTAAGTCAAAACTAGTGTCAGATGTATTATGGTTAGCCACCACTGCATTTAGATTGTTGTCATGCAAAATATCTCTGCAATATTCATATAATCTTTTTTTTGAGTTTTTGGGATGTTTCGCCAATGTACATCAATGTGCAGTATATTTTAGATGTTCCTGCCTCTCTTCTGTTTTTGACGCTAACTATATCTCATATTATTTTAGAGATGGTGTTGATTAATTTTATGTCAAAGATGGACAAGGTTTTTTTCAATGGTGGCTGTTATAAAGTTAGTAGTTAGGATTATGTGTTTAATTTAATGTTTAATGGTTGTTGGGATTAATATTATTTGTGGATTATTGTATTTTTCTTTCATAAATTTTGTAGACTTTGCAGTTCAGGAAATAATTTGGGTATTGGAGGAGTTTGAAGGTGTTTTCACTATATTTCTATTCTTTGGGCAAAAACTGGAGACTACAGATTCTAAGAGCTCTTAAATATAAGCCTATGATTTCTCTGGATTCTATTTTATTGTTGATGTGGGAGTAAAAGTATATAAGATCATTATTATTTGTTAGTTTTCGATAGACGTTCAGTTGAATATCCTTATGTGTGCATATTAACATATAATAACAAGTAGTATGCATCTGTTTTCGTAGGTGAAATTCATCATATGTTCTATCCCACTTTACTGTGAAAATATTGCTCAAGCAATTGCTTTCATAATTAGTAAATAATCCACAAATGATGATTACTTCTGAGTAAAGGAAAGAATGAAAAAGGAGTTACAATCCTTGATTCTACACTCTTCAGTTATATGCAGCTGTTCTGTGAAGGCCTCAGAGTTTTTTTTAGAGAACATTGCTTAGCAATTAGCATCATGAAGAGCAAGGAGTACACCAGAGAGGTCAGGGATAAAGTTCTGCAGAAGAGTATAAAGCAGGGTTAGGTAAAAAGAAAATATCCCATATTTTGAACATCTAATGAAGCACTATTAAATCCATCATCTGAAAATGGAAAGAGTAAGACACAATCACAAACCTACTAGGACAAAGGTCATCCACCTAAAATGACATGTCAAGCAAGAAGAACATTAATTGGTAAAGAGAGCCATGATAACTCTGGAGGAGCTTCAGCTCAGACTGGAGAATCTATCTACAAGACACTCCGCAAATCTGGTCTTTATGGAAAAATGGCAAAAAGAAAACCATGGATTGATGAAAGCCATAAGAGGTCCCATTTGCAGCTTGCCACAAGCCATGTAGGATATGCAACAAACATGGAAGAAGGGGCTCTAGTCAGATGAGACCAAAATCAATCTTTTTGGCCTTAATGCAAAGCACTCTTGAAAACTCAAGCCTCGTTCTTAAATAGCCACATCTGATTGTGACTTTTAGATGGATGCCATGCATGGCCACCAAACATGCTCTGAAATTTCTAAAATTTAGCAGATGTCAGAATGTGTTGAAAAATACATCCCTACCCATCCCTAGACATACCCCCCACCCCCCGCTTTCAAATGTAACTGTTGACTGATGCAATGAAAATTAAACAATTGAACACCCTGCCACCCCTTGTCTAGATGAATGGATTTCTCGGTATCCATGGGAAACCTCAATTATGAATCTTTGCCGTGCCTTAAAACCGTAGATAAAAGAATAAGTTACTCCAAAATTCGCTTGACGAGGAAATGGAACTAATGTCTTTGATTTGGTAAAAAAAATTGAATTCAAAAGCTTTGGCTTCCATTTTCGAAACATGGTTATCACTGTGTAGCGATAAAAACCATATTTTAAATCAATTAATATAAAATATTAATGGTCTGTAAATTTACATTGAGCACTATTGTGTAAAAATAAAAATATCTATAAGAACACCGGATTTTATATCTTACTGTTCTTTCTTTTTATTTATATATATATATATATATATATATATATATATATATATATATATATATTTATATTATAATTTTAATTATTTTTAAAAAATATGATTCCTTTGCTACATAAGAGTTCTCACGTTTCAAAAACAAGAACCAAAAACTTCAGTATAATTATTAAAATTAAATTGAATTAAAGTATCAAGCACTGTTTCATCCTCAAGCAAAAATTTTGGAATAACTAGTCTTTATGAGCATATTTAGGCTCTACTTTTGGATTGAGCACTGTTTTTAAAAATGAAAACAAAAATACTAAAGAACTTTGGATTATTTACCTAACGTGTTTTTTCCTATTTTTCTATATATTTGCACATATATATATATATATATATATATATATATATATATAAAACATCATAATTATTTCTATTTAAAATACCATTTTTTACATATATATATATATATATATATATATATATATAATATTTGTTGCTGTTTTATATGTGTTAATATAACTACTGATACTTACGATGTTACACAACTGCACACATATATATATATGATAGGGTCCTGTAAACGTTAACAAAGTGTGAAAATTCATATACTTCTATTGACAGTATAACAACAAAGTAAAAACTGGCATAATTTTTAGCTTCTATTTAAGGGCACTTAGAATTTGTTGGCCTGAATATGTACTTCGTGAAGAGAAATACATTGAATATACTTTTAAACTCACCTAATATCCTAATTAGTTCATATGTAATGCTTGTCATATTCATAAAACTGAGAATATAAATTATCTTGATAAAACTAAACACTCAATACTGTTTACCAACTCACAAACTACATTTGAAAAAAATTATCTGAACTTAAAAAAAATTGTTAGAACTACTTTAAAAACAATAAGTTTTATTGTAAAATCTTTGGCTTGTATAATAAAATCTGTCATAATGTATTCTGTTAAAATAATTTTACAATATTGTTTTATATTTATTAAAAATATTAATGCTACATAAATACATTTTATATTCAGTATGTAATTTCTAAAATGATAATCATTTCATTTGCTATTTACTTCTTTGGTTGTGCTAAACCATAATTGAGTGATTTAATTGCTTTTTCTGATATCAACATTTATGACTTATCAGTTCTTCGTGTGTTATTTAAAGGTGAAATTTTTTTTTTTTGATTGTTGGAATAATATTTCTTTTATTTTGCAAATAAATATTGGATTAACAATTTATTTGGAGATAATAATGATTTTTCCAGATACAAGTCCTACTAATTAACCCATAGCTGGGAAGAGAAGAGATGGGTTCATACTTTTCCCAAGGGGATTTGTGCAAAAACAAATGTAACAAACTTCATTTGAATTCAGACTCAGCTTGCCAATATCCTATTCCGACTGCTATCCATTGCACATCCTTTTTGTGATAAACTATAATGATAATGGTGATATTAGTCATTTCCTTATAAGGAAACATTCAGCATCCATTGACCAAGCAGCTTTTACTACTGTCGGTTGAAATTTATAACATCTTTATCTTAAAACAATTTTTCAGGAAAATAGATTTTTCAAGTCCAGTAGCTGTTATCACTCTTTCCAGTATTGATGGGGGTTTCCTTCCTACCCTTTTGTTTGAAGTGGTGTGGAATATCAACATCTTGATTGTAGCATTATTTTCTCTTCTCAAGTCCAGTAGCTGTTATTACCTTTTTTAGTATTGATGGGGGTTTCCTTCCTAACCTTTTGTTTGAAGTGGTGTGGAATACCAACATCTTGCTGATATCATTATTTTCTCTTCTCAAGTCCAGTAGCTGTTATTACTCTTTCCAGTATTGATGGGGGTTTCCTTCCTAAGCTTTTATTTAAAGTAGTGTGAAGTGTCAGTATCTTTATTATGTCAATATTTTCTGTTTGAGTTAGATATGCTATCCATTTTAGCTGTTGCTGCTGTTGAAAGTCCTCGAGGGATGTGGTTTCTGTTATTTAGTACAGTTATTTGTTTGGGATTCTCTAGTGCCAATCCACAAGGTTTGGAGAAGTGTGGCCTTCACCAAGCCCAGTACATATCTTGGTGTTGTGTGTGCGTGTATGTTATAAAATGTGTAATTTGTTGCTCAAGTTGAGAAAGAGACAAATAAAAAACAAAATGCTCTGTCAAACAATGTTGTCAGCTATCAAATATTGTGATCTTCCTGTGTCAAAGTGAGGAGGCAGATCAAATTGATTGCTTAGAATATTTCGAACTTTAAAAAAAAATTAAAATAAAGATCATGTCTAGCTTTGAGCGATATTATAATAAGTAAGTATGTTAATAGAATTAACAGATACATTTAAAATTAAAAAGACAAAAAAATACAAGCAAATAAATAAAAGACACGTAAAAAAAAAAGAAAAGAGAAAAAAAGTACAGAGTGGAATAGATAAGTATTAACAGTCTTTGATGAGAGTTGGGATAAATCTTTCATTTTTATTTTTGCTGTCAAATTTTTATTTTTAATTTTTATTTCATATGAGATCATCTGGCAAGCCAATAACAAGAAAACAAGAGAAGCACTGAACCTTGATACCAATTATAGTCATTAATAAAAAAAAAATCAATCGATTGGAATTATGATCACAATAAGTCAATACGATTGGGATATCAATAAGTCCTCACGTGATGATGGTATTAATTAAGTGTTGTTTCTGTCATGAAGTTTAAACGCAGTTCATTTTTTTAATTGATCAAAAAACACTTATTCTTCAAAGTGATCTGCCTCTTGCTTGTTTCCTGAAATATGATCTTTATATACAAATAGAATTGGTTAATATCTTCTAAAGATAACTGGGTTTGACACAAGGATAAGCAGAAATAGAGTTCAGGAAGATTGTGTTGTACAGGTGAAAATTGACTGCTTGCCTTAAGAATTAGCATTTTAAGTCTTTGCTTTGGTAAACATTTCAAGATTATCAACCAGAACAGACAGAAATCAGGCAACTAGATCTTATCCTAAAGAAAGCCTAATTATTTTTTAAACCTGTAGGTCTTAGAGAGGACCACCATTCATCAAATCTTGTGAACTGGCTCTATGGAATCACAAAGAACTTTACCATGTAACAGAAACCATATCATTTAAAGAATTTCAACAGCAACAAAAAGTAAAATGGACATGTAGCAGAAAGGGAAAACATTTTTTTCTTCATCATTTCACCTCATGCAAGGTGATAATGCCACTAAGATGCAAGTGGAAATCGGATGAGAGTTCCACAGGCAAGAAGTGCAAGAAAAGACACTATCAGAGTAATATAATCAAGGTGTGGACTTTATAAACTACTTAAGATCAAAGGTTAGGAAGGAAATTCCCATCAATATGAAAAAGAGTGATAACAAGACACTTAAGACATTTATTTTCCTGAGAAATTCTTTTCATAGAAAGATTTTATAAATTTCAACCAATGCTAATGCTAGCAGTTCAGTTAATGAATGCCAGATGTTTCCTTATAAGGAAACAATGGATCTCACCATTGACACTAGGCCACAGATCGAACCAGTGAGAGTCAAACACTGCATGAATAAATTGGTCTACTAACTTAGCTTGCTCACTATTGTGCTAAATGAGGTAACATCTAAATTGTTGTTTTCTCAGCAAAGCTTAGTCTGGCACAAGTCCACACTCATAAATTGCCAAAAAAGATTTAACTCGCTACACTCTAATGAATTTGATCTGCAAGATAAACTAGTTTGAAACCATATTACAGTAGGTGTTCTTTAAACAGGACTAGAAATAATAGAGAAGATGTAATTGATAATGTTTAATTCATTTCTAAATCGATTTAATTAATGGTCATAGAATGATGGCCTGAGTTTTATGATGATGATTAAATGAAATTAATAGGGAAGAAATGTGAGTCAAAAAAATGAATCGACAGTGTTTCGACAAAGATATGAAGAAA
>OZ038498.1:33956026-33961026 GCA_964036315.1 Acanthosepion esculentum
GTTACAAAGAAGGAGATAAAATTAATGTTTACTAAGCAAATTTTATGCTTTTTTGCTATTTTAGGTGACAGAATTGTTGGATCTATCACTGTTTTCTTTTTTCGGCACATTACAGGAGCCAAGCTTCATTCAAGTCTGTCAGACATAAGCAATAATGGTCCTTGCCCTGCCATACTGGCCCATGATGCGCTATTTGTGGGTCCTGTTAGTATACACACATTATATATCTTTAATAATTCTTTCTCTGAAATTAAGCACTGTTCTCCTAGAAATAAAAACTACCAAGAATATATATGTATATATGTGTGAAATTGGTTAAGTTGATGGCTGTGCTAGCATGAAGTCACAAGACATCATGACCGAGGCCTTGAGCATGCTGGCTTGGTTCAAATTGTTGATCACACTAGATAAAACACTCTCTCACAGAAACTGAAACAAAGATCTGCTCAGCATAAAAGGAGGACTTGGTGAGTGTTGAAAAACAGAAATGCGCATGTGCAAGCATCTGCAATAGGAATTGCATAACTATCCTACTATACTGGTATCCTGGAATACAAGTGGACAGCTATTATATATATATATATATATATATATATATATATATATGTGTATGTATACATATAGTACTGGTCATACTCAGACACAAGTTGGCAACCACCATATATATGTATGTATGTATGTATGTATGTATATAGATATGTATGTCTATGTGTGTGTATGGGTATGTATATAGGTGTGTGTATGTATATGCATATATATACATGTATGTATATGTATGTTTATATATACATGTTTATGTATACTTGTATATATATATGTATGTACATGTATATATATGTATATGTATTTATGTATATATATAGATGTATATACACATGTATGTATATTTATATAGATGTATGTATATATATATATATATATATATATATATATATACACACATGTATATATATATATATAGACATGTATATATACATGTGTGTATGTATATATATATATATACGTATATACATGTATATATTCTTATGTATTTTATATATATATACATGAATGTATGTATATAAATATATGTATATATACATGTATGTGTATATATATATATACATACATATATATATATACACACACACACACATGTATGTATATATCCATGTATGCATGTATATGTATACATGTATCTATATATGCATGATTGTATATATACATGTATATATGTATACACTTGTTTATATACATGTATGTATATATGTATGTATATACATGTAGGTATGTATATATATACATGTATATATGTATGTATATACATGTATACATACATGTATATATACATGTGTGTATGTATATATATATATATATATATATATATATATATATATCATTATTATCAGGATTGTCATCATTATCAGCATCATCATCATTATTATGATCATTTTCATCGTCATCATTATCATAATGACAATGACTTTTGAACTTATTTAATACCTTGATTATATTTATAATCGAACGCGTCCTTAGATTTTGCCTCGTGACAAATAATTATTATGTTTCTCATATTTATCCTTCTTTTATCAATGCATTTTATTTTGTAATTAATTCTGTTTCCACTTTCTTAATTTTGCTTTGATCAAATTAATTATTCGTATTATTTTTAACCATGACTATCAGTGTGGATCATGTTACATCAAGTCACTTACAGTTTCCAGCATTATCTTCAGTATTATTGACAACTGCTTTCGTTTAAATATTTCCTGTTTTTTTTTTATTATTTCTTCAAATGTTATTTGTTTAGCTTTATTTTACTATGACCATCACCATCATCATCATGATTTCTATTATTATTAGTATTTTATTTACCTGGATATATATATATATATACATAATTTTAATACTAAGAAGTAACTTGTAAATATACATGTATATGCATCTTTGTTCATAAAATAAATACATACTTTCTATGGCCAACATTTGAAAAAAATATTTTTATTTTTTTTATTTTAAATTTAAATGTTCTTCTGTCTGATAAATGTTATTTCCACACATTTAATGCTCTGGTATTGTAGATTTTAAATTTTACTCACGCACAGACACATTTAAATATATATATATATATATATATACATATATATATATATATATAGGAATTACTTAATATAATGTAGGTAAAAGGTGTGTCTGTATTTGTAGGTATATCTGGAAATATGTGTACAGGTGTATATATTGAAGCATATCTGCATTTACATACATCATATATATTTCTTATTACAATAAAAGCTATTTTTATTGGGTACACATATTCAAGTTGCTGTCACTGTTTATTGTATTTTCTTAAATAGGGAAATTAATAAGAACTGGCCTATAAATAAATATGAAATATATATATTTAACATGTTTCAATGGTGCTGGTTTGTCGGTGAAACATGTCAAAATAGAAAGTTTGAAAATTGTCTCATATATATATATATATATATATATATATATATATATATATTAAGACATTTTTATGTTTATACATTCTTTTTTATAGATACAAGTATTTAAGTAAATGCTCTGTTTATAATAAACAGTATTAACAACATTTACCGGCCTGAAAATCCGAGAAATTGTTATAGAAAATATGCGTCCTCCAACAGGAATCAAACCTGTATCCTATACGGAACCATCATATAGCCTGATGTGCTTTTACCGATTTCACCACAGAGGAGTGTGTCAGTTAGCAAGGTTGGTTTTACTGTTTTTAAACTACAATTCTCCATGATTTTCTCTTGTACATTCATATCTTTTCGATGCACATCCAAATGTAAACAAATGACATCACACATTATGAAATGGACAAAGTCCAACAATTATTTTAAGACATTTTTAAATAATAAATAAATAGAATGTATAAACATAAAAATGTTTTAAAATAATTGTCGGACTTTGTCCATTTCATAATATATATATATATATATATATATATATATATATATATATATATATATATATATATATATATATATATATATATATGCACAGGGTGCGATGGATAAATTGCCATTTAAATTACACAAAAATGAAAATAACACTGACATCTCATTTTAACAGATATATTTAACAAAATTACACAAAAATATCTTGAAATACTAAAGAGTAAAATTATTCAATAAAATCCTCCAGATGACTTTGGAATCTCCTGCAACTCTTCTGGATGATCTCCTTGTTTAAGTTGGTGAATGCTGCCATAATCCTTACATTCAGGTCATCTTTGGTGTTACAAGGAGTTTTGTTGGTCCCTCACTCAACTGCACCCCACATAGAATAATCAAGGGGGGTTGAAGTCTGGGGAGTTATGTGGCCATGTTTAAGTGGTGGTGTGGTCGCAGGCTGGGTTTTCCTGCTTGTGTGGCATGGTGCAGAAACCTGCTGCCAGACATAGGATTTTCCAGCAGTCACCCTCTTGACCCAGGGCAGCACTACCTTCTCAAGCTACTTGATGTAGGCCTCCATGTTAAGTCTGAGATCCTCAACAACAAATTCATGAATTCTTTTCTTAGAGTGAGTTTTCCAAGTGGCTGTACCTTCGTAATCACCATGAGACTCATCCAACTCTTTTCAAATCCTCTGCACTGTCTTCAGATTGACACTCAAACATTCTGAAATCTTCATATTGAAGTTTCTGGTGTGAATGCAAGCAGTCAGCATGCCATTCCCAAATTTTTGATGAAGTAAATTGCGTCATGGTGCTCTTTTTCTCACAGATGGTGCCCAACTGACCCTACTATACTGTGCAGTCGACAAAATAAAAAAAACAAAAAAACAATGCACATGCATGAAATTAAAAATATAAAATGGTGACAATTTACCCATTGCACCCTAAATATATATATATATATATATATATATATATATATATATATATATATATTCTTTTTATTGTATGAAAGACAGAGAAAAAGCTTGTATTAACCTATCTAACAACCTTATGTAAATGAATGGTGGAACAGGGTTTAGGAGAGAACAAAAAAAAACAAATTTGCTAAGACTAACAAAGCATAGGAAATTTGGGAGAGCCATGACTGTCAATGTCCTAAAGAGAGATAAGATATATAATTTTTAAACTTCCAGTTTTATCTATTTCTCACTAGTCCTAGTTGTCAGTATCCAATGCACAAGTAAAACTTTTGAAAGCCAGTTTTCTTGATTGGTTTACTCTCTCAAATTAACTCTTTCTTAGTCTATTCATATCTATCTATCTCAGTATGTTCATATTTATCTATCTCAGTTTTTTCATATCTATTTCAGTCTGTTCATATCTATCTCAGTCTATTCATATCTATCTATCTCAGTCTGTTCATATTTATCTATCTCAGTTTTTTCATATCTATTTCAGTATGTTCATATCTATCTATTTCCGTCTGTTCATATCTATCTCAGTCTGTTCATATCTATCTATCTCAGTCTGTACATAACTATCTATTTCACTCGGTTCATATTTATCTATCTCAGTTTTTTCATATCTATCTAAATCAGTCTGTTCATATCTATCTATCTATATATCTATCTATCTCAGTCTGTACATATCTATCTATTTCAGTCTGTTCATATCTATCTCTGTTCATATCTATCTATCTATCTTTCTTATCATATTCAATCTGATCATTTATATCTGTTTATGACAGTCTGATCATATATAACCATTTTTATTGATTTCTCCCCCTTCTCTCTCTCTCTCTCTCTCTCTCTCTCTATATATATATATATATATATATATATATATATGTGTATGTGTGTGTTGAAAGGAAGAGGTATCTGGCAATTAGTAATTCACTATGTAAGATTCGGAACTGCTATTTCTGTTGTTGGTAATTCTTCTTCCTTTCGTGTTTTCTTTTTTTCAATCTTCATTGCTGTTGGCTTTTCATTGTCCACCATTTGCCCACTGTCCATTTTTGTCCTCCGGCATATTTATAAGACCAAATTCGAGATATGCTTCCATCTTCTTTCTAGAAAGCTTTTACTTT
>OZ038498.1:33968526-33971026 GCA_964036315.1 Acanthosepion esculentum
ACTACAAAACACACACACACACACATGTATGTATGTGTGTATATATATATATATATATATATATATATATATGGTTGTAGCATAAATTCACATAAATACAGTAGTAAATACTGTATGTTGATCTGCAGTTGGAGATTCATTGTGGAATTCACTTGACTCACTCCTAGCCGTTGACTACTACTTCTACACACTGCTGGAGAATCTTATATGTGTTGCTCTTGTTGTAAGTATTATTGTTTGATTATTCTGTTCAGTAACCTTCCCTAGGTTACAACATACATATACATATATATACATATATATATATATATAAACAAAAATATATGCAATAGAATCATTTGAGTTTGTTACGTTCATTTTCATACAAATACCTTTTGGAAAGGTATTATTTCCATCTCTACAACCCCCATCTATGGGTTAAATAATAAGACAGATTGGGCTCTTTAGTGTTGCTTGTCAATTCTAGGAGAACAAGAACTCTGAATTCAATATCTGGGGAGTGTTGCTATGAGACCTTGTGCCACACTGTGCACCAGTTCTTAGCATTCAATTGACACTCAGTGCCCGAATTTTACATTTACATCTATCTCTATCCTTTTTACCCATAAATACCTTCAAACTATACTTTTACCATACCATACCATACCATACCATACCATATATATATATATATATATATATATATATAGGGAGAGAGAGAGAGGATTAATGCAAATAAAATTTCTAACTTAGCTGATTGATGTTATATATATATATATATATATATATATATATATTACTGATCCCACATAAAGAGTAGACAGATGGGTCCATCTACAAAACTCTGGAGTAGGGATGCTGAAGGTAACATCAATCAGTTAAGTGACAGACTTTTACTCATATTAATTGTATATATATATATATATATAGAGAGAGAGAGATAGAGATAGAAATAGAGAGAGAGATAATTGCTGATATCTTCTGATGAGTGGACCAAACGATTACAAAAACGTTTGTCTACAAAACTATGGAGTTGTTGTGCTAAATATGACATCAGTCAGCTAATTAATGTTATATTCAGCACCCCATCAGATAAGTGACAAATTTTATATTTGTATTAACCCCATATATATATATATATATATATATATATATATATATATATATATATATATATATATATATATATGGTAGACTATGCTTTTATTTATTTATTTATATCTCAGTTTGGAAATGAATTGTAAGAAAAATTTAATCTGTTAAGATTAATCTTTTGAAGTTTAAAAGCTAAAAATTAAATTAAGGAAAATTGTTATTTTGAGGTGAAGTATGGCTATTATTGAGACACCTTCATAGCTTAACTAAGTCTGTCGAAGGGTTTGATGCATGAGCAACCAGTAGTGACCAGACTCACAACTGTATCCATTACTCCACACCCTTACTGTTGGTTTTACTAAGTTGATTTAGTTAAATGTTTGTTCTATGATAAACGTTTTTGTATTGTTGTTATTATTTGATGAATCATTCAGACTAATATCCTTATCTTTGTTGTTTTTGTTATTTAATTTTGACAAGGATCATTCTCTTATATCAATTTTGGCTATTCTCAGTTTATGATTTTTTATTAACTTTCGTTCTGATCCAAGTTTGTTCATAAGTTAGTTTTAGAAATGCCCTCAAATTCCTGTTGAAGTAATTTGTTTTTATTTATATTCTTTGGAATTTACAAGTCACATTAAGGATTACTAATGTAGTAACTAGTACAGCCTGTCAAATGGTACTTACAGAGGAAAAAGTCACTGCTGAATAGTCCTGTTGCTCATCAGAATACTATTGTAAACCCTACTTGGTTCCTTACTAATCAACTTGGATAATGTTTTTTTTTTTTATTTGATCTTTAGAATCTTCTGCTCTTGTTACATCTGGAAGGGCTATCAAAAACACATTTTTAATGAAAATATTTTTCCTTTATTTTTCTTAATCATGTTAATAATTATAAAGTAATTATGACAGGACCCAAAGAATGTGAGTTAAGGAGGTGGAGAACTTGGAGAGGGGAATTAACTGGAGATAACTGATAACTGACATCCATTAGACATGGCACGTGGAACTAGAACAGTCTACCCCAGTGAGTGAAATAAAGAGTTCAGTTCGATATTCAAACCACCTGAAGGAGGTCGGAGCGTACAACAGCCAAAATGTTGTAATAAATATGGCAACAAAGATGAGGACAATAGTCGGAATAATGTAATTATTTTTGTTTTAATAAATACCTGACACTCAAATCCTAACACCAACTCTTTGAAATCATATTTCCTGTAAAACAGTATTTTGAAATAGGTCTGTTTCCTTTAATTGCAAATTATGCAAATATATTCTCATTGTTCTTTCTTCCACTCCTATTTATTTTATAATATAGTTTAATACCATTACATTATAACAGTCCTATATATGTATATTTTTTTAATCATTTCACCCCAAGCAAAGCAATAAAGCCACTAGGATGCAAGGAGTTACTAAA
>OZ038498.1:33996878-33999378 GCA_964036315.1 Acanthosepion esculentum
TCAAATAATATACCATAATGGATAGAAAGAAATGACTCCTAAATATGTCCCATGTCTTCTATGCTAGACTGATTAGGTTCTTGTTTAACCAGAAACTATAAAATACCTGTTCTGGTATCTTGCTTAACTATACAAAGTGAGTGAATTATCAAGTAAGGTTAATAGTACCTTTTTGAATGAAAATTTCTTCTGAAGATCTAAAGAATATCAGATCTAATGATGGTTTCCCTTGTCCAGGAGATGTAGTTTTGAATCCTACTGGAAAGCACATTTTTTTTTTTTTAATAAGATTTATCTCATATTCAGGATGGTAGATGAAAATTAATATACTGTTTAATAAATAAATGGAATGTTTATTCAATTATGGGTATCCAGTCAAAAACATTTACATCATAAAAAAAATATATGTGTTGGTGGGGGTTGTAAAGGTTCATATATTACTAAAAATATATCTGTAAAAAGACAATATGAAATCTTTTCTTAGCTGACGTATTTCATCCTCTGTTGGATTTTATCAAGACAAAGCTAAGGATTTTATTTTCAAAATGTATTTATAAACAGAAGGAAAACTAATCTTTTTTTTTCTTCCTTTTATAAATACTTGTAAAATAAAATACTTATATTTGCCTTGATACAGTCCATCACAAGATGAAACACATTGGCTCATATAAGTTTTCCTTTTGTCTTGTTTGTATGTGTGTAGATATATATATATATATATATATATATATATATATATATATATAAATAAATCAACTGCCACGTCTTTACAGAAGAAGACCATAACTTCACTGTATGTTGAGCTGAATAGCCATGGGTCTGCAAATAAATTTGCATGACAGCCTCTAAGCTTTTGATGGCCATCATTTTTGACATTCAAAAGATAATTTATCACAGGATCATATTCATCAAACTAATCTTAATGTTTTCTCTTTCTGAGACTAAGAACTTCAACACAAGAGTTGTAAACTTTGGTCTTACACTGATTGCAGATGCTGATTAATTTGATACCAGTGAATAGTATTTGAAGAGCCTTGCAAATAGCATGATGCCTCAACTTTGGACCCTCAGTATGAAAGGGAATCCTTGTTCCATTATATCTTATGTTAGATGCAGAGGTTCAATTTATCACATGCCAACCTGTGTTCTCTCCTATGTACAGCACCATGTATGATTCAAACCTTGCATACATTCTTACGGTCTTGCTTATAACAAATGACACAATTGAGAATGGGCCCCGGCTTGGATGATTCCAAGTAACCTTATGGCTATTTTTTGATGGAAAAAGGTGTTGCAGATGACCAATGCCTTTCAAGTTTTGTCATCCTTACTGAGGAGAATCTTGTCTGCTTTTGGAAAAAAGCATTTCAAATTTGCCAAGTTTTACACAAAATTTGATTCAAGGCACATTGCTTGAATTTGTCATTTATTGTAAAAATCACAATTGTTCCAATACCACATTACAAAATTTTGCATAATGATTGAACGTAAGATGATTGCACCAAACCTACTGGCAGACTGATTCAGTAAGATGGGTGCCAATGTGTTTTAGCTGCCTGTGTAATTTTCACTGAATTGTACAGTCATAGCATGGAATTTTCCAATACCACTTGGCTGTAACAAATATTAGACTGATCAGAAGGAAGAAAAAAAACTTATTTTGCTTACAATTGGTTTCGTTTCTTTTGGCTGAAATTTTGTTAACAAGTGTTGTCAAACCAGCACTAATATAAATAAGCTCATATTCATTAATTAGACATACAAGTCAAAAGTATATATATATATATATATATATATATATATATATATATATATATATATATATATATATATATATATATATATTCTTTGATTAAACTTGTATAGACTGTTATTCTTATTTATTTACTTTTCTGGGAGTGAAATATTGGCTTGTATTGGTAACCTTTCGAATCCTGAACACATGTATTTTATTTTAAGATTGAAACCCCTTTTAAGGGAACTGATGGCTCAACAGTCTTGTTTGAAGTTTGCACTCTGTTGAGTTGGCATGTGAGTGATATGATACCTTATGAAATGCGTTATATTTTCATTAGGGTGGAGGCTGTTACAAGCAAAGGAACAACAAATGAAAATGTGCAGGAAGACTCTTGTTTACTGCACAAATAGAGGCCGTAGTATTAATCTTGAGAACTAAGCACACGTAATAATAAATGCACGTACGTTATTGTGAGGGCATAGTGAACTGAGTCACTACAAGTGGTGCAGATGGGGGGCAGTGTCATGTCATTCTAAGGACAACCAAATATCTCTTGTTTCTCTTGAAGCAAGATTTTCACTGATATGTGTAGGCCAGATGATAAAGGTACACTCATAGATACACATGGCCAAGTTAGATACAAAAGTGATGCTTGTACAAACATTACAAGAACAAACAAAAGAATCGGTGTCATAGTGTGCAGATTCTTTGGATGGTGCCAGCATCAACTGTGTTCTTCCTTTTTTTTTTCCCTTGGTCTTT
>OZ038498.1:34004378-34014378 GCA_964036315.1 Acanthosepion esculentum
AAGTCAATATTACTTAGTAAGCATAGGCAAGTTTGGCACAAGTCTACAGTGGTGTAGGCACCTGAGATACAAAACCTTATGTTAGTAAATTGTTTTGCAAGATTAACTTGTTAACTATCTTCCACATGTATTTATAACTCAGCAATGGCATAATTGTTTGCTTACCAAATAAATTTTTATTTTTATTTACACATATTTTAGTTAGTTGATGATGAACTTAACATTTCATATAGTTGTCTTGAATTCAATCAAAATTATCAAAAAGAAGTTGATAACCAAATGTCAACCCTCTGAAGTTGAATATAAAAGCTCTGAAAATATACTACTGATGGCCTTCGGGATTCGAATGATTGTTGCTGTCATCTAGTGGTACTGAGTTCAATCTTTAGATTAGGTAGTGAAGCATTGGTTCAGTAGAAACAAAGTATCCACTTTACTATGAAGGCTACTAGTACCATGTAATCCACTACTACCTGCCAAATGGATCATCAATGACTAAATCAGTTTCCCCTAATAGAATTTTCTGGTGAGGATAGGGTGGCTAGACATATGATTTTTAAAAAAAAATTTTTGTTATTGTTACTCCTTATATATATATATATATAAACACATATATATATTCTCTGGCCTGAAATATCAAATGTTTTCTTTTGGTTGTATTGCTTCATTTAAAAGCAATCCATTTTGTGATTATTTACTCTCAGATGTGTGGTTAGAATACTAGAATTCCAACCATGAGAACCAGGTTCAAATCTCATTATGGTCAATCTCTTAAGTTGTCTGAGAGAGATGATCCCAGAATGTGGCACCATTAGAAAGTGTTTCGCAACCATTCCACAGGTTGAACAAAATTTTGAGTGTGGAACTTGGTAGACAAAACTCTTCAGAAATCATTAATAGTTATGTTAGGACACTCTACATTATAAACAAAGTTTCAAGCATAATGGCGTAGTTTAACTCCTGATTGCACCAGTTAATGCACTCTCTCCTAAAAATTGTAGCTAAGGTCTGTTGAGTTTGGCTCTGTGGATGTTGAAGCAGGCATCTGCATTTAGGGATTATCTATCTACTCTCACAAACAGTTATACTCAGAAATGTGCCATCTGCCATTTTATATATATATATATATATATATATATATATATATAGAGTATAAAGGTCAGAGTTGAATCAGACCATTAAACGGTAGTATATTAAAAAGTGCTCAATACATGTGTGAAAATAAAAATAACACGTAGAGCTTTTAACTTAAAAAATCAGGAGATCAGTTGAATCTGCTACCTTGGTTTCAACCTATTGGTATCCTCAGGTGATTGTTATCAATTGACCTCACAATGCTTTATTTTTAAAAAAAAATAATGATGCTATATTATTTTTAAAAGATAAATAAAACAAATGTTCCATGTTGAGTCTGATAGAAAGGGAGGAGCAGAATGAGAAGAGAAGAAAAGCAACACTATTATAAATGTATTGGGAGTTAATGGAAATGTCATTTTTTTTTTCATATCCAGCCTCATATGTGCTTAAGAGGAATTTTTTAATATATATGCAAGGACTCAAGACTTTGGATTTCTGGTTCAAAAGCTTCTTTGGATCCAGACATGTCATTATTGCTTTTTATTTTTTCTGTTGGCAGAGGTTGCAAATATTGTTGTAGTTGTTAATATATATTAATTGTTATATATAATATAGATAAATTTTAAAAATTGCTGTAATAATGGGAAATAGTGTTCCCTATCAGAAAAAAGAATTAGTAAGTTTGTAAGTAGATAATATAAATCTACTAACCAACATCAGTTACTGATGATAGTCTGTGTGACAGATAATATCTAATGAATTAATGAATTTCATTTTTCGATCAGACATATTTTTATTACTTTAAATAATATTTTTAGTGGATATCTGTATTTGAGTAGATGCGACATTTATTTTTTTTAAACTGTGTTTATTTTCTCTACTGGCCTGCATGCTCAAGAAAACTGAATAAAGAATATGTGCCCCTGGCAGAATTTGAACCTGTGTGTCTCTTTTCAGGAGAAGCCACTGTCTATTTTGGCCTGCTTGTTTGACTGTGAAGCTCTCTGTAGCTGAGCATTCAAAGCACTCCACATCAAACAGTGGTTTCTTTGCAAAGAGGGATGCAGGTTCAATTCTTGCTGGAGAGTACATTTTAAGGTCAATAGATGAAATAAAAACAGTTAAAAAAAAAAAAAAAAAATTAAGAAATGGAACGTCTACTTAAATATTAAAAAATAATGCTTTAAGTAATAAATATATATATTCACTGTTGTAAACTGTAATTAGTTAAAAGTATTCATTGCTATTTCTTTAGTAGTTTCATCTTCAAGGTTAAGATTAGTTTAACCTCCAGTTGTATCAACTGCTATTTATATGGTGATTTTTCATATGAATGCGACACCCACATTGTATCATCAGTAACTGATCTTAGCCATTTCACCAAAGTATAAATGACTGTGTAACAATGTTAACTTTGACTAACAAGTATCTAAATTATTATCTGTAATTTGTTGGTTGCATTAATTTGTTTCTAGTTGGTTCATGATGATATAAAAATCACTTTATTCTTTACTTTTCTCCATCTCAGTAAGATGCCTGCAGTTTTTAAAGAATCCCCAGATTAGGTGTTTCTCAAACTGTTATCTTCATTTTTGTTGTTTTTAACTCATTATCTAGTGGTCAGTGGAGTAATGGATAGCAGCTCAGATAGGAATCGAAGAGCCAAGTTCAAATTCCACTTGAATCCATTAGATTTACTTACATGCTAATACCCTTGGCAAAGGTATGAATCCTCTTCTTCTCCCAGCAGCTATGGGTAAATAACAGGATAGACTGGGTTCTATAGCCTTGGATGGCAGCTGGTCTACTGCAGAAAGAAATGGCAATCTACTGCGGAGAAAATATCTGCCTCATCAGTCATGTATCGAAAGATACATGATCGCCTAAGCATGTATCACGCATGACACATCACTGATCTAGTGGTATTGAGAATTTACTTTGTACTTGTTTTTATCTTTTTCATTTTAACTTAGAACAGTTGCCATGAAAATATTTATATAAAAAGCACAGGGAAGCTATGCGTTGTGGAGTTATTTCCACAATAGAACTTGTAGTCAGACTAAATGCGTCCTAAATGGGGTAAACGTACAGAAACGTTAGGAACTTGTAAATAAGTGTTACGCAGAGTAATCGAGTTGTGGTCGCTGATAACTCACTCCTCCCTCGACTACCTACTGACTCCTACTTATAATAGGTGGGAGAGTCTATTATCTAGACAAGGTGTCTTCCACTATAACACTATGTTACATTGGTGGGGAAGTAAATTAAGCTGAGATGCCAGGTCAGGACTGAGAGTATTGCAGAATTTCTGAACTTCAGAAAACAGTTACATTCAGAAGTTTTATTTACAAAATATGTTTTTTAATAGTATTTTAGGTATTTTTTATATTTGTTGTCTGTTTTATTTTAAGTATTTTTTCCACTTGTTCTTGTTTCTTGGTGTTTTTATTTATGATCTTGTAATTTTAATGCCTTGTTTTTATATGTCTTTTGTATTTTATGTTTTTGTTGGTGTATTTTGTTTCATTTCCACTGCAGATATTTCTTTAAGCTTGCTGCTTTACATTGTTATGTTTTCCAATTTTTTGTATTGCGATGTTTTTGTTTTGTTCTATTACTAATGATAGTTGAACTTTGAGTTTTACTTTGTTTTATTCCCCCCACCCATCTCTTGATTGTTATATTTTTCTTAAAAATAAATTTTTTAAATGTCAAAACTAACCTGAATTGTTATTTATTTTATTTTTATCGTTGTTGTTGTTTTTATTCCCACTCAATGTTTTCTGTTTTTATCTGTTGCAAATATTTTCAGATTGTTGATGTTTTTTGTTTGGGATATTTTGTTGTTGATGTTTTCCTTTTTCACTGAGACAAGTGACACATGAATTCTTGTCTGATTGCTGACTATCATGTCTTCTGTCCAGCCATAATTCCTCAAATTTTCTGTGTCTATCATATTTATTTATTTATTTTTTTACCTGTATCTTTTACATCTATATGCCTACCATAAATTTGTACCAGGTAGAAAAATCCTTTACTAAATAGATAAAAGAAATACTTACCATTACAATAATGAAATGAAATTTTGTTTTTAATCCTCTTTGTTTGTAATTTTTTCTTTTTTTTTTTTTTTTTTTTGAAAGATCCGATATACAAATCTACATATCAGACTAAACATGGGTAATCAAATCACAAAATGGAAAAATCCATGAGTGACCCATTTAATTCCTAGAAGGTACTTCTTCAGACTAATAAGGCAAATGTAATGATTTTATTTTTCAACAAGTATGTATTTGACAGTTACTCAAAATTTTAAAAATTTATGAATCATCATAAATATTCATCAGTTCAACTGAAAAGTTTAGGTATTAGAACCTAGATTATGTCATATAGGATCTTTTGAAAGGAAATTTTTAAATTTAAAGACACTCATAAATATTTAACAGGTTAACCGAAATGTCTAGGCATTTAGACCTTAGATTACATCACTTAGTATACTCGAAAAAGAAATTTTTTTTTACTTGTTGCAAAGTAAAATTATCAAATTTGCCTTGATAAAGTCCATCAGATCACAAAATGTGTCGGCTAATAACTAAGCATAGTTTTTTCTTGTCTTTTCATTCATATATATATATATATATATATATATATATATATAATGAACATTGAAGTTAACACTCAGAGGCAACAGGCTGTTTCATGCTAGATGCAATTGTCAGGCTTGATGATTGCATTTAGCTTGAAACAGCCTGCCACCTCTGAGTGTTGACTTCAATATTCACTTTTATATTTACATACGCTCTATCTCTGATACTGAGCACTTTATCCCATAAATATAGCACACTTTAGAACTATATTTCTTTATATATATATATATATATATATATATATATATATATATCCTGTAGACTCCCTGAGTAGTATGGGGACACAGCTGCTGTGGTTTCCATAACAAGTAGTAGGTTTTTACAAGATGGAGTTGCTATCTCCATGTCATTAAGAGGATTTGGTCTGTAATTTATTTTATTGAATTTTCCCACTTTTATTAAAAATGCTATATTACATGGTTATGGCTTTAGTCATTGTTGTGTAGTTAGTATTAAAAAATCTGTTTGGTGTTCACTGAACTAGGAAGTGGGAATGACTTGGAGGACTATTTTGATACAAATATTTCTGTAAAAATTAACTCTTCTTCAACATTTGTCCTCCTCAATATTACACCTGCCTCCTTCTCTTCATCAGCATTATTCCTTTCCTTCAGTTTATCAACATGAATATTATTCCCTCCTCCTCTCTCACCTTCTCACCAATATTATTCCCTCCTCCTCTCTCACCTTCTCATCAATATTATTCCCTCCTCCTCCCTCACCTTCTCACCAATATTAAACCCACCTCCTCTCTCACCTTCTCACCAATATTATTCCCTCATCCTCTCTCACCTTCTCACCAATATTATTCCCTCCTCCTCCTCCCACCAATATTATTCCCTCCTCCTCTCACCAATATTATTCCCTCCTCCTCCCTCACCAATATTATTCCTTCCTCCTCCCTCACATTCTCACAAATATTATTCCTTCCTCCTCTCTCACCTTCTCACCAATATTATTCCCACCTCCTCTCTCACCTTCTCACCAATATTATTCCCTCCTCCTCCCTCACCTTCTCACCAATATTATTCCCACCTCCTCTCTCACCTTCTCACCAATATTATTCCCTCCTCCTCTCTCACCTTCTCACCAATATTATTCCCTCCTCCTCCCTCACCAATATTATTCCCTCACATTCTCACCAATATTATACCCTCCTCCTCTCTCACCAATATTATTCCCTCCTCCTCTCTCACCAATATTATTCCCTCCTCCTCTCTCACCAATATTATTCCCTCCTCCTCTCTCACCAATATTATTCCCTCCTCCTCCCTCACCTTCTCACAAATATTATTCCCTCCTCCTCCTTCACCTTCTCATCAATATTATTTCCTCCTCCCTCATCTTCTCCCCATCAATGTTATTCTCTTCTACTTCTCTTTCTGATCTTTTTTTCTTAATATTATTCCCTGTACCTTATTACCATCAGTTTTATTCTCTCCTCTTCATCAATATTTTTCCCTCCTCTTCCTCCATAATAATTTTTCCCTTTACCTCATCTGTATTATTCCCTCCCCACTCCTCCACATCATCAATATTACTCCTCCTCCTCCTACTTCTTCTCATCATCATTATTATTATTGTCAATTTTATTTTGCATTATTACTACTGATATCTTTTGTTGTTCTCCTCAGGGCAGTCCTTCATGTAGCTCATTGCACATGCTGCAGACTTTTTTGATTCTATAAAATCAAACTGCATAAATGCATTTGGACTGAACTACATGCACAATGGTTAATTCACTAGCAATCACAACTCATCAGCAATTTTCCATTTATTAAGACTGATTTGTGTCTCTCTTCACCGGCCCCTCCTCCCACACCCTGATTCTTCTCTTTGATTGAACGCTTCTCTTTCTCAACAAATTCTACATATGGATTATTCTTGGAAGCATCTATCACCTTTCATCAGCAGACATGCACATAAACAACAAGCTTATTATATAGATTCAGGAACCAGGATTTAAAGCCCTCTGTCAGTCTTATACAAATATGTACCAAAGTTTTTTCTACTTTTAAATATATATATGTAAACATGGGCAGATTAAGATCTGTAGGTGCCTGCTACGGTTTAAGGGTTAGGAAGCTTGTCTTGTTGATTGTCCATTAATATAGTAAACTTGATTTTCACTGAGTGCTCCAGTATTGTGGCCTTGTCTCAGATGAAGGTAAGGAAATGAAAGAAAACATATAGCTTACATTTATCTATATTTAAATAGAGTAAAAAAAAAAGAAGCCTTACTTTTCTTTATTTATATATAAATATATATATTTCATTGAATGTGACAGACAAGGTACTGTAATTTAGTTTTTTTATACAATTTCTCATGCGATCTAATAATTTTATTCTTTTCAGATTATTATTTAACAGTTAAAATATTTCATCCTTGAAAATGGTTAAATGTTTCGCCGAAAGCACTCGTGGATGGGGGGAACATTCGGACAGTTTTTATATAATTTATCATCTGAAAAGAAAAATATTATTAGATCAAATTCTGTCAAATTCAATGAAATGTGCATGAAAGAAGGATTGCTGCCTAAGTACACAAATTTTATATATATATATGTGCACACACACACACACACACACACACACACAAGTATAGGATTGGTGTATACGGAATAAATTCCAATAACCAACAATTACTATTCTTAAAAGAGTGCTCAATACAGAGTAGAGCAAACATAATTATATATTCGAAAATTATAACATAAATGTTATTAAATCACTACAAAAATAGCCATTTTGTTTCAACACCTCTGGTGTCTTATCAAGTGATGATGTTGAATGTAGATTAAAGGGTTTCAAAATGTTCAAACTACCCCTTGCAAGGGGAAACGCTGTTACATAAGCTGGAATGACCAATCAAAATACAAGTATACAAGAATTAAAAAAACTTGACAACGAACTAAGGTTATTATAACTATTAAAGGCCTTAATGTTGGGGTTAGACTAAAATAGAATTTATTTTAACTAATAACTATTAAATTATACGATAAAAATTACCCATTTTAAAATTTTAATTTCTGTTAAGTTTAAAATTATAAGATTACGGAGGAAAAAAGAAAAAGTACGTATGTTATTCTATTTATTTTGTTTTTATTGAAATTAAGTTAGAATAAACGTTAAGATCAACTGTGATTTTATAACATATTTATGTTATAATTTTCGAATATATAATTATATTATATATATATATATGTATGTTTGTTAACCAGATGCTTCTTTGTGGCTTGATGTTTAACAGCACATCATATCAAATGATGTTTCTGATTAGGGTTACAGGTTTGATTCCTGTCAGAGAAGCATATATTTTCTATGAAATTTCTCAAGCTTTAAGGCAGGTAAATATAATTAATACTGTTTAATTAGAAAAAACAATGCATTTACTTAAATAAATTATATCTATAAAAATAACATATAAATTGAAAATATATTAAAATAATCCATTTCATAATAAATACACACACACACACACACACACACACACACACACACACACACACACACACATATATATATATATTTATATTTTAATCAAGTTTGCCCCAAGCAAAGCAGTAAAGCTACTAAGACATAAGGGGTATGTCGTATTTATAAAAGTGATCAAAACTTTTCTAATTAAATGATATTTTACAATTCAGAATAGATTTTCAGTAAACTGTGTTTGTTTGACAAAAACAAATTGATGATTTAAATTTTCCAAGGAATCTTGCTTTTAACTAATATAGATACGAAGACTCAGGAAATTTATTTCTTCATAATTTCATAAAATTAAGTGGTGGTAACAGATGTAAGAAAAAAACCCAAACAAACCAATTTATCAAGACTTTTTAAAAAAGTTTTGAAAATAATTTCCTTCATTTGTGAATAAGTCTTGAAAATTTCATAATAATCAAACAGTTATTTGTTCTATGCAAGTATTTTCAAAACAATGTGTTTTGTTACCACAAAAAAGACCCTAAATTTCTCATACTAATCTTTGACCCAGTTGCTGAATAAGAAAAATAAAATTTTTGACAAAAGTTTCAAACGTGGTGGAAAGGATTAAAAAATTAATAATGAAAAAGTATCTGTTTTTTTGTCTTAATAATAAGAGATTTTAATGAAAAAAACTTATTTTATCATATGTTGTTTTTTAGAAAATTTTTGGAAGTACATTATATATATATATATATATTATGTCCACATAGATAAATGGTTAGAATATTTACTTTCTAACCATCAGAACTGGTTTCAAATCTCACCATGGTCGATTTGTCAGGAAGGAGACTTCCTGATATTATTAGAATGGTCACTCCCAGCATTCGGCACCTTTGGGAAGTGCCTGAAAAACTACACCATGGGTTGACCCAAGCCTTGTGAGTGAAATTGAGTAGACAGAACACTTGGGAACTGTCAATAGCTGTCCTAGCACAAAGCCACAAGTCATCGTGGCTGAGGGCTTGAGCGTGCTGGCCTTATTCAAATAGTTGATCACGCTAGATAAGATGCTCTCTCACAGAAACTGTAACTGAAGTCTACTCAACATTGTTGCAGTATAAAACACAGGTGGGTTCTGCAAGTGTTGAGCAAACATAAAATGCGCCTGAGCGAGCGTCTGCAATAGACATTGGTGAGCTGCCCAAGTAGACTGGTATCCTCGAATACAAGTGGCCAGCTGTTATGTGTGTATGTATGTATGTATATATAATATATATATATATATATATATATAAAAAAATATACTCTTAATGTGTGCTATATTTATGGGATAAAGTGCTCAGTATCGGAGATAGTGTCTGTAAATATAAAAGTGAACATTGAAGTCAACACTTAAAGGTGACAGGCTGTTTCATGCTAGACACAATCGTGGCCTGATGATTATGTGAGGATGTCTAAACATCTTACCTGAAAACCTGGCAAAAAAGAAATTTAGTTAGTTCAGTGGCTTTTTAGATATTGAACATTTTGTGTGGTGGATAATTATGCTGTTATATAATTTGGGCAATTTTGCTGTTACGCCTGGTATGTATGTATGTATGTATGTATATATATCTATGGGAGGGATGGTGGATAGTGGCTTGGACTGAGGAATCAGAGAGCAGAGTTCAAATTCCAGTTGATTCCATTACATTCATTTACATGCTAATACTGTTGGGAAAGATATTAATCCTCTTCTCTCTTCAGCTATGGGTAAATGGTACTACAGACTGGGTTCTATAGCCCTGGATGCCAACTGTTCTAGGAGAAGGAAAACTCTGAATTCAAAATCTGTGGTGGGTTGTTTGGGGAAC
>OZ038498.1:34019378-34036878 GCA_964036315.1 Acanthosepion esculentum
ATGTGGGCTCTGTAGGTGTTGAATAAACACAAATGCGCTTGAGCAAGCATCTGCAACATGGATTGGCTAGCTGCCCTAGTAGACGGGTATCCTCAAATATGAGTGTCCAGCTATTTTATATATAATATATATATATATATATATATATATATTGTGTGTATTTAGGCAGCATTTTTTCATTCATACATGTTTCATTAAATAATATAGATAAGTGTTGTCTATATATTTTATGTAAGTTTTTTTCATATAGTCTGATAAGCTTAACATTATCATTAAACAATGAAAGAAAATCACAATATTGATACATATTTTTTTTTTAAAAGCTTAGATTGAATTAGATTAGAAAGCTTAGATTTTCTTTCATTGTTTAATGATAAAGTTATTAAGCTTATCAGACTATATGAAAAAACTTACATAAAATATATAGACAACACTTATCTATATTATTTAATGAAACATGTATATATATATATATATATATATATATATATATATATATATAAAATATAGTAGTGTAAAGATTATCATTGTGGAATTGGTGTGCTCTGTTTGGATTCCAGTTGATTGCGTCTCGTTCCCTTCATGTCAATGTTCTTAGAAAAGACTGGAATTCATTTTCCCCTAGCCATTAATTAAAACTGTCAGAGTTTTGAATAAAGAATTGGTTTCAGATAAAATGCAAACATGAAACCCATATCATGAACACTTACCTTTTAGGAATGATACCAATAATCAATTAAGCTACCAAAATTTAGCAAGATCTTCATCTGCAACCTTTCCATCACCTACCTTTTATTGCAAGAATATTCCATACTTTTATTTATATATATATATATATATATATATATATATATGTGTGTGCTTGTTTTGAAAAATTAAAATTTTCAGGCACACTGGGTTGTATATTAATATGTTTTTGTTTTATTATTTCAGTTAAGTTTGTTGACTAATTTTGGCCAGCATGGCCATCATCAGGAGAAAAAGAAACAATCCCTGCTTGTTAGTAGCAATAAACTACAAGAGTGAATGATTGTTTCTAAAGAAAGGGAACTTTATCTCTAGTTTTCATTTGTTTTTTTATCATTAATTTTGATCAGTCCTTGTAGTTGGTCAAATGGCCCCCTTGAAGTTGTTTTTAAGATATATTTATTTAACTGCTAGGTTTTTATGTATTGTGTAGTATGTGCACTGTTCTTTAAGAATTTTTATTTAATTCTCTTGGTTACATGGTTTGCCATGTTTCAAGTGATGGTATGCCACAAATCCTCTGGTGATAATATGATCTGTTAAGTTGCTGGTCATCCTTCCAGTGGTTCTCAGTGAATTGTCAAATGGTCTGTTGTTGAATCTCAGCTGAAATATGATTATTTTTATTCAAAATAAATAGTCCAACATTTACCTTTACTGACACACTACAAATAATATTCTTTTGTATCTGTCTATATTTCTGAGATGAGGTATTATGTACACTATTTACATTATTAGGACTATTGTCCTTATCTTTGTTGCCATATTTATTACGTTTCAGCTGTGGTACGCTCCAGCCTTCTTCAGGTGGTTGGAATGTCAAACTGAACCCATTATTTTGCTCACTGGGTAGACTGTTCTAGTTATCCACTGTGCCATGTGTCTTTGAGGACACATAGCACAGTGGATAAAGGCGTTGATTAGATCCAGTGACAGAACCCAAAGAGTGTGAGTTCAATACCCGGTTAAGGCAGTGGAGAACTTGGAGAGGGGAATTAACAGGGGATAACTGATAACTGACATCTAATAAACATGGCATGTGGAACTAGAACAGTCTACCCCAGTGAATGAAATAAAGGGTTCAGTTCGACATTCCAACCACCTGAAGAAGGGTGGAGCGTACAACAGCCAAAACATTGTAATAAATATGTCGACAAAAAATGAGGACAATAGTCCGAATAATGTAAATTGTGTAATATTTTTTTGTTTAGTGCTTTTTTTTGTTTCACATTTGCTCCACTGGTGATCTTTGTTACTGTCAATTATAAGGCTTTTGTAAGTGAATGGAAGTGTGGACTTTCTGTTTGTTCTTTAAAGAATCCAGAAAGGCTTTAAGTTTTTCAAAACTTTTCACAAGAGAGAAACTGATTCTCTATTCTGCTTACACCTTGGAGAATGATAACTGATTTTGGACCATTGGTCATCAGGGTACCTCCATACATAGGTAACCTTTTGTGTATTGAAATGTATGTAACATTGAGTCACTTAAAAACATCCTTCATCTTGGCACACACATACAAAACAAGTTTGTTTTTTTTTTGCCTTTTTTTGGAACAATTAATTGCTTCATTTCCTTAAAAAAAAATGATTTCTCTTAAAATACAGCTACATAAGAGGGGGGGAAAAAGTGATCCTATTTTCTCTGTGAATTTATTAATTTTGTTTTCTCGTTTTATTTTGCCCCCCATCAAGTAAGATTGATATCTTTTCCTTTACGTTGCAATAATTGGTCATAAAATTTTCATCAAATAATTTGACAAAGTCTATTTTTCTTTTTCTTTTCTTGGTGACTTTTTCAGGTAGAACTAAAAATGAAGTAAAAGGGGACAGAAGGGAGACAACTCTAGATTACTACTGCAGCTCCTTCTTTTTTTTTTTTTTTTTTTGTCTTCATTATTTTTAATTATGTTTGTCTCTTTATTTTTAATTTTTCCCTTTCTTTCATCTTTGTAATTTTTCCAAAATCTCCCCAAATCTTAATGAACATACTAGCTTCAATTCATAGTTCAAAAGAGATTTTCAAATGAGAACAAAAAAAAAAAAAAATTACAAAAAAAAACTGTAAGAAACATCTTTTCCTTTCACCACCATTTCAACAATGAACTTGTAATTTAGCAAAATGGTTTTGTTTTAACTGGGAAATATGAAAAATAAAAATGATTGAAGAAAAAAAGTTTAGATAAGCTTATTAATGTGGAAGAATAAGTGAATTCTTGACAAAAAAAAAATGTCTGTTGCTTTCGTTGTTCTTGATCTTGCTTTCTTTTAATCTTCATAACAATGTAACTATGACGACAATCGGAAATATATCATATTCGAGATATCAAGGAAATAAATCTTCCCTCCAGAAACTTTCTTCAACTCAGAAAAATAATTATCATTACATTCTCTCTTTCTTTCTCTTTGCACACACCCATTCACTCTTATTTCATTGTTTCTTTCTTTCTTTTCTTTCATCAATTTTTCTTCTCATCTTTTCTCTTTTCTTTCACTCTTCTGTTTTTTCCACTCTTTTGCTCTTTCTCTCTCTCTCTCAGCTCCCTTCTTGTCTTTGCTATTTTGTTTCTTTCTTTTATTGTCTCTCTCTGATTCAATCAGATATTCTCTTGCTCCTTAACATTACTCTCTCTCACTCTCACCTTACTAATGATTCTTTGTTTTCTTCTTTTTATAGTTCTCCTTTTCTCTTTTTCTTTTTTATTATTTCCCCCCTTATTCTTTTTGTCATTAACCCCAAAATAATAAATGTCAGATAATCTTAGTATATTTAATTTTTTTTCTATTTTTGTCCTTAATTTTCTTATTGACTTAGAAATGTTAAATTAAATACAGTGTTATATACATGCATACATCCGCACAACATATATACCTGTATAAAGATGAATATGCTCCAAGTTCTCTATATTATGAGATTTAAAGGTTGTGTGTTGGTGCATTGTAGGTGTGTGTTGGGTATATGGTAGGTAAGTGCATTTTCATATGTAAATAATTAACTAGGAAGCATGCAAAACTTTGGTTTCTACTACAGACTGTTTATTCTTTTTTTTTTATATATGAGTTGTAGTAAAAAAAAGTTCTCAATGGCTCTTTGGTATGTCTGTTTTCCTTTTCTGGTCCAGAACTTTGTGTAAGTAAGAATAAGCATTGTTATAATGGTCAAGCTCTAGTCAGCCTTGCACAGAGTTGAAACCACCAAAGAAAAGTTTGTACTCACTTTATTGTTGGAGGGTCAGCATGGTTATAATAGTTGAGCTCAAGTCAACCTTGTGCTGAGTTGGAGTGACCAAAGAAAAATTTGGTTTACTTCATAGGTGAATCTGTGGGAAGGCACATGCCAAGGGAAAAGAAAGATCTGTGGACCGGGAAATGAATGTGCCTCCCTACAGGGATGTTTTTTTCCATGTTTTGCTATATCTTGGAACATTAGGGAGAATGAGAATGAGGAAGAAAAATGTTTGTTTTTTTTATAGACTTATATAGACTTAAACAGCACATTAAATAGCTATCAAAATATGGTAATGATATGCCACAATTAAAGACAAGAATGAAGTTTACAATCAAAAAATGAAATGCATATCCATGTTCTGTTTTTTAAATTATTTGTAAATGACTTTTTATGGAAGATAAGTCATTTCCTGTTGCTTTTTTCAGTTTTGAATTCAGATTAGTACTTTACCTAGACTAGTTGCTACTGCAAACAAGACAGCCCAGTATTCACAGATGAGATTTTTCTTTTAATCAAATTCACCCAAAGTAACGCAGTAAAGACACAAGAGGTTACTGAGTGTGGAAGCATTAGAAAACAGAAACAATTACTAAGGAATGATTACACTAGGAGAGTAATCAGGAGGACAGTACATAGCGATTGACATTGCATTTATTTTTTTTCAGATTAAAGTTAACTGGAAAGCATGAACCTGGAAGAGAGTTCCACAAGCAAGAAGGGCAAGAAGAGAAACTGTTCACATAGACCTTACGCCTACATCTAGCTAACTTAATTGTAAATTGATGAGACCTTGAAGCCAGTCTAGTACTGAACTTTAATTCATAAAGTCTAGGTATCATAGTGAAGAGTTCATCTGAACAATTACCATGAAAGTATTTATAGAAAAGGCACGGGGGCAACTTTACAGCAGTGGGAAAGTGATTGAAGCCTGAGATGCCATGTCATGACCAATAATATTGCTGATTCTTCTTTGGATCTTATCCAGGATCTCTAAATATGTTGCAGAAGCACTGGACCACATATATATTATGCCTTTTGATTCCTTGGCGAACATAGGGCCACCTTTTTGTGGTTTCTGTTAACAAGCCAGTTTTTTAACTCAGTAGCTGGTTAGCCTATTGCACAACCCCTAACTTGGATGATCAGGGTGTGTCTTTTGTCTAACTCCTACCCGACAGACCTGTTGAGCTTGGTTGGACCTTCTGAGGGGCAAAGTCCCCACCCACATAGCTCTGCAGGTCATTGAAGCATGCAAGCTGTCAAGGCGATACACCATCTGGACAGACTGGATCATGACTATTTACATTATTCAGACTATTGTCCTCATCTTTGTCACCATATTTACCTTATTGAAAATGATTAAAGCAATATCCCTACTGTATGGATAACGACTTTTAAATTGAATTTAATAAAAATTAAATAAAATGACCTATAATTTATTAAGAAACATAAACATCACACAGCATTTAAAACATATCACATTAATCTGTTTCAACTTTTAAGCCTGCATACTTATTTAGTTTTTAGAAATTCACATTCAAGTAATGCACATTCAAATTGAGCCAAAGATTTTTCTATTACATATTCCTATGCATTTCCTGTTCATCAATATGTCCATACAGCCGGTATAAATAAAAATGACAATGTATCAAGTAGATAGTCCGAGTAACAGTCCAAGTAGCAATCAGAGTAAAAGTCAGAGTTAATAGAGTAAGAGGTGTCATTAAGTAATCTTCCCATGTATAGTCTATTTCCTGTCATGTGAAAACAGTCTTCAAAGAAGAATTTTGATTAAAAATTTCTGGAACAAATTGGATTTACATTATATGTGCTTTCTTTATTTTTTCTTTGTGGATGAGTTTAATATTTTTATTAAAAGGCCATATTTTCACTCTCTTTTTCCATCCACGAGCTAGTGTGTTGGGAGAGTTAGGTGATAGTGTAAAAGGGCAAACTTAATATTGAGCTTCTATTAATTTTATGTTAATTTTGATTCAGACATAAATAAAATTAAAACTCTTGAAATGCCATTTTTATATGAATGTTTGTTGCTTCAGTTTAAACTTGCTGTGTATTATGAGGAATACTGTATACTTGTGTACAAGGGAGGTCAGCATCAAAATGGGAATTTTCATTAGCATGTCCAATTTAACGAACCCGGTGCAATGTCCACTTTATGTTAACTTTGCATTTAAGACTCAGCCATTCTGATAGTTTGCTCAAACAACCAGAAACCAAAATGTTCAAAGATTTAATCACATTGTCAATGGAGCAAAGATATAAAGCCAGTGTCTATATAAACCCTGCGTCCATATAAAGGTCTGGGATGGGTAAGGAAAACTGGTTTAGCTGGTCACTTATTGTTTTGAATGTTTACAAAATACAGTACAGGGAGAGAGGATTGAGACAGGAATAATGATAATGTAATGAAATAATAAATCTGTTTCATGTTTTTTTATTAGTTTTTTTTTTTGTTTTTCCAAACACAACCATTTCCTTCAGTTTAAATGACTTTCTGAATTTGCTGTGTGCATATTCATTGTATTGTAAAACTTTAGGCTTTGTTTAGGGTGGAACTTGTGTCAATAATGGAAGCACTTTTCTTCTTTGTCCTAATAACTTTTAAAAGAGGAAAGTAAACATATACAATACCAAACACGACAGTGTTTGGCTGGGTACATCCAGGGCCATGTTTTCTTTATTCATGTTTATATAATCAGGCAGGTAGTTTTTGTTGTCTTTGTTGTGTGACAGAGACAACTTTTCACATTATATATTACTTCACTCATGTATATACACATATATATACACACCTCTGTACATACATGCACTATACATATACACACACACACATATATGGACATAGGTTTCAGTTTAATTCAGTATACCAAAGAATGCTTATAAGCACTCATTTATATATATATATATATATATATATATATATATATATATTTATATATATATATATATATATATATATATTTATATATATATATATATATATATATATACACACCACACATTTATATATATATATATATATATATACACACCACACATTTTTATATATATATATATATATACACACATCACACATTTTTATATATATATATATATATATATACATACATCACACATTTTTATATATATATATATATATATATACACACATCACACATTGTTATATATATATATATACACATCACACATTTATATATATATATATATATATATATATATATATATATATATATATATATATATATACACATCACACATTTTTATATATATATATATATATATATATATATATATATATATGAAATTCTAATAGCTGGCCACTTATATTTGAGGATACCCGTCTACTAGAGTGGCTAGCCAATCCCTATTGCAGACGCTCACTCAGGCACATTTGTGTTTGTTCAACACCCACAGAGACCACCAGTGGTTTACACTGCAACTATGTTGAGCAGACCTTAGTTACAGTTTCTGGGAGAGACCATGTTATCTCGTGTGATCAACAATCTGAACAAGGCCAGCATGCTCAAACCCTCAGTCATGATGACTTGTGACTTTGTGCTAGCACAGCTATTGATGGTTCCCCAAGTGTTCTGTCTACCCAGTTTCACTCACAATGCTTGAGTCAATTTGTGGTATGGTCTTCAAGCACTTTCCAAAGGTGCTGCACACTGGGATCATCCCCCTCCAGACTGATAACATCAGAAAGTCTCCTTCCGGAGAAATCAACCATGGTGTGTATGTATATATATATATATATATATATATATATATATATATATATATATATAATATAAAAACACACACATACGTGTGTGTGAGTGTGTCTGTGTGTTTATAGTATGTATAATACTATGTAAAACAAAAGTGGAGATGACATTCTTATAAATGATGCATAATCTTTCTTAGGTTCAGCTTCATTTTTTTCTTTTTAATTAATTCACCCCAAGCAAAGTGACAATGCCACTTGGTCTCAAGATGCTACTGGGCAAAAAAAGAGAAAGAAAAAACTACAAAAGGCACCAGAAACCCAATCCTAAACAGAAAACAAGGGATAAACATCTTCTCCTGTTCAAAAGACAAAGTTTAGAATGAAAGACAAAACTGGGTACAAGGAAAATGTGTTGGATTTTTCAGGATGAGAGGGGCAATAAATTAAAATCTAACAGACAAAATATATATATATATATATATATATATATATATATATATATATATATATATATATATATATATACCAAAAAAATGCTTTCTGGTTTTCCAGTTGTTGAATCTGATATATTAATTTAATGCCCTGCTTATCCCCCTAAAATACCAAAGCATTTTGCTTACATAGTTTTGTTTTACATTTGAACCTGAAGAAGCTAAACCCAGCATATCTCAGCAAAATGCATTGATTATAAACTTTTACACTTGAAAGGCATGTGCCATCAATATTTACTCAGGGTGGGTAGCTTATGGCCTTTATGTAGTAAATCTACAAAAATATAAAATATTTTGAATTTTATGCACAATAATAAGAGTAACCTTCATAATTTTGTTGGATTAGGTGCATAATGTGCCACAGAAGGAAAACATAGCTGCTGATCTATTTTATTCAGGGTAGACACTTCCTACCTAGACAGCATGTCCCTGATATATATATGGGAATGCTGAAAAATTCTTGACCTCACCTGTTTCCTAAATATGTGGCAGAAACTTTTCAACATCTGTGTGAAAAATAATAATATATATATAAATACACACACACACACAAATATGCATAATAATAACAATACTCATTAATGTATTAGAAAACACTTTACTTAGTAAATTACTGGAGCTTAATGCATGTATAGGCAAGCAGATTTTACAAACAAAGTATTCAGAAGAGCACATATGCTAGATTCTGTTCTACAAAGTGGCAGTTTTTGGGAAAACGTTGAGTGAAACTTTCTCTTTGCATTTGGAACATTGAGAAAATTAGGTATAGTGATAAGTTACCTACAGCAGCAATAGATTGGAAGTTGTGGAGAGTCATGATTGGCCAATTAAGTAGGAAAGCTAACCAGAAGTTGGCATTCAGGTGAAAATAATTTTAATGTTGAAATGGGTGAGCATGGTAAGTGGAACCAGAAAAATATTCACATCCTATAAAGGTGTCATAAAGTACGAACATCATATCCTATAAAGGTGTCATAAAGTACGAACATCATATCCTATAAAGGTGTCATAAAGTACGAACATCATATCCTATAAAGGTGTCATGAAGTACGAACGCTATATCCTATAAAGGTGTCATGAAGTACGAACATCATATCCTATAAAGGTATGATAAAGTATTAATGTCCTTCTGTAAAGGTATCATAATGATGAACGTCATATCTTGACCAAAATTAATTTCATGCTTTTACTCATATCTTACATATAGTATTTTCTGGAAATTTTCAGCTTGATATTAGCAAATTAGACAAGCAGAACTGTTAATTACTGTAAAACAATACTAAAAAATGAGGCAATATAAGAAAGAGTATGATGTCCTTATTTTCATGCAAAATCTGGATTATAAATTGTCAATAGATTTTTTTCCCTAAGAGTGAAAAAAAATAGGTGTTTGTAAATTTAAAACCGAAAATTTGTTGTTCTGACAATATCAAATATAGATTGGTAACATTTTTCTGGATAAAACTATTTTTTCTACTAATTTGACTGGGCTGTATACAGCAAATCATAGATAATTATCAATGTATGTTTTTTGTCACACAGGTAAGGTAAAGAGTTGAGATCTGTGTCCATATATGCATTCAAGATTCATGTAAATACATCATGGGGGGGGTAGAAAGAATTAACACTTACATATTTAAGAGGTCAGTGGATAAAAATATCATTTGACCAGAGTGTGGCATTTGTTAGAGGAGAGTATTAAAAGTTATAAATGCTGACCATGTACAGTTTATCAAGTGGGGAAAAAAAAATGAATGTTTGTATGTATCTATAACAAATGGTACCACATGCCACACTTGTCAGGGATGATGGTATTTACAGACACATATGCAAATGATCCATCTGTCACTGAAAAGATTATTTATAACCTTTTGAATATAAACACACACACACACAAACTTTTTTTTTTCATTTTGTATGTGCAAATAAATAATCTTGATGAACAATAGCATTTATAAACTTCATAGACATAATGTAAATATTCTCACTTATGCGTTTATATGAATATAGATAATTCAGTCTCGAAGGTAAATATTCAAGTGTGAACTGGCAGGTAAAATATACATACTGTTTTTTTTATTTATTTATTTTTTTAAATCATTTCATTCCAAGGAAGACAACAAAGTCAATAAAATGCAAGGGGTTACTGAGGATGAAAGGCAACTAAGAAAATGTTAGTGGATAGAAAGGTCAATAAACCAAACAGGATTCAAGGACTCAGAAGATTGTAGTTGTGAGGAAAGCAAGAATCTGAAAGAGAGTTCCACAGATGAGGAGTACAAGAGATGTAACTATTAGAATAGAACATCTGATTCTTCCTGCTTTTCTCAAACTTTAAAAGAATCAGATCAGGCTGAAAATGGAGAACTGCTGCAGGAGATGCCCGGTCGTCACCTTATAGTCTCTCTCTCGTCCTGGGTAACACGTTAAACTATGTGGAGCAGCAAGGCCTCTGATCAGAAGGTTTTGAGGAGCATGGAATCACCTCTTAATTGCTGGTGTTCCCACGTCCACCCTGACCCAGGGTGATAACACCTGTTACGGTCCCAGCTATAGACAAATAGTTAAACATTACCAGCAATACTTTTTTGAAAAAAATTATTACCAGCAATACAATTTTGAAGGAAATATATTACCAGAAACAGATTTTTGACAAAACAAAATATTTACCAGCAATAAAAAATTTTGTCGGCTTTAAATAACCAATTGAGGTTGATATGCTGTAAATCAAAATAAACCAAACCAATCTAAACCAAAGAATACATATTCTATTCATATGAATCTATTCTAAAAGTGTTGTCAACATGAAATAACCCATTGAGGTTGATATGCCGTTAAGCAAAATAAACCAAACCTTCCAGTTTCTATAGTTCAAAAGTGTCTCTGCGTCCTTGTATGTGACAAATTATTTTCCACACATTTATGTATAATCTGTGCTCTGTAACTCTCTACCTTGTCTATATTATTTAATGAAACATGTTTGTATGAATATATACTGTCTAAATATACATATATGTGTGTGATAGTAAAGATCTTACATACATAATAGAAGAAAATAAAAAGTCCTCTCAAAATTTCCTACTTCATTTTATTTCTTGTTGTGAAAGGACTTTGTGTATCTAAAAATTCCAATTTTTAACACAATTTCTCATGTTTCTGTTTTGTCTAAAGGACGGATAATATACAACAAATTTTCTTATTATTTGTCATCTCTCAAATTTCTATTATTGCCCTACTAATATATATATATATATATATAAAGTATGTGAGAAATAAGTGATTCTCACTGTTACAGTGCAATATTTTGCTTTATTTAATTGTAATATATGGAAAAATATTTGTGAATATGAAAGGATTATGATCAAAATAAGCATACATAATGTTTGTAATTTATTCAATCAAATATGTCTAAAAGAGAATTTGCTGCCTAAATACACACATGCATATACACACAGTGTGCCAAAAATGTATAGACACTTCAGGAAAGGAAAAACTTGTCTTTCATAGTTTTATCGAAGTAGAATAACACTCTTTACTGTAGTACAATAGTTTCTCTACAAATGGAACTGCATTAGCAGCCCTTAGACAAATTGAAAATTGAAAATGCATGTGCAGCAATCCCACTGGACACTTTGACTAACATCGCCCAAGCAGTAGTTTGCCATACTAATAAATGTATGGAGACTAAAGGCCACTATTTTGAGCATCACTTGTGATTGTAGAGCCTAATGGTAACTTGTATTAATCTTGTAATGTCTGAATAAATTTAGTATTACAATATCTATACATGTTTTTCCTTTCGTAAAGTGTGTACATTTTTTGACAGACTCTGTACGTGTGTGTGTGTGTGTGTATATATATATATATATATATATATTTTTAAAGTATGCTATATTTATGGAATAAAGTGCTCAATATCAGAGATAGAGCATATGTAAATATGAAAGTGAACATTGAAGTCAACACTCAGAGGTGACAAACTGTTTCAGGCCACATATTGTATTTTTCTTGACTATTTATCTATAAGGGTCAGTGTTGCATTGTGGATAATCTATTCTAATGGTTATTTTGGCTGGAGTGGTTTGTTAATTTATTATTTACTTTTATTTATTTATTTAGATTAGTTTATTTTTATCTGTTTTTGCTTATTTATTTTTATTTATTCTTTTCAGTTTTTGGTTTTTAAGTAACATAGTAAAAATTTGCTTTTGTATCTGCATTTTGAAATGAATTCTGATAATTTATTTAGTAGTTTGTTTTGGTCTGGGAAGGTAATTATTGCTATGTTTCCTCGAAGCAGAGTTTGCAGTTTTTGGGTTGATTGTTGTAGGCTGATGGTCTTTTCTTTATTTTCCATGATAGTTTTGGTGTGATTTGCTTTTTGTTTATAATTTCCCAGATATACTTGGAAAGCATTGTGCTGTTCATGTATTTACTATTTATGAAAGGTGTTTTGTGTGCATAGTTTTTTTGTTTCCAGGGTCCTTCAGTTATTCCTATGTATATTTTTTTCTTCATTATCTGATGATTTTACCATAGCTTGGTATATTACATTGTTTTGTAAGCAAAAAATAAATCTCTTTATAATTTACTTTATTAAAAATAATTAAAAACAAAAAAAAAAATGATTCATGTTTTACATAATGCCTTTTCAAATGCCTTATTTGAAGAAAAATATTTGCTAATTAAGGTTTTAATTCTTAATAAATTACTTTTATTCGATTATAAAAAAAGCTTTTATGGTGCTGAGTTGTCCTGGCACTCAGGAGGCAGTGTTGAGTTGTCCTGCACCCTTCAATGAGGCCTGAAATCTATTTGTCAAAATATTGTGACAAGATTGCATCATTATTTTAATAATTTAGGCTTACTCCATTTAGTGAACTGTTTCATTCAAGCTGTTGTCTACTTCCTGGACTTTGGGCTGATAAACAGTAGTCAAGTTGTAACCTTCTTTGAAGATTAAAATGCTGATCATCTCTGGAACCTGCTTTGAGTCAGTGGAACATTACATATAAACTGTTTATCAAATTCCTGATTACCATGGTAACAGTCATCAAATTATCCATTTAAATTGTCTCAGTTGTTTCCTGATACTTCCGAGCAGCATAGCCACCCACCAGGCAATCCTGATAGTGACATGTTCTTCTGGTATTTTTGCAGGGTATTGCTTGTTGATATGTTTACAAAAACATTCAGTCACATAAAATGCAAGTTCTTTCCTAAAAAAGAGAGAAAGAGAGAGAGATATGTTGCCACTGGACAAAAGCACTTGTTTCCTGCTTGTTTTATCAACACAAAATAGTCCTTGTTTGGATTTGTTTTTGTTGTTTTTCTTTCTTTCTTTCTTCCTATTTTTTTTTTTAAATCCTTCTCTGTACGTGACAGGAGCAATAACAGCTATTTGGAAAAGACTTGCTAATTTCTGTCTGCAGGTGTGTTTGCATCTATACGTACATGTTTATCTTAGTGGGATTGTCTTTGTTTTGCTATATATTACTACTTTTGTTTATAAAATTTGTTGGTTTTGTTTGCTGCCATTTATAAGTGTAATTTTTAAAAAAATATGTATAAAAGTATATATTTCATTTTATTCTCAGAGGTGTGCCTTTTAAACTAGTTAATCTTTTATGCGTATATCTAATTTGTTGTATAATTTCTAAGCTGGTGTGGGAGCAATAAATTACCTCTTGATTGTGTGTGTGTAGAGTGATTGAACGACAAAATGAGGAATTTTGTTCTTAGAAGCCTACAGTCAAATCATACTGAAAACACCAATCCTTGTTTGAGTCCTAAAGTTAAGCAGCATCAAAGCTGGTCAATACTTAGATGGAGGTCTGCTTGGAAATGCCAGTTACTGTAAGCAATCTCCTCCAATCTGAAATATATTTAAATAACTTGCAAAAGGTTGATAAGCCATGAAAACAAACCAATCGGTCAATCATCCTTAGAAGGAACTTCATCAGACGTTAGTTTAAAGAAATTTCTGCTGTGGATAAAATGTTATTAAGTTATTTTTTTTCATTAAATTAGAAGTAAAAACCTTCAGTACTTATTAAAGGTCATCTCAGAGTTTCAGAATTCTTCAGTTACTCAACACGATTCTTGACAAGAATGAGTTGACCTTCAATAAATAATGGATATTTTTACTTCTAATTTAATTATTATCATCACTCTAGTCTATATTGCCGTTCTGGGTATGACGATAAACTATATCCGCATACTGGGTAAGATGATAAACTACATCCGACAGCAAGGGCTCTGATCAGGAGGTTTTGAGGCGTGTGGAACCACCTTTTAATTGCTGGTGTTACCAGGTTCAACCTGACCCGGGGTGGAAGCACCTGTTAGGGTCCCAGCTATGGGCAAATAGTTAACCCCCAAACTCAGATCAAAACACTATGAAAGTGTAAAAATAGGTTTTAATACCAGAAAAAAATTATTATCAGCAATACATTTTTGAAAAACAAATATTACCAGCAATACATTTTTTGAAGAAAAAAATATTACCAGCAAAGGGAAATTCTTACCAGAAATAGATTTTTGAAGGAAAAATATTATCAGAAATAGATTTTTGGAAAAAAAATATTACTAACAATGAAAACGTTGTTGGCATTAAATAACCATTGAGGTTGATATGCCATAAAACAAATCAAATCAAACCAGCAATAAAAATTTTGTCGGCATTAAATAACCCATTGAGGTTTATATGCCGTAAAACAAACCAAACTAGTCTATATTGCATTCTTTATTGGCAGGAAGGAGTGTGCAGTTGGTATAATGGATAGCAGTTTGGAATGAGAAATTGGAGAGCCGAGTTCAAATTCTAGTCAGGTTTGTTATATTCACTTACATGCATATACTCTTGGGAAAGTTATGAATCCCTCTCTTCTCCCCCAGCTATGGGTTAAATAGTAGGACTTGTATCTGGAAAAATCATTGTTATTCCTGAAACTTATTAATGCAATATTCACTTTAAAAAAAATTATCATTATTGTCATAAAAAAACAAATAAATCTATAAATTATTGGCTGATATTTTATTAAATTTTATGTACTTTAAATTATATAATTTTACATGTATTATTTGCTAGTATTAATAGCTAGCATTATTATTTTAAATCCTTATATATACGTATATAAATCAGTTTGGAAAAATCCTATTTTGATATGTTTTACTGATGGATATGGTTCATAAGACAAAAGAATTTTATTTTATCCAAGTCATCATCAGTGAGACAAATTCTGATTCATTTTAAGTGTATCTATGTTTGACTTTTAATTTACCTGTATCATCATGAAAATTAATTTATAACTAATTGCAACTTAGTTCGTATTTTTATTTATTTTTTACTCATTTATTTTTCTTTTTTTTGTGTTTGGAACTCAAGGAGAGATGTATTTTTCTTTTTTTTTCTTTTTTTTGAAACTCCAAAAAATTAAGAGATTATAGTGATTTTACAAGTGTAGGTTAGATGTGGCACAAGGCCGAAAGTATGGCACACCCAGTTAGGATCAAACTCACTACTCAGTTGTAATTGTTCGAGCGAGACAAGCTTGTTAACCATTGCACCGTCTTGAGGTGCTCTTAACAGATTATACGTTTAACTGAACAAGTAAACATAAATATTGCTTAAAATATAATAATTTAATATAATTTGCAATTATTATTTCCTTTTTTTAATTTATTTGCACTTGTATATATATTTATTGATTATTTCTTTCAAGTTTTTCCACAGTTAACGGCTTTTTCTATATTAGTATTTATTTGTTTTTGTACAACTAAACTGAAGATAATTTGTCTTATTTTTACTTTGTTTTAATTTACATAACATTATATTTATCAATTTTGCCTTTTCTATTCTCCTTTATTTTTTATCATTTGATAGTTTAGGTGTTAGTACTGTCAGAAAGGTAATACAGATTATTTTTTTCATAATATCCAACTATTTTAGGCTTAAATTCCATTTTATATTTTTCTTTTTCTTCCTGCTATCTTTTTCCACAGTCATCAGACTTTTTTTATATTTGTTTACGATTCTTTTGTAATTTGTCTTGCTTTCTAGTGTTTTTGTTTATTAACTGTTATATATATATATATATATATATATATATATATATATATATATATATATATATATATAGCTAGGGGTTAGAATCTCCAACTGATGCCAAATCAGTCGGGTTTCAGTCCAGGTTTGAAGCGATCAGATATCTAGTCAAACTGATGAGCTGTAATACAGCAAAACAGTCTATCTGTGGATGACAACTATATATATATATATATATATATATATATATATATATATATATATATATATATATATGTATGAGGCACAGAGGAGTAATGGATACTGGCTCGGATTGCAGAATTGGAGAGCAGAGTTCGAATTCCAGTTGAATCCATTATATTCAGTTACATGCTAATATCCCCGGGAAAGGTATGAATCCTCTTCTCCCCCACCAGCTATGGGTAAATAACAGGACAGACTAGGTTCTATAACCTTGGATGGCAAGAAGTCTAGGAGAAGGACAAATTTGAATTCAAAATCTGAGGAGGGTTGTTTTTGGGACTGTGTGGCATGTAGTGCACTAGGTCTCTGTATTCGACCCTTCAAAAAGTGTGGTTGGTTCTGCACAAAGCTTTCACCACTATAATCAGATCATATGTGCAAGTGTCTGGCTGTCAGTTTCTAGGAACTGAGTTGCTTGACCCTCATACATCGATAAATGATGGGAGAGTGTAGCGCACACACACACATATATATATATTTTAATGTTAATTTTTTGTTTTGTTCTAAAATGTATGTAATTTTTATATATGTACATTATTTATGCTACAAAGGTTGTCATAGCTGAGTGACAGGAGTAAGGACAATCACCAACTGTCTGTAAAATGTTCCCATGGCATGTGTCTCAAATAGTCTTTGACAACTAAGTCCAGCTCCAAGCTAGAGAAGAGATAAAGGCAGACCACAGGCACTTCATAATGAGTTTTAAAGTCAATGGAGCTTATCAGCCCAGAAAGACAGTACATCTAGGAGAAGGAAAACCACAATTCTAAACCTCTACTCCCTTGTGGCCATATCTAAACATGGAGCTGACAGATTTCCAGCAACTCGTGCTCCGGATGTAATACGCTGTATTCTTTTGGATCTTATTAATACAGCCAAGAATGAGTGGTGGTGGGGGATGTAGTCTGGGCAACACATAGCCTCGTATATAACATCACCCAGCCCTGCACCCTAAAGAGGTCAGTTCAGTGTCACCACCAAAGAACTGAATTTGACCAAATAGGGTGCTACCATTG
>OZ038498.1:34041878-34059378 GCA_964036315.1 Acanthosepion esculentum
TTGCTCTACTCTGTATTGAGCACTCTTTTAAGAATAGTATTTGTTGGTTATTAGAATTTATTCCGTATACGCCAATCCTATACTTGGGTATATAATATATATATATAGGTTTGGTACAGATGGAATAAAATTCCAATAATCAAAAACACTATTCTTAAAAAAACGCTCAGTACAGAATAAATAGAGCAAATAATATTTATTCAAAATTATAACACATATATATATATATATATATATATATATATATATATATATATATATATATATATAGGGTGGGTGGAAAGAAACTCCATATTTAAAATTGTTAATAACTTTATTATTTATTGGTTGATTTTCATAAAACAGGTTTTATTTTGAACAGCATAATGTTAGAAATACGGTAAAGGGTTAAAATTCTTCCTCTTACACATTTTCTTAGAATTTGGGTGTTGAAGGATGACGACTTTTGTGGATGTCTGCTACTAAAGATCCCGTACTCATCAGCTTGGAATTACAATTTCTGATGGTTTTGGCATCTACTGAAGCACAAATTCCATGAACACTGTGCCGCCATCTCTACACTTGAACCAGAAACTGCCACACTTTGTAACGGGATGCGAGCTGACCATGCTCATGCAGTGTCAGGTGTCAGGCCATTCTGGGCTTTACTTGTCAGTCTGATATAGAAATTAGCAATGAAATTCTACCACTTCAGAGATCTCAATATATTTTGTTTCATACAAATTTGGTGATATTAATAAAGGTTATAAGTAATTTTCAATAGGGCGTTTATTTCCACCTACCCTCTGTGTGTGTGTGTGTGTGTGTGTATATATATGTATATATATATACATACACACACACAGAGCTGAACACATGCTAACATTGTGCTTGTGAGTACTGTTCGTATGTAGTTTTTATTAGTGTTTTATGCATTTTATTTGCACCTTCCAATACATTTCACACTTTGTCTTGATTTAATTTTTGATTGTTGGTTTAAGATGTAATTGCTAAGTTTCTTTTGTATGTTTCATATCTTTTACATTCGTTATTTTCCTCTTCATTGCCTCCCTTGTGTCTGTCTGTATCTTTTATTCTTTTCCAATTATCTTTCTTTTATCTATATTCACCCACCCCACCAACCCATTAGTTTAAACCTACCTTCACTCTTACATACCTAAATAGACACACAAAAGCCTTTCCTCAATTGTCTCTTGTTTCTTTCTCCTTTTCTCTAAATTCCAGGAATCTAAGCAAACTAAAAATAATGACTTTATTCGCTTAATTAAAAATTCTCTTTGGAATATGGTTTTTGGCCGGCAAAACATGTAATATGTATAAAAAAAACTATAAAAGAATAAAAAATCTAACTGTTCTAATTACTTCCTAATATTTTTAAAACAATCATTTTTTTTAATTTACTTTTTGTGTATAGTTTGAGCCATTTTTTCTTTTCTCTTTTTTTCATTTTGAAACTGCAAAGCACATTGAGAATATTCTGTGTATAAAATGTTTGATTACATAAATGGTTTTTTTGTGACTGCTGGAAGTATATTCCTTAAAACACTAGAAAGTGTATTTAATAAGTTTGGAAATATTTTTGGAAATATTTTTGAAAATTGGCCAACAGAAGCCATTTTCATCAGGTTTTTATTGTATGTATTTTGACCAGAAGGTCACATGATGAAGCAAAGTTTTCATTTGTCATTACGTTTCTTTTATTTGGAAGGAAATATTTATGATAATCAGAAAAATATATATTTTTATGGTTTTTTTTTTTTTTGTTTTTGTTTAGATGTAATTTTTTTGCTTTGAAATTAATCATATCAGCATTTTTCTAACAGAATCATTAACAGAATGTTTCAAAAGCAATTGGCCATAGTGGGAAGGTATTCTGCCATTTTTTATTTTGTGGCCAGATGAGGAAATTAAAGACAATTATATGTTGGAGAAGTATCAATGAAATATTTTTAAAAGCATTTTCTTATGTTACAAATTTTTTTAACCTTTGTCCTCAGTTTTTTTCACAGTCAGTTTGATACTGATTAAAAAACATAGATGCTAAATTTTGCACTAGTGTCCTTGAGAAAGGGATGAATTGATTTCTTTCCAACCTTCAATGCTGGCTTTAGGTTAAATAGTAGAGTAGAGTCCTTACACTGTAAAAATGTAAGACTAGCGTACTTTATCATTGCTTCATTGTATGGAACCCTAGAATTTACTGCATTTAGTTTAGTGCGGCACAAGACTACCAAAGTAGAGCACTTATTAAAGACAAGTCCAAAAGCTGTGCAGGTAGAGTAATGGAAAGTGGAATCAAAAAGGCATTGATCCTTCTTTTCTCCTCTCCGCTACAGGCTAAATAGCAATGTAGACTAGCCTTGGTTAGCAACCAATCTTGGAGAAGGACAACTCTGTTTCCAAAGAAATCATTGCAATTAACAGAATAATAAAGAAAAGCAATCTGGAGAGGTATAATTGCTTAGATCCAAAAAAAGAATTAGTAATTTTATTGGTCCTGATCTGGCTCCTCAACTTTAGTCATTTTCCCACTGGCGTAATGTAACTTCCCTGTGCCTTTTCTATAAATAATTTGACGGTAATTGTTTGGATGAACTCTTTCACTATGGTATCTAGACTTTGTAAATTTAAGCGCAGTACTGGATTGGTGGCAAGATCTCCTCAGTTCACAGGTGAATTGACTAGATGTTACTGTAAGTTCTATGCTAACAGTTTCTTTTCTCACTTGTGGAACTCTCTTCCGGCTCCATAATTTCCAACCCACTTTGATTTTCAAAAATTTTAATGCAATGTCAGTCATTATCTACTGTCTTCTATTGTTTTTCACTCCTTAATAATGGTTTTCTTTAATCTCATCCTGTCACACTAAGTAACCTCTTGTGTCTTAGTGGCTTTACTGCTTTGCATGGGGTGAAATGATTAAAAAAGAAATACAAACTGTTAAAAAAAAAATCCTGAGGCAACATGGCATTAAAAAAAATAAAGATGGTATTAGTCCTTAATGCTATATATATATATATATATATATATATATATATATATATATATATATATATATATATATATTGATAATATTAGTGGTAAATAAACACATTCATATGCAATCATATATATATATATATATATATATATATATATATATATTGATAATATTAGTGGTAAATAAACACATTCATATGCAATCATATATATATATATATATATATTGATAATATTAGTGGTAAATAAACACATTCATATGCAATCATATATATATATATATATATATATATATAATATTAGTGGTAAATAAACACATTCATATGCAATCATATATATATATATATATAATATTAGTGGTAAATAAACACATTCATATGCAATCATATATATATATATATATATATATATATATATATATATATATTGATAATATAATGGTAATTAAACACATTCATATGCAATCATATATATATATATATATATATATATATATATTATAATTAAGTAATTCATCAAGTCTAGAAGAAACCTTAACAGAATGCAGAAAGCACTGGATGGCCGTTTTGTCCTATATTTGGGACTCATCAGCAGTATGTATCCACTACTGAGAATTGAAACCCAGACAATTATGTTATCAGGCAAATGTCATACCAACAGGCCTCGGTGACGAAGAGGTAGCAAATTATCACACACACACACACATACATACATACACACACACACACACACATATATATATATATATATATATATATATATATATATATATATATATATATATATACATTTGTTCTTCTAGCACAAGTCCCATGAGCCACTCAAAATAGACAGTTACTGAATGAGGTTGTTCTAGGGGTATACAGGGAGGAAGCAATAGGTGCATATTATGAGAATATGTAGGATAGATAATAGTTGACCCTAAACTTGAAGAGGTTAAGATTTTAGTGAAGCATCCTTCCAGGTGGCTATTCTACAATGCAATAGGTCAAGAAAAGAAGTTGCCTTCGGTGAATTTCCTCCTCCTCAACAGAATACGACAAGATTGAAGATGAAGGGGGTATGTGGTATGGCATGTCTTAGCTGTGAAGGTCTGAACTGGGGAAACCAAGGAATATAGTTCATCCGAAGATCTGCCATGAAAATAGCAATTAAGCAATGAGAGGCTAAGAATATTTTGTTTGTTGGGGAAAGGCATAGGGTGGAAAACAATACATCACCCACAAGGTTACACAAACACTATTGAACTGTGTCATTGCTGGACAGTGAAAGAGTTGGCAGCAATACTGTATTTTTGGTCAGATCTGGTTCTTGTAAAGATAGAGCAGGGCAGGAGTAAGGTACTTTCTAGAGAGGAACAAGAAACCCACCGTTTTTCAAGCCTCTTTAGCTGTGAACTGTATAGAGAAGTTCCAATTGATGTCTGGTGTGAGTTTGACTTCCAATAGATATTCCAGGCAAGGTGCATCATTGGGAGAACAACCTTTCATCATGACTGAAGAAAAATCTGTTCACTGATGATGAAATGTTATTAGCTGGTCTTGGAGGTATTGAATGTTGCAAGTCAGTTCCTTTCATATTGAGCTGTGTAAGCCAGATTGCCAAGATGAGATCATATAAAACTGTTCTGATCCCAAGTGCTTTACTTAGAGCAACTGAGTAGAGATTGTTTCAAGATTAGCATAAATATTATTCTCCATGTAAGGTTGTCATATTCCCTAAAAAAATATATATAAGCCACAAGATAAAAGTAGCTAATCATGAAAATTGCCACCAAAGAAAAGCCAAAGAGAAGATGATTCTCAGAGTCAACACATTTGCTTTACGAAAGCTGCTCATAAATGACCATGTCAAATTCATGGCTACACTAATCCACTCCAGGCCTCTTTTAACATCACCACCATGACCTCAGTCAATCCACCAGACACACATATCAGCTTGAGATCTACCATTCTCCAAATCACAGTACCTCACCCATATCAACATTCTGCTTGCATCTTCTGTATCAGCAATACAAAGGAATTTTGTATTTATAATTCTTGTCATCTTTTCCTTTCTCCTCATTGACAGCACTGTTTCATTTGTTCTTCTCTACTACCATACCTGTGTTTATAGCAAATGTTACTAATGAAAAAAATGAGACTGAATCTCTTATATATAACTTACCATTTTATCCATATTTATATTCTTCTATGCTTGTAAGAGATGGCATACTCTCACCTCTAGAGTGGGTGTTTATATATCAACCCGTTATGTTTTTTCTCATGCATAAATACATTAGGCATTATTCTGGTTCAGTCATGTGTTCACCTGTTGGTGTCAACCACTGATATCCTGCACTTTCTGGCTAGAAGGTAATCCCTCAGGTCAGTCTGTCAGTGCACTTGGCTTCTGTGATATCACTCTGAGTGCAAATTATCTTTGGGCATGATCTGGAGTGATTAACATATATCAGTTTTAATATGTTTATTTAATCCTAAACAAATGAGATTTTTGAAGTTTAAATGCTGATTCACTTGATAATAGTTTTTGCCATAGATTGTTGAACAGATAATAAATATAAATTGTTTCCTGTTTCCCTGAAATTCAAAAGAATTGCTAAGAATCGCAGCAAGTGAGAAATAATTGATATTTAGTTTTAGATATCTATAGATTAAATTATCAAGGATTTCTCAAATTTCTTGACAGTCAATCCAATAGAATGTTGATTTTTTTTTCTTTTTATTATGAAATAAACAATTAAAGGAGGGCCTCTATGATCTCATCTGTAAGTTGGATAAACAGTTTGATAGTTACAAAGTTTAACCAAGTACAATACAAATTCAAATAGTTGATAAAGAAAAATGCTAGTTGAAAGATTGTTGTATACTGATATTACAGTTGGGGGGGGGGTATCAAGCAAATATCTGTCTCTTATCTATCCATTGCTATCTAGAATCTCTCTTTGATCTACCTATCTCTGTCTCTGATTTGTCTATCTATAGGATCTGTCTGACCTGTTCACCTTTGTCTAGCATCTGTGCATCTCTGTCTAGGATCTGATATCTGACCTGTCCATACCTGTCTAGGATCTGATATCTGACCTGTCCATCCCTGTCTAGGATCTGATATCTGACCTGTCCATCCCTGTCTCGGATCTGATATCTGACCTGTCCATCCCTGTCTAGGATCTGATATCTGACCTGTCCATCCCTGTCTAGGATCTGATATCTGACCTGTCCATCCCTGTCTAGGATCTGATATCTGACCTGTCCATCCCTGTCTAGCATCTGATATCTGACCTGTCCATCTCTTTCTTGGATCTGTCTTTGAGCTGTTCACCTTTATTTTGGATCTATCCACGATCTATCCATCTTTCTCTGGGATCTGTCAAGATCTATTTTAGATTTGTCTCTATATGGATTGAATCTATAGGCATCTGTTTCCCATCTGTCTATCTCTGTTTAGTGTCATTGGCAGATTTGTTTTATGTCTATCAACAAACTGTCTCTCACTGTTTCAGATCTGTTCATATATATCAATATCTTTTCTAGAATCTATCCGTATCTGCTTATATTTCCATATCTCTCTATATCTAGAATCTATTTATATGTGTTTGTCTCTCCCAAGAATATGTTGCTTAGTCTATTTATATGAAGATTGTATTTGGTCTTTTCTGTTATGGATCTGGCCATTGTGCTTGTTCATCATAGTTGTGTCCTGGATATTTGTTTGTTTGCTTATTATTTGGATGAGGATTTTACATGAGAAAGTTGTCATTGCTTTAAAGAATGGCAGGGAGATGTTCTGACCACTCACCTACCCAACCAATCACACACACACACACACACGTACACACACCAGTGACCAAGTAACCTTATGCTGGATAGGCTTTTGGAGAAGACAGTAAATAAATATTTATTTGGCAACCTATTTATCTTTGGGTATATATGTCTGAAACAATTTCAAACAATGCTATCACTTGATCCATCCTCAAATATATATATCTATATCAGTGGTGACTCTTCTTTTCAGGCTGAGCCAGAGTGAGTCAACATTCAAGTATATCTATTTCAAAGCAAAAAAAATCATTCGGAGTGCGTCATTTTCATTCTTTATCTAAAATTAATTGTTTTAACTCCTGTGCCTCAAAATATTGACTGAAATACATTTCATTGATATTGTTCATAATAGAAAAGAAAGAGACAAAAAAAACAAAGAAAGTAAGTAAAAAAAGAATGAAATAAAATTAATGGGCCTAGTCGGGTTGAATCTGGAGACATACTTAATAGACAATGTATTTCTTGCTTTAATTTTATAAATAATCTTTTAAAATCTCTAATGACTTGTATGCTCTGTTTTTCAAAGAACACATTTTTATTTCAACTTATTGTTTTCAAATGTCCATTTTTAAATAATTTATTCCATACAGTATAAGTTTTTTAGCTGAATGTATCAATAGATAAAGAGCAAATTATATTTAACCTGACTTAAAGTTGGCAAAAATCAAAGAAAATGACAGCCTTAATTTGTTGACTGGAGGGTTGAGGTGAATAGTGTGACTGGGGTAGTGTTGAGGAAGTATGATATCAGTCATCAATACTGATCATAAACATACAATAAATTAATCTAAAAATTCACAGAGAGATACATAAAGACACTAAAATATAGACATACAAACACACACTTGAGATAGATACACACTCTATTTTTTTTTAAAAAAGAAACATATCTGGTTAGTACAGTCCACTAACTCTAACCACCAAAATGTATGTTTTTTTTTAAATTTCATGCACAGAGATTTTTAATACAGTATATAATCAGTTTAATTTTTTTACTGGGATCATATTAGTACCTATGAGTTTTAAAGATTTTTTCATCTTGTTTGTAGTTAGTGTATTTGATTGCAGTATATTAGGTTGTTATGTTTAGGGTTATTTGAGGAAGTATTATGTTCTTTTTGATTTCTGTTAATATTTCTAATAGCTTGTAAATTTTTTCATCAACAATGTAATTATGAAAGTAATTATTAATGTGAGTTTGTTTAATATTTTTTTTAATTCAGTGTAGAAAATGTTTTCATGTAAGAATTAACTTTGCACAATTTGTAAATTTTGTATCATAGTTGCTTTGTAATAGTCAGGACATTCACTTTTATAGTTGAGAGTGCACATCTTTATGTTAGTAGATGGTAGATGGAAGGTTTTTTAGTGGTATTAAATATCTTATTCTTAAGGTTATCCATGTAGAAGTTACTAAATATTGGTCCCAGAACTGAAACAATGAAAACTACATCACGTACATAGATATTATTTTGATAGGGATAGAAGGGAACCTTGCTGGTACAAGTCAAAAGTACTTTCAATAATGTTAGGTTTAATTTTTAGTCAAGGGAGAGATGGATTGTTGTAAATATTCTTTATAATTATATCAATCATTTCTCTAACTGGGACATTGGTAAATAAACTTTCAATATCAAGCGAGGCTATGGTTTCATTATTAGGTTTTTGTGTTTTTAAGATTTGGATCAGTTTGTGAGTTGATTTAATACTGTACTTATTAGGTATATATGGTATAACGGGTTGGTTAGTGGTTTTGGTTAATTGATAAAGCAGAGTGGGGATTTGGGATATGATAGGACGGAGATGAAAGTTAGGTCTATGTATTTATGTAAAACTGAAAGAGGGAGAGAAAGCAGGAGAAAACCTAAAGTAGAGACATTCACTTTTATAGTTGAGAGATCACGTGTTTGTGCTAGTTAGTTTTTTTTTTATATGGGGAGGTAGTAAATGTATTACAATTGGTTTCTATCAATATATCAAGAAAAGGAATTCTGCTGTTATTGTTAAGTTCATATGCGAACTTAAGAATGGAAATTTTTGGAAGTTTTTTTTGTAATTCATGTATTTCATCTATGTTTTTTCACTAAAATGAGAATATCATCTACATATCTTTGGTAGATGAAGGTTTTTTTTAGTGGTATTAAATATCTTATTTTCAAGGTTAGCCATGTAGAAGTTACTAAATATTGGTCCCAGTACTGAACCCATGGAAATGCCATCATGTTGTACATATATATTATTTTGATGATCATAAAAAGGAACCTCAGTATTACAAGTCAAGAGTAGTTTTTGTAATATGTAAGGTTAAATTTTTAATGGAGAGAGAGATGGTTTGTAAATATTCTTTATAATTATATCAATCATTTCTCTAACTGGGACATTGTTAAATAAACTTTCAATATCAAGTGAGGCTATGGTTTCATTATTAGGTTTTTGTGTTAAGATTTGGATCATTTTGAGAGTTGATTTAATACTGTATTTACTAGGTATATATGGTGTAATGAGTTGGTTAATAATTTTGGTTAATTGATAAACTGGAGTGGAGATTTGAGATATGATAGGACAGAGAGGGAAATTAGATTTATGTATTTTCATAGTTCCATACATGTATCCTGGTTTGTAGTCACCAATTATTTTGGGAAGTTTTAGTTTGTCTTGTTTTGTGTTGTTGGCTGTGATCAGCTTTTTGATTTTCAGTTTCAGTTGTTTAATAGAATTTTTGTTGACTAAATTTGGTGTGATCAAGTATTTGTTGTAATTTTGAATTATAATCAGATTGATTTAATACAGCAAAGGTATTTGTTTTGTTTGCTTTTTTAAAAATTAGATGAATATGATTACGTAGTTCCTTGACAATGATTTTTAAATTTTTTTGTCTGTCTTTTATTGCTTCAGTTTTGAGCAGATCACAATTTTCTGGTTTTATTTTTATTTGTAGTTGTTGTTCAAGTTATTTTTATGCTTTGATATATTTCAATATCAGTTTTTTTATCCAGTCTATTGTATTGTCTATAAAGATGACAGTTAGGACCAAGGTTGAGTAATTCCCTTTGGTGGTCTGTTAGTTCATAGTTAAAGATATTAATGAAATTATTTGGGAGATGAATAGATCTTTTATATAAGTTTTTTTTTGAGTGTTCAGCTGGTGTTGAATTTCAGGTTTATTCGTGATTTCTGCAAGTAAATATATATACAGTAAAACATAAACAAATATTTTGTTTACATTGGTATATCTGCAGACGTATTTATATATGTGTGTCTGGCTAGGTAGATTGAAGTGTGCATGTATTCATGTATGAGAGGATAAGGAACAAATAGGAAATGTTCTCTATCCTATCATTCTGTTGGATTCTAATCCATATTTGATGTATAGTTGGTTCCAGTTCATATACACACTCACACATATATGTACAGACAAGCATTATTCTGAAAAAAAAAAAAAAAAAAAAATATATATATATATATATATATATAATACATACACATACACACACACACAAGATGATTGAAAAGTAACTCCCTATTTTATATATGATGGACTCTCCTGCTTAACTATAATTTTTACAAGATGGAAGAGTCCATCATACATAAAATAGGGTGTTACTTTTCAATTACACTCTATATAATTTTTTCCTTGGGACATATTTGCATATAGACATTTGTGTGTGTGTGTGTGTGTGTGTGTGTGTGTGTGTGTGTGTGTGTGTGTATATATATATATATTTTAATATCTTTATTTAAAAAATATTTTACATTGCAACATGGAAATTTCTGTTTTGGGACTTATCCTGTCATCAGGCAATATGCGTTAACTTTTGATGAAAATGATTTCCGTGTCGCAATGTAAAATATTTTTAAATAAAAATATTATGCTCTACATTGTATTGAGCACATTTTTCAAAAAAGTAAATGCTAAAGAACTGTGGATTCTAAATCTGTTTGTTCTTCCTTTTTATTTGTGTGTGTATATATATATATATATATATATATATATATATCCATGAAATTTGTGTGTGTATATATATATATATATATATCCATGAAAAAATGAGTATATATATATATATATATACACTCATTTTTTCATGGATATAAAGTTGCGTACTCATATGCAAATATATTTGTGTACAAGTGCACACACACACACATATATATATAAAAAGCCCCTTTGCTTGCCTAAGTAGTGTGAAGTGTATGAATATGACATATTGTCCTATAAATGTATATTTGCATACACATATGCAAACACGAGAATGTGTTTTTAAAGATTTACAGGTCAATTCTGTAAACTTCCTTGTATTAAAAAAATAAAATGGTTTAAATGGTTTTCTTTTACTGTCTGTCTGCTTATGTATGTTTATGTTTGGAACACAAATATCTTCCTGTGAGCTTGTGTACACAGCAGTTACCCTGTGTCTCTGCATCACTCTCTCTTAGTGTACACATTAAAAAACTGTTTTAAAACATAAAAAGACCTTTTATATATTCTACTAAAGTATTTACTTTAACCCCCCCCCACACACACACACATACATATATATATATATATATATATATGCATCCATGTTTGCCTATTTACATCATTCTGGCTATATATTTGACGGGAAACATACTCGGGTTTCTTTTTGTGTTTCTGAAATTCATTGTGTGTGCATCTGTAAGTACATCATTAAGTCTGCAGTGTAATAATGGAAAAAGCATTTATCTTATACAATATTTATTTTTCAACATGCTCTCCTTCCTTGTCAATGCACTTAATTCAGTGGGGAAAGCTTATAACCATATACCATTGAAACACCATATCCTGGGCAATCAATGTTGAGCCTGGCCAATATCTAGATGGGTGACCACTTGGAAATACCAGGTGCTGTAAGTTTTGATGTGTGGGTGGTGTAATTGATAATGGCTCGAAATTGTTAATCGGAGAGCCGAGTTCCAATTCCAGTTCAGTTTGTTACATACACTTATATGCAAACATCCTCTTTCTCCCCAGCTATGGGTTAATTAATAAGACCATGTTCCATCATCAACTTGCTTAAGTCCTGTCCCTTGTAGCTCTCAATAAGTTTTATCTTTTTATTATTTCTCCCAGAAATTTTTTTTTATTTTTTTAAGCTTATCACCCCAAGCAAGGCTGGAAGCCACTAGCACGCAAGGGGTTACAGAAGGTTTGGAGGAAGAGCAGATAGGAGTGGTAAAGGAGAGGATGTGGAGAAAGATAGTGGATCGATCAAGGCAAGGGGGTTACAGAAGATTTGGAGCGAGAGCAGATAGGAATAAAAGGTGAATGGATGTGGAGAAGGGAAGTGGATAGATCAAGGCAACTGGAGATGGTGATTGACGTTACACTTAAATAGTTGGAGATTGTATTTGTCAGGGAAACAGGAATAAGGAAGGGAGTTCCACAGGCGAGATGTGCGAGACATGAAGCTAATTGCCAAAGTTGTAGATTTCATTTATTATTTCTGTAATCTTGTTGATACCAAAATCATCTAAGGCTGTCATCATTTCTGTTACAGTTCAGTCTGGCCGTGCCGCCTAATTTCTGTTCAATTTGACCAGTACATCTTCTACTTTGGTTCTTAGAATTTCAGGCTTGTTGATAGTTCTGTGTATTGCTGGTTGTTCTCTTTTGTCATGGAAGAGTTCTCCAATATATTCATTCCAGTGTTGAAGATTTTTTTCCTTCTCTAATATGAGCATTCCATCCTTTGATTTTATGCAGCCAGTTGACAAGCACGTCTTCTATCCTGTTAGTTCCCTTATCTCTAAATCATTATCTTCCTACCAAAAAATACCCCAAATTTTTACACTTTAAAAATACTTTCTGCCTTTAAATAACCTGCAATGAGTTGATAAGCTGTAAAAAACGAATTGATTTATTCAGTGATGAATATGTAAGTGCATCATTTATAAAGTGAAAAAAAAGCATTTATTTTACACAAAATATATATATTTTTTAATATAATCATATTCTTTGTTCAGTCAGTCATGTGCCATGTGTGATACATGCTTAGGTGTTCATGTATCTTATGAGACATGACTGACGAGGCAGATTTTTTTCTGCAGTCTTTGTTACTATATTTAATGTATGTTGTAGCATACCTACAGACGATAATGGGTATATCCCCATTCACATTAATACAGTAGTAAATACTGTATGTTGGTCTGCAGTTGGGGATTCATTGTGGAATTCACTTGACTCACTTCTAGCAGTTGACTACTTCTTTTATGCACTGCTGGTGAATCTTATATATGTTGTTCATGTCCTAAGTATTATCATGCATTACCAACCTTTGTGTGATTATTCTATTCAGTAACCTCCCCTAGGTTACAACAATATATGAGTAAAAATTGATGATATTGGTTTGCATATTATACAGTATAAATTTCAGATCTATATTTGATTAGGATATCATCAGATAATCTTGTTGAAACATCCTTATGTTTGTTTGTTTATTTATGTGTGTGCATACACACACACACATACATATATATATATATATATATATATATATATATATATATATATATATATATATATATATATAATCACTTCCATATATTTGTTATACCTGAATATATATGTATATAATCATTTATATATATTCATTATACCTGAATATATATATATATATATATATATTCAGGTATAATGAATATATATAAATGATTATATTATATAGTGCCGTGCCTTTAACAACCGTAAATTTTAAAAAATAAGTTACTCCAAAATTCGCTTGACGAGGAAATGGAACTAATGTCTTTGGTTTAATAACAAAATTAAATTCAAGGGCTTTAGCTTCCATTTCTGAAACATGGTTATCACTGTGTAGCAGTAAAACCATATTTTAAATCAATTAATTTATAATATTAATGCTCTGTAAATTTACATTGAGCACTATTGTGTAAAAATAAAAATATCTATAAGAACACCGGATTTTATATCTTACTGTTGTTTCTTTTTATTTATATATACATATACATACATATATATATATATAACTGAATAGGTATAGGTAGTTGTGCAATTAATGTAAGATATTATATATATATATATATATATATATATATATATATATATATATATAAAATATGTATTCTTTAATAGATATTGAATGTATGTGTAGTTTTTATACACACATGTATATTTTTCATAATTTATAGATGCACAAATATTTATTGATATATTTATATAATACACATACACACATATCTATAAGTGTGCCTCCCCGCACGAGCATATATATATCTCTTAAATATCGATTACAATAATTTATGATTGTGAGCGGTGATCAGAAGGTTAGAAACAGTTTGTATTGGACATGTAGTGCCTCCACATAAAATACAAACCTCCAGGCACTCTTCCTCCACCTCCCTCCACACCAGAGATAAAAGTGGGTAAAAATAAAACTTGCAAACAAACTCACCGGCTGAAGAAAGGCTTCTCACACTTTATAAATTAAAACAAGTAAAGAAAGTCAAGCCAAGAACTAAGTCTGGCCATATTCAAGCATAGAGTAAAACAAGACTGTCTTGACAGAGACAAGTACAATGAGGGTCAGGGTGGGGGGACAGAGCTGAGTTGGGTTTGGGGGCATATTTATGAGTAATGCTGTAAGATCACATTATGGTATTTATTTGTGCTTGCTTTACCTTTTTGGTTTATTTTCTTTTATGTTTTTTTCTTTTTTATTTCTTTTTTTTAACTTTTTTTTTTCTCTCTCTCTCTCTCGTTCTGGTTTCTTTTTTTACTTCTTCTGGTTCCACTCATTCTTTTAGTTTTCTTTGTTACAAATGTGACTTACACGTACATACACGCATACATATGTATTTCCATCTCCCCTAAACACACGCATATGTATTTGCACCTCTCATACATCCATATTTACACCCTCCCCCACATATACATATTTGCACCCATCTACATACATAGACATTTGCATCTTCCATGCATACACATATTTACATCACCCCCCACCACTCACACACACACACGCACACATATTTGTGGCTGTCATACATCCATATTTGCATCTGCAACTTATATATTCATATATGCATCTTTTCCAACACACATATTTGCATCTCCTCCATACATAGACATTTACATCTATGCATACACATTTTCATAGCTCCCTCCTACATGCAAACATATTTAAATTTGTTATTTAGATTATGATAAAAATTAATAATAATAATATAGAAGAAAAATAATAATAAATTAATAATAACAATGGTGGAGGTGCAGGTAGTGTTGTAGTTACCTGGTTTGAAGCTGCAGTTGGAGTGTTGTTTCGATTCCAACTTGCACATAAATGCATATCTCTTCTCCTCCAGCTTAGATTGACAACCAATCTAATTAAAGGACATCTCTGAATTCAGAATTAACTGGACATGTGGCTATCAACTCCACCCCCATAAAACCCTAGATTTATGACCATATCATGTTGAAACATTGGTTCCCATATGATCTCTGAAGTTAAGCAATGTTGAGCCTGGTCAGTACCTGAAGTTAAGCAATGTTGAGCCTGGTCAGTACCTGAAGTTAAGCAATGTTGAGCCTGGTCAGTACCTGAAGTTAAGCAATGTTGAGCCTGGTCAGTACCTGAAGTTAAGCAATGTTGAGCCTGGTCAGTACCTGAAGTTAAGCAATGTTGAGCCTGGTCAGTTCCTGAAGTTAAGCAATGTTGAGCCTGGTCAGTTCCTGAAGTTAAGCAATGTTGAGCCTGGTCAGTTCCTGAAGTTAAGCAATGTTGAGCCTGGTCAGTACCTGGATGGGTGACTATCATGAAAATATTAAATGAGCAAATAAAGTTTATTAAATTTTTTGTGCCACATATCGGTTTCGATGAGTGTTTGCATGCATTAAATTTCCACTTTTTAATAGGAGTAGATAGATTCGCCTATCCCTCGGCCTGTACTCCTTCGATGTTTATTGAACAGGAGTAGAGGTTTATCCCTTGTTTCCTGTTTAGGATGTAGTTTACTGGTTTCTTTCTTCCATGGCCTTAATTATTTAGCTGTCTTAAATTTTGGTGTTCTGACAGATGACATTTTGGTGTTCTGACAGATAACTTTTTATTTTGAGGGTACATCTTTATTAGATTTCTGGGTGCTGCACCCGATTGGTAACAAGGAGCCTGAAATCTTTAGATACGTTTAGAAAGGGAGTTCTGGACAGCAGTCAAATAATACCGAGATAAGCTGTGAATGGATAGGAGTCTCTGCATGTACTTCTGGTGATTAACCATGAGCCCCCATTAGGCTTAAGCCTTAGCCACCTTTATATTGCTGTAGATGATGAACAGTGATAATTGTTTTGACATTACTCTCCTTTTTAAATGCAGTGTCACTCGTTATCTTCTGTCTCCTTAATCTCTGTTTTTTCATTATCCTTTCTCCTTGACAATATTTTTTTATTCTCAGATTCTTTCACACCCAGTAACTTTATGCATCTTAGTGGCTTCATTGCCTTGCTTGAGGTGAAATGATTTAAAAAAAGCCTAAGTACAACAGGTATCTGTTGTTGTTTATTTAGCTTTGTCATCAGGCCATGCAGTTTGTGAATTGTTTTTTCAGACAGGCTTGCTTAACCACTACTTCATTCTTGGCTCTATATGGTAATATGCCTATGTTGGGTAACAGAAAATATTTTCGTTTTTATCATTAGATAGTATGGGGAGTGTTTAGTTTTAATTTAATTCAAAAATTACTTTTGCTTATATTCTAGCGGCTGTTATATATGTGTGCAGTATTTAAAACATTTTGTGACTCTTGGTTTAATTTTAATTTTTTTTTTTATTAATTTTTAACTTGAAGACAGAAAAAGGTAAGCAACATTTTCAGCATATTATTAAAGTTAAAAATGTGATTTAATCACAGTAAATGATTTGTGCAGTTTATGGAGAAGGTATATTTGTAGAATTGAACAAGTCAAAAATGGTTTAGGAATATTTTTTCTGGAGATTTTTCACTGACCAATGCTTTATGATTGTCAAGATGAGTTGAGGCTGATAGAAATCAAAATAAGATATTAACTGAGAATGATGAATATTATCTGATGCATTAGTTAACATGCTCAAAATAAGTGATAAAAATCATTTACCCTAGTTTGGTTCTATTAGTTGCTTTGAAGTGTGACTTTCACATAAGTTATATACAAAAGCAGTAATTTAAAAAAAAAAAAATGAATTTTGATATGTGATGAAAAGTGGATACTCTAAAACATCATAAAGCATAAGAATTTGAGGGGTGAGTGAAATGAATCCCACTAACCCTATTAGAAGTTAACAACGGCCTACAAGGTGTTTGGAATTATTTAAGAGAAATGCTATAATCTTACATCAGAGTAACATGAGATGACATGTTTTTCTTTGGTGACTGAGCAAAAATTGATACAGTTTGGCAAGTAGGTTTCCATTAATCAACAAACATTGCAAGTTCAGATAACCATTTACTCAGATCTTTACAGATTTCTCTTAATTGAAAAATTTGTTTCTCTGGAAGACAGCAAAGGGCACCTTGAGCAATCCTTTACTAAGAAAGATAAAATATTCTGGGAGAATTAAACTATTAAGTTTCCTGAGAGATGATAAAAGAAAATACTAATTATCTTGTTCAATAAAATTCATGTGGAAAAAAATTTTATTTAATAAGTGGAGCAATATATATAAGAAAGATATTGTCATTCTAACACA
>OZ038498.1:34064378-34074378 GCA_964036315.1 Acanthosepion esculentum
CCCTCCCAGCTATGGATCAATTAGTAAGACTTGTATCACTAAATCATTATTATCTCAAAAAAATAATTTTTACAATCTAAAAATAATTTCTGGCTCTTTTAAATTACCTGCAAGAGGTTGATATGCCATAGAAAATGAATTAAATCAAATTATTTTATTTTGTTATTGTTTTTGTTTTACCATTACATAAAGAAGTACAAAATAACCAAATTGTGTACTTTTTTTTCGTAAAATATCAGAGTTTCATTGTTTTGGTTGTTAGAGTCTGTTTTCAAGCAATGTGGCCATAAATTATATCAAATAAGAATGGACATTGTGTTTATATTCATCTGATGTGTTCCAGAGTCCTTATAGAACAAGGTGAAATATTACAGCCATACACAGTTGATGTGGCCTCAGAGCTAATGGAGTAAGGTGGAAACATTTGAGCTATTTCCAGGTACTGAGGTTAGGGACCTTATAATACACTGAAATGTAACAGTTATTTTCAGGTGATGTGGCCAAAGTTCTTATGGGACAAGTTAGCACGTAATAGCTATTTACTAGTCAAGGAGGTCAGGGACCTTTATAAAACAATGTAGAATCTAATAGCTATTTTTGGTTGATGTGATGAACAATCTTGTGGGACAAGCCAGAATATCACAGAATGTTAAGAAACTGGAATTTGATTTAAACAAGGAACCTGTTTTATTTATGGTTGATTTGTTGTTCATATAATATTATCATTGTACTGACTAATGAAAATACAAGATTTATTTTCTTTCATATGCAACATGAAATTTTATTCAAATCCAGACATTATCAATTACTGTGAACCACTGTGTGTGTGTTCCTTGGGCTTTTCATTTGAAGGTGGATCTTGCATTCTCATTTTCAATGTAAAAGACAGTCCTCCGCCTCATCCTCTCAAGGGTAACTGTTTATATATCTTCCTGACACAGTTCTTTTCCATGCATACCCATCACATGTATCCAGTGTGAGGTGTGGATCTATATGTGATGGCTAGAAGGACATCTCTCAGGCCGACTTGTTGATACACCTGGCTTCTCTGATGTCATACTGAGTGAAAAATATATTCTGGCATGGTCTAAATTACTAACTGATGTCCTTATTTTACTTACCAAATCATTGAGATTGTTGAACATGATACAAAAGTGTTTGAGCCGAAGTGGAAACAAGTTCTACACAATGCAAAGGCTGGGCCAGGATTGTCGGCAAATTTTCAGGATACCTTGTAGGTGGGATATTCTGACAGTGATGAAATGTCTTTGTCTAAGTTTTGGATACAAGTTCAAAATGACACAGTCAACTGAGAGCTGCAGGAATCTGAAGTGTCAATACACTTCCCACACCCAGGTTTGAGAGAAAGGCTAAAACCACATGTTGAGGAACACTAATCCAAAAAGCAGCATGCATTTCCTTGAAGTCCTTCCTCCTGCTGCCTCCCTAGAATCCTTGCTGCCATGTCTATCCCTCTTCTCTATCTAATAAAACAAGTTAGAAAAAGAAACTGTCTTTCTTTGATACCATCTGTGCAGTACTGTTCGGACCCAGTGACAACACTGAATGCAACACAAGTCTGGAGAAAATAGAAAATATGCTTTCAATGCAAGAATTTGTTTGGTGGAATTGACAGGCTCAAGAGAATCTAGGCTTAGATCTCATTTTAGCTCACTGTGTAGTCTCGTTAATGTCAGGTCTGATCAAGTGGTGAAAATACAAATATAATTTGAGTAAAGTTTTATGATTCTATTATGTCACCAGCGCTTGATCTCTGCTGAGGAAAAAGAAAGTCTGCAGTTGGTCAGAAAAAGTTCTAACCTAGATTTGACCACTTTGTCACGTCAACAATTTCTTAAACTTTATCCTTCTCCACCACTGCTATTATTATTATTATTCTCCTTCATCAACCACCTATCTCATAATAATCCACCATTCATTATTTAATTTCAACCACTGCTAATAATAAATTTTTAAAAAAAAGAAGAAATCTAAATGTGCATATCTGATTGTAATGTTATCAGTTACTGTTTGAAAGTTTGTTGTTCAGTGTTTGTAGCAGAGATCCCAAACTGAGAAAACATTTTAAATTGGACAATTTTCCTCCTTCTCCCATGTGATGTACCCCTTCATGATGTAGGCAATCATGGCTTTACACAATTTCCTGTCTTTTACAGCTCTGGGTAAAGTTTGTCTTTTTGCTATCTCTCCTAATCTCCATTCTGCCAAGTATTTACACAAAATCATTAGGTAGGTTATTTTCTGCTTTGCTGTGTGTCTCTTGCCTACAGTAAGCCCTGTGAGTGTCAAATTTTCCAAGCCATCTTCTTTATTATGTGCCTGAGAAATGTTGTCTCTGTCTGATTCTAAATATAAGAATCCTTTTTGTTTGTTTCCCTTAAAACTTCCTTGTTGCTCACATGTTCAGTTTGTGGTATTCCCAGCATCCTTCTGTAGAACCACATTTCTGTTGCCTACAGAAATTCATGAGTCACATACTGATTATAATAAAAGTGCTGATGATTCAATGAACACTACACCACATATTGTTTCCAACAGCCAATGTGCTTTAAGCAATTACATGATCGACTGTCGATTCAGCATGAGAGAGAATTTTATAATCATGTAAATATGATGTATTGAGTCAGCCATTGATGTTGCACTTGTTTTTTATTGCCCAGATTGAGTTGAGCTTGATAGAGTTCACTGATAATGTAAATTAATATTAGGATCAAGCTAACAGTTATGTTTATCCAGTTGAATTTTCACTATAGCAACTGTTGATCCAACATGGATAGTAATTGATAAATAAGGAAGGTTGCATTGGTAGTTTGGTATTTTTGTTTATTTATGTGAAAATAGTATCAAACTATATGGTACCTCTAAGCCAAAAATGTGACTTTTGGACTAAAAGCTTTGTGATTGTGTTGTATTCTTCTTCTATATGCTGTGTCCCTTCAGGACATAGGTGATCATGGCTCTCCACAATTTCCAGTCACTGGTAGTTCTTAATAAATTTTGTCTTTTTATCTCTCCTAAAACTTATTCTGCCATCCATTTACTCAATCTCACTAAGTAGGTTATGCATTGTTTTCTTCTGTCCCTCTTGCCTTCAATCTGTCCTGGGAGTATCAGATTTTCCAAGCCCTCTTTCCTCATTATGTGCCCTATAAATTTTAACTGTCTCTTCCTGATGCTAGGTAACTTTCCTTTTTCTCTAAAACTTTGTTGATCACATGTTCAGTCCATATTATTCTCAGCATCCTTCTGTAGAAACACATTTGCTTCAAGTCTCTGATCATCTTTGATGAGATTGTCAAGCATTCACTACCATATAGAGCACAGATATTATGTAACCTGTTCAGCACTCTTTTCTTTTTTAACAAATCTTTTTTGCTTCTTATTACTTTGCTTAGCTTTTGGAATACATCTTTGGCTATCCCAGTGTCGCACTTTCTGTCATTTGTTGAAACACTTCCCAGATATTTAAAGCCTTGTAATTGTTTGATTTTGGTATCTCTAATTTGTAATGTACCTGTTTGGCCGTTCCTTTTGCCAATAACCATGCATTCCATATTCTTGCAATTGTTGGTTAGTCCTTTCTTCTCACTTTCCTTCACTACCTTCTGTAGATGTTTTTGTAGTTTCCTTTCTGTGTCTGTTATCAACACTCTCTCATCTGTATATCTTATGTTTAGATTGTGGCCCCCCCCAATAATGAATCCTAGTAGGACTTTTAATTCTCTCAGCATTGCCTCACAGTATAGGTTGAATAAGTTTGGTTTGTTTTGTTTTACGGCATATCAACCTCAATGGGTCATTTAATGCCAACAACTATTTTTTTTTCCTGGTAATATTTTTGTTTTATCAAAAATCTATTTCTGTTAATATTTTTTTCCTCAAAAATGTATAGCTGGTAATATTATTTTTTTCAAAAACGTATAGCCAGCAACACTATTCTTCAAAAATGCACAGCTGGCAACATTATTTTTTCTAAAACATATTATCAGAGGCCTTGCTGTTGGACGTAGTTTATCGTCATACCCAGGATGCAGATGTAGTTTATCGTCATACCCAGGACGCAGATGTAGTTTATCGTCATACCCAGGATGCATAGGTTGAATAAGTCCAGTGAGAAGACACATCCTTGTCTTAAACCCCTTTTGATTTTTGTATGACTACTGAATTCATTTTCTAGATGAAAACTTGAAATTAAGAAGAGTTTATACAAAATGTTTCAGTCTAGAATTGTTGTTTCAAGTCAGTGATTGCCTGTATGACTTCTTAGTTTCAGTGCTTCTGTTTTTAATCATTTTACCCCAAGCAAGGCAATAAAGCCACTAAGATGGAAGAGGCTTCTGGGTGCAAAAGAACATGAAAAAAGAATAACATTATTAAGGTGAGAGAACAATAACAGAACAGGAATTAAGCTGACAAAGATAAATATTGATATTGCATTTAAATTGTTGAAGATAAAAGTTGATTGGAAAGCAACAGACTAAAAGAGTTTCAAAAGTTAGAAGAAACTGTTAGCATAAAATTTATGATTTCATCTCCGCTATTTCAACGGTAAAATGTTGAGACTTTGCTGCTTTTAAATTCATAAAGTCTAGCTACAAAAGAGGAAAGTTCATTAGAACAATTACCATGAAAATATTTCTAGAAAAGGCACAGGAAACCTATGCTATGGCCATGAGAATATGACTGAAGCTGAGATGCCAGGTCATGACTGCTAACATCTGCTTTGTGATACTCATGTAAACTACTCATTCCTTATGTCAGCATCAGAAATTTGATAAATTTGAATGACTATATGAGTGACTGATTTTTTAAAAATTAGTTATTGGTGATTATTTTCTCATTTTTCAGTAGATATAGAAATATTATTTTGATTCCTGACTTCATTCTCATTTGTGAAATAATAACTGTATTTTCTGTCATATAACACTCACCTAGAATTTGTTAGGGGATAAGTGTGCCAAACAGGTTTTAGTCTAGTACCATAACCTCTACTTCAGGTTCTGTCCAAACCTAACCATCAGGTTAAAAGATGCATGGTGATTTTTGGATGTGTTTGTTTATTTTTTCAATGTGATGCATGTGTTTGCGGCATAATTGTTATCAGTGTGGAAAGGGTAATTGGCAAGCTGAGTTCAAATTCCTGACTTTTCTGTTATGGTCACTTTTGCCAAATGAATACATTTCTGCATTTCAGCTATGAGAGTAGACGGGATGCACTAACCTTGAATGGCAACCAGTCTAGGAGAATGACTACTCTGAATTCAAAACCATGGAGAAGGCAATGGAAAACAATTCCACTATCTTTCCCAAGAAGTCAGAGCGATTCAAAAGAATCTGCAGAACGTTGATTGCCTTTATCTTCAAAGGAAATTTTTCGTCTTTATGCTGTGTCTATTCAGGATGTTGTAGATCATGGCTCTCCACAACTTCCTATCCTTTCTAGCTCTTAGTAAGATTTATGTTTTTGTTCTCTCTGTCACACTCTGAGAGTAGACTGGGCACTCTAATTTTGGTTTGTAGACAGTCTAGAAGGAGAACAACTCTGTATTCAAAACTATGGAAAAGACAGTGGGGAAACTACTCCATTATCTTTCCCTAGAAGCCATAGCAATTTATGGCAAAAATGACTTGATATAGAAAAAGTCAGGATAATTCATAGATAATAAGAAAAATAGATAATAAAGAAAAATGAATCTGGGGAGAGCCATGATCACCTATGTCCAGACGACACATGGGATAAAAAATAATCTTATATAGTTCAGAATGCAGTCTGTGACTATTACAAGTTCAGGAGAAAATTCTGTGTTAAAAAAACTGAAAAATGAATTCAGTTTTTCCTTCATGTGAATAATGGCTATAAGTATGATTGAAAGCAGTAGAACACAAACATTTTTTACAATAATTTCATTCATTGGGTCTGGAAATAACCGCAAATGTTTGGACAATACTTCCATTCACTGGATCCAGACATGCATTTCACTTGTATGGAATATAGAAGACCCTCCCCACCCCTCAAAAAAACGAAAGAAAATTCCTTGTCTTGTGTCTTTAATCAAATTTGTGTGTGTATTTACATGTTTCTTTCATGATTTGTAAACAATGTTTCATATATATATATATATATATATATATATATATATATATATGTTTCTTTAAAAACAACTGACAAGGTACAAGAAAAGAAAAAAATATTATAACACAGAAAGAATTGATTAAAAAAAAACTTAACCACAGCACCTTGTCATTTGTTTTTAATTAAACTTTTATAACAGGGATTACTGCACAAATACACAATTTTTTATATATATATATATATAGTTTTATGGTATGCTATATTTATGGGATAAAGTGCTTGATATCAGGGAGAGAGTGTATGCAAATATAAAACTGGACATTGAAGTTAACACTTAGTAGTGACAGTCTGTTTCATGCTTCAATGTCCACTCATATATATATACACACACATAAACTTCAATGTCCACTCATATATATACACACATATAAACTTCAATGTCCACTCATATATATACACACACATAAACTTCAATGTCCACTCATATATATATACACACATAAACATTAGGAAAATTAATGACAAAGCGGAAAACTTTTTGTGTAACGTTTTTTGTTTTTGTTACATATGAACATGAAGTAGATTCTAAGATGTTTAAAAATGCCTTTGAGCATGTAAAGCCTGTGGGTCTTGGGAAAATGCATCTTCTTCGAACCCTGTAGACTGGTATTACCGAATCACAAAGAACTATACTAGATAAGATAAACCGCATTACTTAACAACTTTGGACAACAGTAACAAAAAAAAATGGATATCACATATAACTAATGGCATGACCAAGATGTTGACATTCCACACTACTTCAAATAAAAGTTTAGGAATGACCCCCCCACCTCACCATTACTGGACTTGAGAAACTTATTTTTCTGAAAAATTATTTTAAGAGAAAGAGTATAAATTTCAATGGAGAGCAGCACTAGCTAGTTGGTCAATGAATTTCAAACATTTCCTTATAAGGAAGTGGCTAATATTAGCATTACCATTTTAAAAAGAAAATTGATATAGATTTTGGGGGTCAGCCTAAAAACTTTTCAGCAATTCATTCTACAGGGTGGGTAGAAATAAACTCCCTATATAAATTGTTAATAACTTTATCAGTTGGTCGATTTTCATAAGATATATTTTATTTTGAACAGCATAATGGTCGAAATACAGTACAGTGTTAAAATTGTTGTCCACCAGTATTTATAATTGTCTGAGTATATCCTCAACTGATTTCATAATTTCTTGTACCTTTTGTACATTTTCTTTCAATCTGGATGTTGAAGGATGACTGCAATCTGTGTTTATATCTCAGATCCTGTACTCATCAGCTTGGAATTGCAATTTCTGGTCTTTTTGGCATTTACTGAAGCACAAAGTCCACAAATATTATGCCACTATCTCTGCACTTGTATCATGGCCGACCACAATTTGTAATGCAAACTCATTCAGTCAGGTATTGTGCCATTCTAGGCTACACTTGTCAGTCTAAAATAAAAACAGAGATTAGTAATGAAATTCTACCAATACATAGATTGCAATATATTTTGTTTCATGCAAATGTAGTGATATTAATAAAAGTAATTTTTAATTGGGAATTACTTTCCACTCACCGTGTATTTTTTTTTTTAATTTGTTTTCATTTTGGCAATAAGCCTTTTCATTGATTCATTTATTTTAAGTATATGGATTTAACTTAAAATCAAAGTTAAAATTTAATTTCAAATTTATATTTTTGTGGCAAATCTCACTATAAACAATTTCAAAATTTTGTGATGTGCTGGAAAGTTTGACCCAACTATATTTGGTCATTGGGTCAAATTTTGGGAGACAGATGGGTCTGAATTTTTCAGTACACCAAGGATATAATAATAATAATAATGAGTATTTTTTTTTTTAATTTACACTATTTGTATGCATTCTATTCTCCTCATCTTTGTTGTTGTTATCAAAACGTTTTGGCTGTTGTGTGCTACGGCCTTCATCAGTTTTCATTAGTTTTTTTATTTTTTTTATTTTCTTAGAACCAGATTGCTAACTGCTTGGGTAGGAAAATTTAGGAAATATTGAATTGTCACTGATAGTCTTTGCTTATCATTTTAATAGTCTTTTCTTATCAGCTTTTAATGAAATACAGTTGATACTAAAAGCCGAATAAATTTCCCTTTTCTTCTTTCTTTTATTTTCTTTTTTCATTTCACCACAAGCAAGAAAAAATCCACTAAAATTCAAAGGCTTACTGAGTGTTAGACTGTATGTGAAAAAAATATGATTAAGGAGAGAAAATAATAAAGAACAAGAATTAAGAAGGCAGAAGATAATGATTGACATTATATTTAAATTGTTGAAGATCAAAGTTGATTGGGAAGCTAGAAGAGTGTTCCACAAGCAAGAAGTGCAACTGAAGAAACTGTTAGCATAGAACTTACAGTTACACTAGCCATTTCAAAATTGATGAGACCTTGCCACTATTCTAGTACTGTGCTTAAATTTCATAAAGTCTGGATACCATAGATGAAAATTCATCAGAACACTTAACATGAAAGTATTTATAGAAAAGGCACAGGGAAGCTACATTATGGCTGTGGGAAAGTGACTGAAGGCAACATGCTAGGTCAGGACCAATTACATAGCAGATTTTTTTTAGATTTTATCAAGAATCTCTAAATGTATAGCAGGAGTAGCAGACCAGACCAGACCAGATGTGGCAGCAATATTCAGTGCACGGATATATAATAGACTTATAAATTTTTAAGATAGACAATTTTTCTCTCCAGAATCTATCATGATATCGTGAACTAACTAAGAAATTGATTCAATATAATCTTTCTACTTCATGTCAATGGAAAATATTAATCTGGAAGATGCAATGAACCACTCTCCTGAAGGTTAGCATCAGCCAGTTTGATAGAAGGCAGAAAGGGGTCTCTCAGATTTGACAGAAAAGAAACTTAGTAAAAACTTGAAAGTCACAAAATCAGAGTGAAAAAAAAACATTCCTTTTATGTTTTTAGTCCATTGCAGACATGTTCAGCTGAATCGCTTTTGTTTTCTTTAGTATTTTTTCACCTAATGTTTTTATTGGCTTTTTCTTCCATTATTTGGGAGTTTTTCATTTTCTTTCTTCAGTTCTCTTTTTCTCTCTTTGTTTTTTTTTCTCCTTTTCTCTCTTTGTTTTTATTCTCCTTTTCTCTCTTTGTTTTTATTCTCCTTTTCTCTCTTTGTTTTTTATTCTCCTTTTCTCTCTTTGTTTTTATTCTCCTTTTCTCTCTTTGTTTTTATTCTCCTTTTCTCTCTTTGTTTTTATTCTCCTTTTCTCTCTTTGTTTTTTTCCTCCTTTTCTCTCTTTGTTTTTTTCCTCCTTTTCTCTCTTTGTTTTTTTCCTCCTTTTCTCTCTTTGTTTTTATTCTCCTTTTCTCTCTTTGTTTTTATTCTCCTTTTCTCTCTTTGTTTTTATTCTCCTTTTCTCTCTTTGTTTTTATTCTCCTTTTCTCTCTTTGTTTTTATTCTCTTTTTCTCTCTTTGTTTTTCTGTTTTTGTTTTTATTCCCCCTTTTTTTTTTCATTTTTCACTCCTAAGTTTTAATCATACTGTTCTTAAAGTTTCATTTCTTGATATTTACTAAGCTAAGCTTAGTACGCCACAAGGTCAGGAAGAAATAGAAAGATTGTACTGTGCTAATCTTTTAAATAGTCAAAGATTATATGCCTAGAAAATCAGCTTTTACAATCATAGCTTTTTACAGCATTTTTTCTTTTTTATATTTTTATTTTTGTTTGTTTTTTCTCCATTTATTCTTCTCCCATTTTTCAAAATATTTACTTTCCTTGTATATCTTTCATTTAACAAGCAACCCCTTCGATCTGCATTTAAATAAATAGCAAATTTCAAACACGTACTTATCTTAATTTTTTAACCCATCTA
>OZ038498.1:34081878-34151878 GCA_964036315.1 Acanthosepion esculentum
CTGTGTGTGTGTATATATATATATATATATATATATATATATATATATATATATATATAGTTAGACCGAGAGAGCCAGATAAACCTACCATGGTTTCACCTAAACAGATCGTCAGTGAAGGCCGGCTAACAAGATAAGAAAAAATGGAAACTTATAGTCAATAAACAAAAAAAATCATAACCACATGACCAAAAAAAAAAAAACAACGGGGAGGGTTGGGGAGAACCATTTATTCTAAAAATTGATGAAAGAGGGGGTTTAAAGAAAAACACGGACAAATAGGGGTAGTAACAATTTATTCAATCGAAGTAAAAAAAATTTTATTATTATTTTATATTATTATTACCAGGTAAAGGAGACCTAGTCTAACAACCAACGTTTTCTATGTCTACATTTGTTTAGAATTTCCGTTTTAGAATTTAATAAATGATCGGGTTCCCTATATAGAGCTATAGCTAATTTTTCCTCTAAACATAGTTTACAAAATTTATAATCTGCCTATACTTATAACTTATACTACTACTACTAATATATATATATATATATATATATATATATAAAGTAAAAGGTTCGTCACTTATATGATGTTACCTTTAGCATCCTGACTCCAGAGTTTTATAGATGTACCTGTCTGTCCACTCGTCAGGGGGTATCAGAAATTGACTGCTTATATTTGTTGATTTTTCTTTTTTATATGCACTTCTCATTGGTGCAATTTTTTTCATAGTGTGCAGATGTGCACCCATCTGCACAGTCATGATTATTTGTCCTTTTTTTTTTTTTAATTCTTTTTCTCTCTTTTGACTCACTTCTTAGCTTTTCCTCTTTTCTTTCATTTGTAGCCATTTGTTGCTGTTTTATTTCTGGTTTAGTTTTCATAGACAAGTTGTTTTTAATTTCTGAGCATTCTAGTCATACTTTAGTAAGGAAAATTTTGTTTCAGTTTTTAAATAAATAATTGATTTTAATGCTTAAATGCTATTTATATATGTCTCCACTTGGCTATTACTTTGTTTTCTTATTTGATTTGGTGGTATCATAAGCTGAGTACTATTAAAATATTAATTGTAGAAGATTAGGTTTATAATTACATTTTATTTATTACTGTTTGAATTTATGTATTTATATGCTTCCGCACGCACACACACACACACACACACACACACATATGCATATATATATATACACGCACACATATGCATATACATATACATGCACATACACACACACATACACATGTAAAGCACATGTACACATGTCTATATGTTGTTATTAATAAACTATTGTTTAAATGGTAAAGCTATTTTTTCTATTTTTAGGGTAATAATTATGGTTGGTTGAGTTTACAGAGTATTCTTATATATATATATATATATATATATATATATATATATATTTGTTTTTTCTGGTCTATCAGTGTTTTGCGGGTTATTTAAAGCAAGAAAATATTTTTAGATGAAAGAATTTTTGGTAGATAATAATGGTTTACTGATACAAGTCCTACTAATTAACCCATAGATGGAGGGAGAAGAAGTGGATTCATACCTTTCCCAAGTTTATTTGCGCATCTTCTTCCATATCTATAATTCTCAAAATATGTTTGTATGTATGTATGTGTGTGTGTGTGTGATCGGATGTTGTTTATGCATTTTCACAGATTTCATCTGATTTCGATGAAATTTTTGTGGTTTGATAGATAATTCTTCAGTGCCAGTTTTGATTTCAAATTGTTGGCGACAATGGCTCTCCACTACTTCCTGTCCATTATAACTCTCAGTAAAGTTTTTCTATTTACTATCTTTGTTTGGATATATATCTTTCATAAAAACTTTCATAAAAATAAATTCTTTAAATTATTCCAATAATGTTATTTATTATTACAGTTCCCATTTCAGCCCCCCCCCCCATTCAAATTGTTAACCCCACCATTTAGGGATGTACCTCAGTTGCACCCAAATGTTGTTACTAATATTGATTTTTGGCTAGGCTGACTTTAAACTTAAACTACTCCAATTGCATGGCAAAACATTTCCAGTAATGAAAGACCCAGTCAAAGTTGGGTTATACTGCTAGTAAGTGAAAATAATGAACATGACAGAAATTAGTACTTGGCTTTCCAACTTCCAATTGCAAGTCGTTATCTATTAAACCACCTGCGCATTCAATACACGGACAAATGGTAGATTCGTAAATGTGCAAGATAGATTCTGCTGAGAAAAATGTTCTGGCATGACACAGTGAACCAACATTCCACAAAGTGGACATAATAATTGATTCAATATAGTCACTCTACTTCTTATCACTGGAAAATATCAGGTCAAAAGGTGCGGTGTGTAGCTCTCCTGGAGTCTAGCATCAGCCATGATGATGGCTGGCAGGAAAGTTCCTCTATGGTGGATAAATGAAGATAAAATGCATTAATATATTTCTGATTTTTGTGTATTCACTGAATTTGCTTTTAATCCACATGCAGACTGTTTGTTCCCAGAAATGTGACAGATTATTTGTATATCTCTCCCATATAAATTAAACTTTCCTAATATTTGCCTTGTACTTTACAAAACATCATTTTTTTATGTCTGAGATATGTTGTATATAATCCAACTTCATGTATAGTGTGACCAATTAATTTTTTGTATGAATTTTTTCCCCCTCCAGAAACAAATTACCCGTGTATAATTCAACCAGCCACTAAAAATCTATGATTTTTAACCTCTTCAAAAAAATTACCTCTGTATAGTGCAATCCCATATATTTTGCATAAAAAAAACTGATGTATGCCTTGTGGGTGCAGGTGGTGGTGGTGGTGGGGTGGGGTTAAGTTAAAGCTAGTAATAAAAGTAATTTCTCTTTTAAAAACATATTCCCAAAACTACAAGCATATATATATATATATATATATATATATATATATATATATATATATATATATATATATATGAAGCCTTAATTCCATATATAAGCCAGCCAATGAGGATCAATCTCATGGAGATCTATGAAAAAACTGATGTATGCCTTGTGGGTGGAGGTGGTGATAGGGGCTAGTTAAAGCTGGTAATACAAGTAATTTCTCTTTTGAAAACAAATAAATACCCAAAACTACAAGCATATATATATATATATATATGAAACCATAATTCCATATATGAGCCACCCAGTGAGGATCAATCTCATGGAGATCTATGAAAAAAACTGTGAAGAGAGCCATGTTGGAATATTGGAATAGTTATATCAGCACCAGGAGGTGAGGTTTGAAAAATAAGGAATTCAAATGTTGATTTTTAAATCGGTAAACAGAATCTTGGAGATGAAAAAAAGTATAATGATTATTGGTGCTGAAAGCAAAAATTGTTGTTTACAGTCAATTCTGTGTCTTATATATTGCCTTTGGAAAAGCATCAATCTGTCTTTGTCCAGCAATAGGTAAGACTATGCCCTCTTGCCTTGAGGTAACAGCCAGTCTTGGAAAACTCTGAATTCAAAACTGGTCTGATAAGAGATGGGCTCTGTCAGACTTATACCCTGGATACACCACTGTTGTTATGGCTGCAATACATGTGGTACCCCTAAGGGACTTTAAAAAATAAACGTGCAAAATCTTACATTTTCAAAAGTTTGGCATTTGAATTTTATAATTATTTTCATCTCATAACATACAGAGTTTCCTATACCAAAAGAATCATTCATCTGTCTGTGGGTAGTAAGGTAATATGTAGCAGCTGATCCATTATATACTGAAGGGAGCATCAGAATCATGAGTAACTTTTTGTAGACTGGTAGGTTGGTCGATATGTAAGTATGAACGAGTGTCTGTGTAAATATTATTCTGTTCTTTTTGTTTGTCTTTATGGTGCCTTTGATCTTGTGTCATCCAAAATGTTTAAGTAGCAATGTCATGTTTACAGTGGAAATATTCAGGCAGCCTTAGCATCAGAATTCACTTGACGCCATGGTTTCATTGACAAAGAAATAAGTTTTCACTAAAAGTTGTTATCTTGTTTTGTGTGCCTATGTCCATCTTTAATCAATGGGAAGAATTATTTAAGTGCAGATTGAGTGCCAATTTTATTTACTTTGTTCACCATGGAATTTCCGTGAATAATCATGGGAGATTGACTCAAGAAGAGAAATTGATGAGCTGAGTTTGTTAGATTCATTTTTCAGACTAATACTCTCAGGAAATGTATAAAATCATCTATCTTTTTTTTTTACTTCCTGTTTATGGCTTAAGACCTTGACTGATTAAGCTCTTTTGTCTTGAGTTGCCAACCAACCTATTAGAAGGAAAACACTGAATTCAGAACCATGGTTGGACTCTGTCAGGCTATCTTGCCCTAGACACACCACTGTTGCTATGGCTGTTCTACATGTGGTTTCCCTATAACCCTAATGAGTTACTGGAATGATGATGTCTATTCTTCCACCTGATGTGCATCCAGAATATATATGTCGAATAATAATTATTTCAGTCTGGGTTGTCGAATGAAACCTTTTAAGGCATGAACTTGTTCATATGAACCAAGATGAAAAGAAAGTATGTACATTTCACCCCCTCCCCCACGATACATTTCCAATACCCTGGCTTTTCTCCTCCTCCTCCCCTTCTATCACACTTCACATCATGTGTTTGTCTATTTATTTTTAAATAATAAGTGTTCATTAATTTAAAAAAAAATAAAGTTTTAGGAAAACAATTGACCAGAATTGCCTGAAGATACCAAAAGGTTGAAACCAAGGTAGTGGAATTGTCTGATCTAATTTTTATATCTAAAAGTTCTACATGTTAAAACCTACATTTTTTTTTTTATATATGTGTATTGAGAATTTTTTAATACTACTGTTTCCTGGTCTAATTCAACACTGACCATTAACTTTATTGTTATATACATATATATATATATATATATATATATATATATATATATATATATATATATACACACACACAAACACAGCCATATGTCTCTCCATCATAATTTAACTTTTGCAAATTATAGAACTGTAAAATGTAAAGTTATTGTAAATAAATATTAAGGCACCATTCAACCCTCACTGGGTGCTCCATAATTGTGTCCTTGTGCCACATCTAAGCTGCCCTTAGAAATATTAGTTGTTGCCTTATATATCAACATTCTGCATTCATTGACCAAACAGTCACTGCAGTTTTCTGCTGAAATTTAGTAAATCTCTCTATTAAAACAATGTTTCAAGAAAATAGCTTTCTCATGTCCATTAGTTGCTATTTCTCTTTCCAGTATTGATGGGAATTTCCTTCCTAAGCTTTTGTTTGAAGTCATGTGGATTGTCAATATCTTGATTATGTTATTTTCTCTTTCGGTTGGAATTTATAAAAATTTTTCTTAAAACAATTTTTCAAGAAAATAGGTTTCTCAAGTCCATTACTAGTTAATGCTCTTTCCAGAACTGATGGAGGTTTCCTTTCTTGCCTTTTGTTTTGGGTGTTGTAAAATGTTAGCATTTTGATTATGGTTTTGTTCTCTCTTTGATTTACATGTGGAATCCATTTTAGTTATTGCTGCTGTTTAAAATCCTCATGTGATATGGTTGCTGTTATCTAGTAGAGTCTTTTGTTTGTGATTTTGTAATACTAGTCCACAAGGTTCAAGGAAATATGGTCCTTGTTGCGGCCTACACACTTCATTTGAATAAAGTGATTTTTAACTAAAAGATTAGTATTGTTTTTTAATATTATTATTATTATTATTCATTTATTGGTACTCTGAAAGATAAATATTTTGACTTGAATTTTTGGTTTAATTATCTAATCTAAATCTTTAGTAAAAAAACAATGCCAAATAAATGGCTGTTAGTAATAGAAAAGTACCAAAAACATCCCTCTTCTATTAAGATAATAGTATTTCCTAAGTGCTATATTGGCAGTTTCCTTAACTGTTACTCAAAGTACTGTGGAATGTCAACATCTTCGAGTTACATGTGCTACCCATTCTAGTTGTTGCTACTGTTGGAAGTCCTAAAGTAATTTTGTTTTTGTTATCTGGTATTTTTCTTATTGTGACTTTGTAACACTAGTCCATGAGGTTCAAACAAGAATGGTCCTCACTAAGACATACATTCATCACTGACTCAAAGCCATTTTTAACTATTGATCTAAGAAAGTGTTTGTATACAGCTGAGTGCTTAGATATTTCTGAACAAGTTTGGCACCATATGTGACATTCATATAATATTCTCAATCTGATGAGTCTATTTAAGAACATCGGAATGTAATTATTATGAGTTTCTTGAAATGAACTATAAAATATAGTCTTTGTTGCTTGAGTCTTGCCAGAAACTGGAGTAGACTTAAGCATATAATGATCTTGGATACAAGCTAATGATAATTGTGAGATTAGAGAGGAAACATTCGGCATTCATTGACTGAGTAGGCAGTACTCACAAGTCCACTGTTATAGCTCTTTCCAGTATTTTTGGAAATATTTTTTCCTAACGTTTTGTTTAATGTAGTGTAGAAAGTCAACATCTTCATTATTATTATTATTTTCCCTTCTATTGATATGTGCTATCCATTTTAGTTGTTGCTACTGTCTTGATTACTTTGAAAATATCACCTCAATAATGTAGTCCTGGGTATGACAATAAACTACATTTGGCAGCAAGGCCTTTGATTGGGAAATTGAAGCTTTTCATGAACATGAAACCGCATCTTAATTGCTAGTTCCCAATTGCTCTGACTTGGGGTGGCAGCACTTGTTAGGGTCCCAGCTATGGGTAAATAGTGAACCCTCCAAACAATAAAACTATGAAAGTATAAAAATATATTTTTATATAAAAAAAAAAATTACCAACAGTACAGATAGCAAAATTACTAACAATACATTTTACCAGTAGTCAAAAGCATACAATTGCATTCAAAATATATTTAGTTGAAGCCATAAGATTGTGTTCAAAATATTTAGATTTCAGCATTAAATAAGCCATAGAGGTTGATATGCCATAAAACCAAATCAACCAACTGACCTCAATAATGTGAAAGTGTCAATTTTGTTACCATGATTGTTTTAGTGTTAAAATATATCAGAAGGTAGGCTAAGTTCCAGCATAGTCTGTTGCTTTCACTTTTGTATTAATACCTTTGGGAAAAGTATAGACCTTTCTTTTCTCTCCTTCTCCTGTTTATAGATTAAATAGCAGAGTTAACCAAACTCTCTATTCTTGAGTGGGAGCCAGTCTAGGACAAGGAAAACTCTGAATTCAAAACCATACAGAAGGCAATAGGAAACAACTGCACTATCTTTCCCAAGAATGCATGTCATTTCACAGATGATGAAGAAAAGGAATCTGTGGAGAGCCATGATCACCTCCATCTTCAATGGACATGGCATTTAATTAAAAGCAAATTATATTAAATACTTGAAGAATTAAATGCTTTCAGGAGGTACCATGCAACTCTGAAGAATTCATTGATTGCATGTGGTGACTGATAGGGCTGATATGCTTAATGTACCGATAAGTCACGTCATCCACCAGTTTGGTGAGCTACTCTACTCAGTACATCAAGTGTGTATATTATTATTATAATATTCATTTGTAACTTGTACATATTTAAGTTAGTGACTTTTTTCTCTTCAAGTTGCTATTGGTAGATTTTTAAAAAACAAATAATTTATAATTTTTGTAGAATTGCTTCTGAAGCAGTAACTATGTTTGAAGACAGGCAATATGGCAGTCAAAGTACCATCATATCATGGTCACCAACTCTACCTCTCAAATATGAAAATAGCAAGAAATTTCTTGGAGCACATGAGGTCAGTAATTGCAGTATTATTGATGAGTTGGTTTTGCCAGTGTTGGCTGAAAAGTTAAATTCACAATCTAAGGAGAAATGCATAATCTAAGGAAAAAATAACCAGAAAAAAAACCGTGATGCATTAAAAAATTGAAATGAGGTCTAGTTTTGAAAAGGAAATGGTGTCAAAATATATGTTGATTTCAAGATTTCTTATTCATTTATTCTGTGGTTTACCATTTTTGGTGGAAATTGTTAAAATAATTGCCATTTTTTTTTTCAAAACTGCAACTTTTAACGCAAGTGCCTTGGTCACACACACAAAAAAATAACATATTTTGTAGAATTTTTCCCTTTTTTTTGTGTGATATTTGGATTAAATGATTAATTTGCACACTAATGTGTGTAAACCTGTACATGTTTATAATTTTACTTCTGTCTTTAAATTAGGTACCCCCACTGATTTGCTAAAAATTTAGCATACCATGAAGAAATTTTTGTTGTTATTAAGAGGAAAGACCAAAGGAGTTTTTGATTATTAAATTACATATTTTTTTAATCCTTTTTGGAACATTCTGAGATTTTGGTTAAAATTCTTCTTTTTCTTGCATCAACAGGAGGACCAAAGATTAGTATAAGAAATTTGGGCCTCTTTATTGCAGTGAAAAACACCTTGATTTTCAAATTTTTCTAAAAAATCAAATGATTGTTGGATTTTAATGAAACTTTCAGGGCTTAATCACAAATGAATGAAATTAGAAATGGTTTTTAGTTTAGAAAATCTTGGTAAAAATATTTTTTACATTTTTTACTCCCACTTATTTAATTTTATGAAATGTTGTCCCTACTAATGTTTATATTAGTTAAAAGCAGATCTACTTGGAGAATTTAAATCATGAATTTCTTTTCATACAAACAGGACCACCAGTTATGGAAAATCTGCTCAGAATCATAAAAAAAGAAATGCAATAAAACTAAGATATTATTTAATTAGAAAAGCTTTAAATTGCTTTTATGAATAAGATATACTATAGATGAAGAAAAAATATTTTAATAAATAATGAATTTTTACAAGAATTTTTTCATTTTTAAAAATTTTACTTAGAATAATTTATAAAGTTTTAAATCTTTTAAAATTCTGTATTACTTTGTTACTGTTAGGTGATATTGTTATTAAGTAAAAACTTCATTTACTTATCAAAAATGGAAAAGCTTAGTACAATTCACTGACCCCAATATTTTAAAAAGAATTTATGAAATTTTTTGTGTGTGTGTATATAAACATGCCAATTTTTGTAAATACAGATGTCCATACATGACATTATCAGGAAATAAGAGCCATAACAATCAAATTTAAAGCAAAAGTACTGAAAATTTAATAAAATATTAGTTTAAAAAGAATATTTTCCTAAATTTTTAAGAATACTGGGTAGTTAAAAATTATGTAAAAAAGACACTCCCATTACATTATTCCTCAAGTTAATTTCACAGGTATGTCCACCATAGAAAAAAATTAGATAAACTTCTGTCTATCAGTGAAGCCGTCAGCACCTTAAATAAACAGCTACTACTGTGTTAAAAAATGCATTGTTGTGATATTTTGAACTTGAAGTAATATTTGTTTCAAATCAGATTAATTAAACTTTAAATCAGCTAATATTCCTCAAAATTTCAGTATATTTTACTTTTAAAAAATTTTAATAAAGAGAATTACATTGTGATGAGAGATGGCTAAAAATGGTGCTAAAATCAGTGATGCTTAACAATCTCAAAACACATTTCAATCAATTTAAATTACTTTTGAAATACTGTAAAGTATTTTGCTTAGTGAAAATATTAAATTTAATCTATTAGCTTGAAATTAAACTTAAAATAAAAGCTTCAAGAAAGATTTTTCATTTCTTAAAATTTGTTTTAAACCTTAAGTATTGCAATTCTGAGGATTGGATGTTCAAAGTAGCAATGTCTGCTATCCTGGTTCAGTGACCATTACTACACACACACAATATATATATATATATATATATATATATATATATATATATATATATATATATATATATAATGAAAGAGAGAAAAAAATAACATTCATTGATTATTTACCCATTAACAGACTGTTTCACACAGTTTGATTCTCAAAATGGGCGTTTGTTTGTTTTGGACACTCCCATGGTTTACAGTCCTTTTACGTGTTTTTCAAAAGGAATGTGTCTGCATGCCGACAGTTCAAAAATTTCATTCCTTTTCTTTGTTCATACATTGACTTGCTTCAGCTTTTCCTCCATACATAGACTGTAATGTATTCCTCTGCTTTTCTTAATCTGTTTTTTATTTTTATTATTATATCTCTGGTGTTTTCCTTTTTACTTTTAGTTCCTGTATATGTTTTTAGCAACATGATGCTATTTCTGTATCTTTCATATCTGAATGATAGTAAATGTTTTGCTTGTCTTTCTTTAAATTCAATTTGTCCCATTAGAAAAGGAATATACAGATCATAATCATATCTATTAATGGGTAAATGTAAACATTTTAACAAATATTTACTTTGTAACTTAAACACCAGTATAACAATTTTCATAAATGTTAACAAATATCTAATTTTAATTTTGATATATATAGATGTTGGAATCATATATATAGGAGGCATGGTGGAGTAGTGCATAGTGGCTCGGATTGAGGAATCAGAGAGCCGAATTGGAATTCCAATTGAATTTATTACTTAAGTGTTAATACGTTTGGGAAAATGTATGAATCCTCCTCTTCTCCCTCCAGCTATGGGTAAATAGCAGGACAGACTGGGTTCTATAACCTTGGATAGCAACTGGTCTAGGAAAAGGACAACTCTGAATTCAAAACCTGGAGAGGGTTGTTTGGGGAACTTGTGGCCTGTAGCGCACAAAGTCTCTGTATTCAGCCCTTCAAAAAGTGTGGTTGGTTCTACACAAAAACTTCACCACTATAATCAAATCATGGGCTGGAGTCTGGGCTGTCAGCTCCTAGAAACTGAGCTGTTTGACTCTCATACATTGAATATGATGGGAGAGTCCACCATATATATATATATGTGTGTGTGTGTGTGAGATTGTGATCTATATAAATATTAGAGTCAAGTTATATAACTAAAATTAAATTTAAATAATACAAATTAACTCAATAACAATGATTTATATTTGAAATATAATGTGGGTATGTGTGTGTGTGTATATATATATATATATATATATATATATATATATATATATATATATATATATATATATATATATATATATATAAAATCCAAATTTAAAAATTTATATATAAATATAACTAAAATTAAATTCAACTAATACAAATTAACTAAATAACAATGGTTTATATTTGAAATATAATATACATGTGTGTGTATATATATATATATAATCCAAATTTAAAACGTTGAAAAGTAATAATTATGAAAATACAAAAAGTATTTAACAAAAATATATATAATAATTAAAAAATATACAATAGAAAAACAATTACATTAGAAATGATGTATTTATGAGCATGTGTGGGAGCATTGAACGTATATGCGTCTGTTGTGTATTGGAAGTATGCTCTTGAACAGATTGATGGACACAGGAGTGAACATAGGCATGTGTGTGTCACTAGCAGAGTACAAAAAAATGCAAATATAAAAAAATAATGGACATTTATATAACAAATTTTAACCATTGAAAAGTGTACATGAATCATGAAATTACTTAGTTGGGAGAGGAATAAAAATAATTAAAGAAATGGATATTAACTTACAGTAAGTAAATTTTTCAATTTAGAATATGAACATATACACACACACACATACACACATATATATATATACAAGGTGCGATGAGTAAATTGTCGCCATTTTATATTTTTCATTTTGCACATGTGCGTTGCTTGCTTTTGATTTGACTTCACAATATAGTAGGGTCAGTTGGGCACCGTCTGTGAGAAAAAGAGCACAATGACACAATTCATTTCACCAGAAATTTGGAAACGTCATACTGTACTGCTTGGCATTTGTGCTGGAAGCTCCAATATGAATGTTTCAGAGTGTTTGGGTGTCAATCAGTGCAAAGGATTAAGAAAGATTTGGATGAGTCTCATGGTGATTATGAAGGTACAGCAGCTTGGAATACTTACTCTGATCTTTTCTAATAAGAAAAGAACTCCCGAATTTGTCGGTGAGGGCCTCAGATTCAACATGGAGGACTACATCAAGTGCCTTGAGGAGGTAGTCATGCCCTAGGTCAAAAGGGTGGCTGCTCGAAGACCCTATGTCTGGCAACAGGACTCTGTACCATGCCACACAAGCAGGAGAACCCAGTCGTGACTGTCAGACAATTTCTGTGACCACATCATCCCTTACATCTGGCCACCTAACTCCCCAGACTGCAACCCTCTTGATTATTATGTGTTGGCTGCAGTTTAGGGAGAGACTAACAAAACTTCTTGCAACACCAAAGATGAACTGAAGGCAAGGATCATGGCAGCATTCACCAATTTAAACAAGGAGACCATCCAGAAGAGTTGCAGGAGTTTCTGAAGTCATCTGGAGGCCATGGTTGAAGCCGGTGGCGATTTTATTGAATAAATTTCCTCTAGTATTTCAAGATATTTTTGTGTAATTTTGGTAAATATATCTGTTAAAATGAAATGTTAGTGTTATTTTCATTTTTGCATAATTTAGATGATAATTTATCCATTGCACCCTTTATAAAAAGTGTAAATAAAGATTTTTGTTAAATTTGTGACACTTTTAAGGCAAACAGTCTTTGTAATTAAAGTGCTCAATATCATGAGATATATCATTAATAGCAATAAATAAAATTAAATGTTCAATTACCTGTCTCTAAGAGTTTACCAGAGATTACATCTACTTGTCACGAGACTTGACGAAATTGAATTTATTTACAAAATCATATTTTTCATGTAAGACATTACTTAATTTTCAACTAATTTATTTTATATTGTGTCACACAATAACATTAAGAAATAACCAATTTAAAATAAGTCTGTCATAAATCATTATCTGCATTACTATTATATATTTTTACTTATATATAAACTGTTCTCTATTTACAAAGAATGATGAAAGCAAGTGACTGTCTTTGGTGACAGTCTTCTTGATGGACTGTGTTCTTAGTCCCAAAGCTGTTAATGACCTACATGGGCACATTTGCAAGGTTGGTGATATAGCGCACTTTTGAGAAAGATCTCAATGTCCTTGGGTCATCAGAATGGTGAAAGATTGCAAAGAAGAAAATTCCTCCTTCACCCCACAACACAATGCTCCATCTTGCTTCTGATACTGTAATGTCACTTTTAATCAAAAAGCCATCTTCAAAAGGAACCACACAGCTATTATATATATATATATATATATATATATATATATATATATATATATATATATATACACACACATATATATATACACTTTAAAAAAAATGGTAAGACTTGAACTCCTTGACCATAGTAATAATCAAAAGTGGAAATGCTTGAGCTGCAATTGGAGCTTTGTTGCATTGATGTCTTTGGATGAGATGCAGGGTAAGGGAGTTGGAATTCTGGGGATGGGGTAAGTTGAGTCACTTGAAGAAAAGCTGTAATATTGCCAAGCTATTCTCTGCATTTTTTTGTTTCATCTTTTCCTTCTCATCAATGCAAGATTCTACTCTACCTATCGGTCACTTCTCTTCTCACCTTGTATTTGCAGTTTCTATTGGCTGTATTAATGGGTACGAGGTTAGTGATTTCAGAGAGACAGGTGGAGGTTGTCGATATTTCACTCATCTACTTTTCTCACTTTTCTGGTAATAATGAATGCAGTCCTCCAACTGACAACCATTGCTTGTTAGATTTTAAGGCTCTGTGTGTGTGCGTGCGTGTGTATGTATATATATATATATATATATATATATATATATAATCATTTACTCCTAACGAAATATGCTGACCAGTCAATTGCTGGAAAGCTAGTGTATGCAAGGCAAGCAGATTTTTGCAAATAAAGTTCTTGTTATTTCTTTTTAAAATAGAGTAACAGTAATTGGATAAATAAAAGTTCAAATCACTTATCTTCAACAGAGACACTGTTCATCATAGTTGATTTTAGGTGATGTAAAAGTTTACATTTTTTTCATATAACTTTTTTATTTTATTTTTTTTCTTCTTTTTTAATCAATTTTCCCCAAGCAAGGTGATAATACCACTGAGATGCAAGGGGCTATTGGAAGTGAAAGAGAATGAAAAACTTCAGAAAGAACAAGAAACCCAATCCTAAACAGGAAAAAAGGGATAAACCCTTACTCCTGTTCAAAGGATAGTAGGAGTGTGAACTGGATGATAGTCAAACCTGTCAGTTCCTATTAAGTAAAAAATAAATAAATAGTAAATGACATTTCATAGATAAGGTAGAGATGTTAGAAGTATAATGTTGATGTAGACTTTAGAAGAAACTGGAAACCCAATCCTAAGAAGGAGACAAGGGATAAGCCTCTATTCATGTTCAAAAGATTGGGAAGGAGTGTGAACCGGATGATAGGCAAACCTATAAACTCTTATTGAAATATATTTTTATTTTTACAAACTGAATTTTTTTAAAGAAGTGTTTGCTCACTCAAAGTATTTTTTACTTATTTTAATACTTTTGTCGTAATCTCAGCTTAAAATTATTTTTTTTTAATTTCTTTTTAAATATATAAACAGTATATTGAAGCATTGAACTATGTAAAATTTAGCCAGAGATGTGGGCAAAATTTAGCCTTCAAACCCACTAAAAAATAATGTGTCAAAAGGACGGTTTCACCTTTGACACTGCCATCACTGTATCACTAAGCAATGTTTATTGTTCTAAAGAAACTGTTTAGAATTTTAACAGAAAAAAATGTCATGCACCATTCAGCTGCTAGATTACTTATTAACAAGATTTATTTTAATATTAATTTTATATTTTCTTTTGGGGTACCTTATTGTTTCAACGTCAAAAAAAGGAAAACTTTTTTTAAATGTCTCATCAGGTGGTAAATCACAATGTTACTAAAACTTTTTAGTAACATCATAATTCCCCACACACACACACACATATATATATATACATATATATGTATGTATGTATGTATAATGAATTTTTTTCAGTAATTAATGGACTTTTTACTCCAACATTATTTCATATTATAGTAATAACAATTATTTTATCATAGAAAAAAAAATCTACTGACTGAAATATTTTGCTTACATTTCAGGTATGAAAAAATGAAGTTATCAGATATAGACTATGAAAGGTTGCAACGAGAAATGTGCATTTCCGAAGTCGGGAAATTAAGTCCGACTTCACTGTGATAGTTTTTTGTAGCTCACTGGTAAAGCACACTTGGCTTGCCCAGATTAAGACAAGAACATGGGTTCATTTCATGTTGTGCTGCACATTCATATTAATACTTTCAATCTCTAGGCTGGGAAACATTAATTTCACTGTTTAAAAAGCAGGGCTGTCTACTCAAACATATGTACCCAAAAAATATAACATTTATACTAACAAAATATATAAGAATGGAAGGAAAGTAAAATACAGTTTCGATGTTTTCAGCCACAATCTACTAAACTGATAGCTAAGAGTACAAATGCTTTTGAAGATTTCTTTGGGCACCTCACTTATAGCAATAAATAATGAGCTGAATAGACCATTAGATCATGCAGTGTGTTCAATTCTCACCAGAATTCCATTATCGTAGCCTTGTGTCTGAATAATGTCAATTTTGTATCTATTTAATTTATTTATTGGTTTTTCCATTATCTATCAATTTCTCTCTCTGATTTTCATTGTTGGTCTCTTTCTCTCTCAGCTTGTTCATTGTCCGTCTATTTCTCTCTCGACTCATTCATTGTTTCATCTGTTTCTCTCTTGGATTGTTCATTGTAAATATGTTTTTCTCTCAGCTTGTTGATTGTCCATTTGTTTCTCTCTGTTTGTTCATTGTCCATCCATCTCTCTTGCTTTCTTCATTGTCCGTCTGTTTCTCTCTCGGCTCATTCATTGTCCGTCTGCTTCTCTCTCGGCTCATTCATTGTCCGTCTGTTTTCTCTCTCGGCTCATTCATTGTCCGTCTGTTTTCTCTCTCGGCTCATTCCTTGTCCGTCTGTTTCTCTCTCGGCTCATTCATTGTCCGTCTGTTTCTCTCTCGGCTCATTCATTGTCCGTCTGTTTCTCTCTCGGCTCATTCATTGTCCGTCTGTTTCTCTCTTGGATTGTTCACTGTAAATATGTTTTTCTTTCAGCTTGTTCATTGTACATTTGTTTCTCTCTCAGCTCATTCATTGTCCGTCTGTTTCTCTCTCGGCTCGTTCACTGTCCATCTGTTTCTCTTTCGGCTCATTCACTGTCCATCTGTTTCTCTTTCGGCTCATTCACTGTCCATCTGTTAATCTCTTTTCTCATTCATTGTCCATTTCTTTCTCTCTTGGCTTGTTCATTGTTGATCTGTTATCTGTTTTTACTCAGTTTGCTCATAGTACATTTGTTTCTCTCTCTTCTTGTTCATTGTCGATCTGTTTCTCTCTCGGCTCATTCATTGTCGATCTGTTTCTCTCTCGGCTCATTCATTGTCCGTCTGTTTCTCTCTCGGCTCATTCATTATCCGTCTGTTTCTCTCTCGGCTCATTCATTATCCGTCTGTTTCTCTCTCGGCTCATTCATTGTCCGTCTGTTTCTCTCTCTTCTTGTTCATTGTACATTTGTTTCTCTCTCAGCTCATTCATTGTCCGTCTGTTTCTCTCTCGGCTCATTCATTGTCCGTCTGTTTCTCTCTCGGCTCATTCATTGTCCGTCTGTTTCTCTCTCGACTCATTCATTGTTTCATCTGTTAATCTCTTTTCTCATTCATTGTCCATTTCTTTCTCTCTTGGCTTGTTCATTGTTGATCTGTTATCTGTTTTTACTCAGTTTGCTCATAGTACATTTGTTTCTCTCTCTTCTTGTTCATTGTCGATCTGTTTCTCTCTCTCGGCTCATTCATTGTCGATCTGTTTTTCTCTCGGCTCATTCATTGTCGATCTGTTTCTCTCTCGGCTCATTCATTCTCCATTTGTTTCTCTCGCAGCTTGTTCATTGTCCATCCGTTTATACTTTGGAACTACTTTTCAGTAGTCATTTTTCTACCCACAGTGTCATTAGCAAAAAGTAAGAAATTGTATACGAATAGTATAAGATGTATTTTAGAAGAAAAAGTTTTGTCAAAATCATCAAGATCTTTAGAAAACATGTCAGATATCTAGACAGAACATCAGTTGAATATTTAAAATAGTGGTTCCTCTGAAAAGAGTAAATTAATAAAAAAAAGATTTTTTTTGAGAGAGAAAAGTGCAAAAATTGATATAAATTTAGTAAATCACTATCAAGGAGTCAGTGAATAGGAAAGAATAGTAAGAAATCTCTTCAAAGACAGAAAGATGAGAAACACATTTAGAAATTGCCATTAAAATGTAACAAAAAGAAAAGGATAGAAGTCTTTAAAAAAGAAAGGATGATAAAAAATAAACAAATCTAGAGAATATCTATCAAAGAAACATAATAAAATCTCTCTTCTCCCATTTATGTTTTTCAGGAAGATGGGATAATGAAAGCAGAAGGTCAACAAGAGACGGCAATTAATTTATCTACAAGCAAAGATCAGCATTTGCGTGCCTGTAACGGAGACGTGCGCTCTGCAATACACCCGAGCTCTCTTGCTGTTGTACATGCTATTGAGAATGGAGATACAGCTCAGGTTTGTTTTATAGTCATGCATATATTTTATTTTGTTTTTTAATTTTCTTTTGCGATTAACAATGTCCCAATCTTGTGTCTATAACCTGTAGACTAACATCAACCCTCTCTCATCAGTTTCTTCCATTAAGGCTGCAAATAAGAGAGACGTAATCATGAAGATAGACAAACAGCAACACCTTATTGTATTTTTGCTTTTTACATTTTATTTTAATAGTAGAAACATATCTTTGGATAGAATCCTAGTTTATTCACACACCAATATTTTTGTACTATTGATCACTTAATACAAAGCCCAAGAACCATTCAAGGTAGAGGGTTACTGAAGTAGCTTGTTGTAAGAGTGTTGTAACCTATGGAGGGTTACTGAATAGAATAATCAACCAAGGGTTGATAATGAATGATAATACTTAGAACAAGAACAACACATAAGATTCACCAGTGGCATGTAGAAGTAGTAGTCAACTGCTAGAAGTGAGTCAGGTGAATTCCACATGTTTACTATTTTATTCTTTTGTATCATCAAATCATTATTTTCTCAAGTCTTATTAATTTACTAAGCTGGGGGGGGGATAAGAGGTGGATTCATGCCTTTCCCAAGGGCATTTGCATGTAAGTGAATATAACAAACCCAATTGGAATTGGAACTTAGCTCTCTAATTAAAAATTCCAAGCCATTATCCATTACACCACCCACACATCCAAGCTTATAGCACTTGGTGTTCCCAAGTAGTCACCCATTAAGGTACTGAACAAGCTTGATGTTGCTTAATTTTTGTTGATTATATTTGAATTGGTGTTTAAATGTGATGTGGCTGTAAGCCTGAATATTATGAGGATATCTAGGATAGTGCTGTAGTATACCTACGGACGATAATGGGTATGTCGCCATTCACATAAATACAGTAGTAAATACTGTATGTTGGTCTGCAGTTGGAGATTCATTGTGGAATTCACTTGACTCATTTCTAGCAGTTAACTACTTCTACGTAGCGCTGGCAAATCTTATATGTGTTGTTCTTGTTCTAAGTATTATCTTTCATTATCAGCCTTCATTTGATTATACTGTTCAGTAACCTTCCTTAAGTTACAACAGATAATGGCTAACCCTAGTCTTGAAGAGATTATTATTATAGTGATCAGGAAACCATTCTTTCAGGAATCTGTTCTGCAGAGGACCATTTCTGGGAAAGAATCTGTCTTTTAACTTCCTCCTTACCAATGGAAGATGAAGGGAATAGGGATAAGTTGACCCCGCAGATGTGGGATGACAGGTTCTCACTGTAAAGGTCTGAGAATAGTAATAGAGTAGCAAAAGACTAGCAATATGTGATCTGTGGGAAAAAGGGTTTGTATGGTTGAAAATAATACATCCCACATAAGGTTGCATAAACACTTTTGAACTCTGCCAAGACTGGAAAGTAAGGATTGTGCAGCTCCAGTGTAGATGTAGGAACAGAGTAAAAAGTTGTGAACTGACTAAAAAGAGAGAAAAGAAAAAATAAAAAAGGAAAAAAAGGAAAAAATTAAAGGAAAGTGTAAAAAAAAAAAGATATAAAATAGAAAAAGGAAAGAAAAATAAGTTAGAATAGAGGAGAGTGAGAAGAAAAGGTAAAACGAATGAGAGATGAGTGGAAATCAGAAAGGATGAAATAAGACAATCTGAAAATTGTAAGTTAAAAACAATAAAAAATAATAACTGAAAAATACATATAAATAAAAAGAGTAAGGAAGAAACGAAATAAAACCAAAGAGAAGGGAGGAAAACAAAGGAAAACATACAAAGAAAGAGAATGAAAATAAAGAAAATGAGAAAGAAGGAAAACATGAGAAAAGAAGAAAATAAAGGAAAAAGGGAAAGGAAACAAAGCAAAGGAGAAAGGAGGAGTGCATGGCATAAGGAATCAAGTACTTTTAGGAGTTATACAAGTAATTGATCATTAACCTATTTTAACATTAATGTATTATGTATAACTTCTGAGTGTTCCAGATCCTTTAAAGGTCTTGTGCAAGGTATAATCTCTCTTCAACAATTGTTAATTACCTTTGAGTTTAAACCACACCCTGAATTGAAACCTGAATGTATGATCATCAAGCAAAATTGATGGCCCCTTTTCTTGTTTTAGATAATACTTGGTGAAAATAATATTAAAATAGATATTGGTTAAACATCTTAATAAAAGTATGGTTAATTTCCAGATTAGGACCCGTGCTCAGTTTGCATTAAAAATTTCCCGAATATTTACATTTAGGTGTAAATATACATGCTTCATTCGAAAATGACTTGATAAATTTGATAAAATCTACCATTTTGGAGTTATTGACAGTAAAAATTCAGATTTATTCGCATCGTTTGTGGTAGCCATTACTGGCGTTGTTTGCATACATTCGCTGCAGAAAGCTAAGCGTGGAAGAACGTAGTTAACGGCCTTATTTTTACTGATCTTACTCATCTCGTCTTATTCACTGCGTGTGCAATAACCAAGACAAGTGAATATTCCACTCATAGCTATCTGCAGCAAATGTATGCAAACAGCGTCAGTAATGGCTGCTGCGATGCGGATGAATCCAAACTTTTACTGTCAATAACTCCAAAATGGTAGATTTTATCAAATTTATCAAGTCATTTTCAAATGAAGCATGTACATTTATACCTAAATGTATGTATTTGGAAAAAAATTATTGCAAACTGAGTGCCGGTCCTAGACTAACCATAAGTTTTAATTAAATTTCATGCTTTCCTTAAAATAATATAGAATCATAAATTATATTTTTAATTATAAGTGTTCATTATTGCCATATTTTCTGTGGATATACATGCTTTATTTTTCTTACCATTAACTTCCTTTTATTCATTTTACTTCCTTATTTCAATTAACCATATTAGCATTTTATTTTACCAAATTCTCTATGTTAAGATCCCACAGATATATTTTTTAAATGTTATTAACTGTTAAATTTTCTAAATTGTCTGCTGTGGTTTGAAGAATTTCTTTAACATTTGTTCTGTTCTCATGGTAATCCCACATGTAAGGAATGACGCATCAACAAAAAAATAAAAATTCAAACTACTTTTCATGTCCTCCATCTTAGATAATTTATTCGGATATTTCATATCAATCATTTATCATAAAATTATATCTTGAATGAGGTATTCTATAACTTAGTAATTTCAATTTTAATCTGGTTTTTATTTTTTATGTGTTGTGTCTCTCATGGGCCTCCACATCTTCCTGTCACTTGTATCTCTTAATAAGTTTTGTCTTTTTGTTATTTCTCCAAAACCCTGTTCTACCATCCATTTACTCAAGCTCATTAAGTATGTTAGACACTGTTTTCTTCTGTCCTGTGAGTATTAGATTTTCTAAGCTCTCCTTCCTCATTTTGTGCCCCAGAAATTTCAACTGCCTCTTCCTGATGTTAAGTATAAGTATCTTTTTTGTTTCCATTTTCTCCATAACCTTGTCGTTGCTCACATGCTTGTCATTAAAAAAGGAATATAGTAAGTTTGGACCCTAATTCTTTGTAGAAGAAGTATGTATTACCTTTGGTATGTTTTAATAAAAAAAATTTAAGAGGCAAAAATCAACAGATAACACTTGTGCTTGAAAGATTTTGTTAAAAAACAAAGAAAAAAAACCCCCGGAAAAATGTCTTCCTTTTCAAAAACTTTTTATGGCTTTCTTCCTGGAAATTATAACATGCTGAAAAGCTACTTTTAAAATAGATATCAATCAATCTAATATTGCAACTTGTTCAACAGATATAAAAAAAATAAAAAAATATTCCCTCCCCACATCTCTGTTAAACTGTATTTGTCTGTCTCAGCCAGTGAAGAAGATTTCTTGGCTTTCCAGAGATACTCCCCCATTTTACTGCTTTTTATTTTTATTTTTCTCTGCCTGTTAAAAACGCTTTTGCTTATCTTGCTGTCTTCAACCACAACATTCTATTTTATTTTTGCTTGTTGTTTCATATTGGATGCTCTTGTATTTCTCCACCCTTGCTATCATCACTGTCCCTGTGAACAAAAAGGATATGACACCACTATCAATTGGCATTAAATGCTTGACTTGTTTCATTAATGGTGGTGATGGGTAATGTTATCAAAAAGAAGGACAAAAAAAATGAGAGAGAAAAAAGCCAGTGGGTGAAAAAGAAAATTGGATAAAATTAAGATATTTTTGTTTAATTTGTTCAAGCTGAAATTATCAAGAATTTAACATTAACTTTTCTTCCTGATTTTCATTTATTTTGCCATCCATATTTAGGTGTTTTATTCTTTTGCCTATTCACTCTACTCTCCTCATTTTTCATATTTTTTCTTCATAGTTTTTAAACAATTTATCTATTCTTCCTATTTTTGTTGTCTTTTTCTTAATTTTGCACTTATTCTGCCTTCTTTAGGCTTATTTTATTTTTTCTATTTTACTATATGTTCTTTTTCTGTATTTTTTCTTCCTTCTCTTTCTCTTTATTTTCCTTTTTTTCTGTATTTTTTCTTTCATCTTGTTTTCCTTATTTTTCCTTCTTTCCATTTTTTATTTTTCTTCTTTTTAGTTTTCCTTCTTTCTCTTTATTTTTCCTTCTGTTTTTTCCTTTCTATTTTTCTTTATTTTTCCTTACTTTTTCTTTGCTTTTCCTTTCTCATTTCTTTGTTTTTCTTCCTTCCTTTTTTCTTTATTTTCCCTTCTTTTTCTTTATTTTTCTTTATTTTTTCTTTCTCTTTTCCTTTATTCTTTGTTCTTCATGTTTTCATTCTTTCTCCTTTTCTTTGCACTGTTTTCTTTATCTATTTCTTCATTTGTTTTCCTTCTTTCAATTTTTATTTGTTTTCTTTCTTTCTTTTATCTATGCGTATTCTTCAGCTTCTATTTTTTGTTTTTAACTTGGTGTTCAAATTTTGTGTTTTATTCCTATTTTTATACATTTTTTTCTATGTTTATTTTATCCTTCTTTCTCTTGTTTTCTTCTTCTCCCGTTACTATTAGCTTTTCACTCTTTACTCCATTTTATTTTACCTTCTTTCTTCTCACTATTCTCTCCTCCTCCTCTCCTTACTTTTTCTTTGCTCTTTTTATTTTATATCTTTTACTTTCTTACACTTTCTTTTCCTTTTTCCTTTATTTTTTTCTCTCTGTTTTGCATTTTCTCTCGTTTTTAGTCAGTTCACCACTTCTCATTTTTTTTTCAAAAATACTTTTTCTTTTTTATTAACTTTCTTTCTTTACGGCTTTTAATTTCTTGAAATCTATTTTTTCCTACTATTTTGATGTACTAATGATTTTATTCATAAAAAAAACTGAAAATATTTTTTTTTAAATCATAATTATAGTTAGTTCAACAGTGACATCTATCATTTTTCCTTTTTGGATTGACATTTTATACAAGCTGCTAAATATTTGACACTTGACAAATTTCCTTTTTAATTCTTCACCAAAAACATGTGAGCAAAGCAAACAGTTCTTGAAACACCCAAAGTTAAACCAATGTAAATAATAACCTTTGGTTAGTTCATGTAAATTTTCAATAACTTTCTTTATCAGAAGTGTTCTTGCATTTTCTCATCTCAAGAGTTTGTCTCTGTTTTTTGGCACTACCGAAATTGACTAGTCATAAAAATTAGGAAAATTTATTTGGAAATCATTTTTGTAGATTGGTATTCATTAGACTTTTCTGAAGGTATGACATTTGCCAGAATTGAAAAATATTAATTTTATATTGATTTTAGAAGAGGGGCCCATGTTTGTAATATAAATACAATGTCAGATTGGTTTCCAACACTTTTAAAGTCCCTGGTCATTTTTATAAAAAAAATTCTTTTCATTAAAAAATGGATATATATACTTTTAATTAAAGAGCAAATGGATTATATACTGTCTGTCAAGTGAAACAGTTCTTTTGTTTTTTTTGTTCTTTTTCTTTTCAATATTTAAACAGCTAAGTTCAGGTAACGCTTTAAAAAGTCACTCACTGATTTTACACTGTATTGGTATTATGAACAGGATATTCCTTCTAAAATTATAAAAAAATGATCAGTATTTTTATTTTTTTATTTTGACAAATGTTGCACATTATTGAGGTTTTAATAGATTCTAATCTATAAAAAATATTTTCAGAGAAATTTATCTCAATTCAGTCTACATACATAGTGTATTTTAAAAAAAAATTCTGTTTTGTTTAAAGCTTAGGTAATGCTCTATATAGGACCTCTTCTGAAAAATTTTATGAGCAGGTGGTCAGTTTTCCTCTTCCTTCTGTTCTCCCTGTGCCGAGCCAGGAAATTTTTCTCCCCGGAATCGATCCTCCAAATCTATAAATCGACCATTCGCCCCTTGCATGGAGTATTGCTGCCATATATGGTCTGGAGCCCTTGTTGTTTGCCTCAGGGTTCTTGATAAGATCCAGAGACGGATATGCAATGTAATTGGCCCTGATTTGTCATCTTGTCTGCAGTTGCTCTCTCACAGATGTGACGTTGCCTCGCTCTGTCTTTATTACAAATATTTTCACGGTAATTGCTCCTAGGAGCTGCTTTCGCTGGTTCCTAGGCCTCATGAATTTAAATGTCCTATGAGGCTGGCATCCCATTCCCACCCCTTCACCATTGAAACTGTTAGATGTAGACGTCTCTTCTACTCCAATAGCTTCATGTCTCACACATCTCGCCTGTGGAACTCCCTTCCTTATTCCTGTTTCCCTGACAAATACAATCTCCAACTATTTAAGTGTAACGTCAATCGACATCTCCAGTTGCCTTGATCTATCCACTTCCCTTCTCCACATCCTTTCACCTTTCATTCCTATCGGCTCTCACTCCAAATCTTCTGTAACCCCCAAACCTTGATCGATCCACTATCTTTCTCCACATCCTCTCCTTTATCACTCCTATCTGCTCTTCCTCCAAACCTTCTGTAACCCCTTTCGTGCTCGTGGCTTCCAGCCTTGCTTGGGGTGATAAGCTTAAGAAAAAAAAGGCATCATTATCGACAACTGATAGCCATCAATTTCTAGGCTTTATTTCAAGCAATAAATCACTACTATTAAATGACAAAACAATTTTTGGCCATACTGTTTCATTTTCCCCCACTTTCCAAATTCTATGAGCACTTTCAGCAATTTTGTCAATGCCTCAAACTTGTCAGCATGTCAATACTTGTATCTGCCATCTTGGACCAACCAACCCACTTCCTTCAGTATTTCAATGATCAAACATCATATTTTTTGAGGGGTAAACTTCAGAAATGATATGACTTTTAGAAAAAAAAAAAAAACTCTTTGTAAAAGACTAATGAATTGTGATCAAGTATGGATTAAGAGCCAACAAAATTATAGAATAATAAACAAGCAAAACATGTTAAATTTATAAAAAATTCTTATTTGTTATTTATACTAAAAGACTAATACCAATTCTCTTTTCCTTTGGGAGACTATCTCTGTTTATAAGAAAAAATATCAACATATATTGGTGATACCATAACATTTCTTGTGAGGAGATTGATGCATCACCTCTCTAAGCAAAGTATCCTATATAAACACTTAACACAGTGGCCCTTTTTAATTGCCATCAAATAGACAATAAAATACTTGGCCAATCCAACTACAAAAGAAGAATGAGAAATTTTGGCAGCTCTTCACATCAAAAGGTAGCAACCTACCTTCAATAAAATTTGTTTCACTCACAGCATGCACACGTTAAAAAGCCTTTTAAGTCATATGATGAAAAATCTATTCCACCAACATAGATAGTTATTAACTAAATTTTCATCTGAATTTTTCTTTGTATAATGTTTGAGCTATGTGAGTGAAGGCAATCAGGTGATGACAACAACAACAAAGATGAAGACAATAGTCTGGATGTAAATAGTGTAAATAATGATACCTTCTCATCCTAGAAATTCAGACTGAAAGTCATCAGGTGATAACAACAACAAAGATGAAGACAATAGTCTTAATGTAAATATAGTGTAAATAATGATAACTCCTCATCCCAGAAATTCAAACAGAAGGCAATCAGGTGATAACAACAACAAAGATGAGGACAATAGTCTGAATGTAAATAGTGTAAATAATGATAACTCTTCATCCCAGAAATTCAAACAGAAGGCAATCAGGTGATAACAACAACAAAGATGAGGACAATAGTCTGAATGTAAATAGTGTAAATAATGATAACTCTTCATCCCAGAAATTCAAACAGAAGGCAATCAGGTGATAGCAACAACAAAGATGAGGACAATAGTCTAAATGTAAATAGTGTAAATAATGATAACTCCTCATCCCAGAAATTCAAACAGAAGGCAATCAGGTGATAACAACAACAAAGATGAGGACAATAATCTGAATGTAAATAGTGTAAATAATGATAACTCTTCATCCCAGAAATTCAAACAGAAGGCAATCAGGTGATAACAACAACAAAGATGAGGACAATAATCTGAATGTAAATAGTGTAAATAATGATAACTCTTCATCCCAGAAATTCAAACAGAAGGCAATCAGGTGATAGCAACAACAAAGATGAGGACAATAGTCTAAATGTAAATAGTGTAAATAATGATAACTCCTCATCCCAGAAATTCAGACAGAAGGCAATCAGGTGATAACAACAACAAAGATGAGGACAATAGTCTGAATGTAAATAGTGTAAATAATGATAACTCCTCATCCCAGAAATTCAGACAAGGCAATCAGGTGATAACAACAACAAAGATGAGGACAATAGTCTGAATGTAAATAGTGTAAATAATGATAACTCCTCATCCCAGAAATTCAGACAGAAGGCAATCAGGTGATAACAACAACAAAGATCAGGACAATAGTCTTAATGTAAATAGTGTAAATAATGATAACTCCTCATCCCAGAAATTCAGACAGAAGGCAATCAGGTGATAACAACAACAAAGATGAGGACAATAGTCTGAATGTAAATAGTGTAAATAATGATAACTCCTCATCCCAGAAATTCAGACAGAAGGCAATCAGGTGATAACAACAACAAAGATGAGGACAATAGTCTGAATGTAAATAGTGTAAATAATGATAACTCCTCATCCCAGAAATTCAGACAGAAGGCAATCAGGTGATAACAACAACAAAGATGAGGACAATAGTCTGAATGTAAATAGTGTAAATAATGATAATTCCTCATCCCAGAAATTCAGACAGAAGGCAATCAGGTGATAACAACAACAAAGATGAGGACAATAGTCTTAATGTAAATAGTGTAAATAATGATAACTCCTCATCCCAGAAATTCAAACAGAAGGCAATCAGGTGATAACAACAACAAAGATGAGGACAATAGCCTGAATGTAAATAGTGTAATAATGATAACTCCTCATCCCAGAAATTCAGACAGAAGGCAATCAGGTGATAACAACAACAAAGATGAGGACAATAGTCTGAATGTAAATAGTGTAAATAATGATAACTGCTCATCCCAGAAATTTAGACAGAAGGCAATCAGGTGATAACAACAACAGAGATGAAGACAATAGTCCGAATGTAAATAGTGTAAATAAAGATAACTCCTCACCCAGAAATTAAGACAGAAGGCAATCAGGTGATAACAACAACAGAGATGAAGACAATAGTCCGAATGTAAATAGTGTAAATAAAGATAACTCCTCACCCAGAAATTAAGACAGAAGGCAATCAGGTGATAACAACAACAAAGATGAAGACAATAGTCTTAATGTAAATAGTGTAAATAATGATACCTTCTCATCCTAGAAATTCAGACTGAAAGTCATCAGGTGATAACAACAACAAAGATGAAGACAATAGTCTTAATGTAAATATAGTGTAAATAATGATAACTCCTCATCCCAGAAATTCAAACAGAAGGCAATCAGGTGATAACAACAACAAAGATGAGGACAATAGTCTGAATGTAAATAGTGTAAATAATGATAACTCTTCATCCCAGAAATTCAAACAGAAGGCAATCAGGTGATAACAACAACAAAGATGAGGACAATAGTCTGAATGTAAATAGTGTAAATAATGATAACTCTTCATCCCAGAAATTCAAACAGAAGGCAATCAGGTGATAGCAACAACAAAGATGAGGACAATAGTCTAAATGTAAATAGTGTAAATAATGATAACTCCTCATCCCAGAAATTCAAACAGAAGGCAATCAGGTGATAACAACAACAAAGATGAGGACAATAATCTGAATGTAAATAGTGTAAATAATGATAACTCTTCATCCCAGAAATTCAAACAGAAGGCAATCAGGTGATAACAACAACAAAGATGAGGACAATAATCTGAATGTAAATAGTGTAAATAATGATAACTCTTCATCCCAGAAATTCAAACAGAAGGCAATCAGGTGATAGCAACAACAAAGATGAGGACAATAGTCTAAATGTAAATAGTGTAAATAATGATAACTCCTCATCCCAGAAATTCAGACAGAAGGCAATCAGGTGATAACAACAACAAAGATGAGGACAATAGTCTGAATGTAAATAGTGTAAATAATGATAACTCCTCATCCCAGAAATTCAGACAAGGCAATCAGGTGATAACAACAACAAAGATGAGGACAATAGTCTGAATGTAAATAGTGTAAATAATGATAACTCCTCATCCCAGAAATTCAGACAGAAGGCAATCAGGTGATAACAACAACAAAGATCAGGACAATAGTCTTAATGTAAATAGTGTAAATAATGATAACTCCTCATCCCAGAAATTCAGACAGAAGGCAATCAGGTGATAACAACAACAAAGATGAGGACAATAGTCTGAATGTAAATAGTGTAAATAATGATAACTCCTCATCCCAGAAATTCAGACAGAAGGCAATCAGGTGATAACAACAACAAAGATGAGGACAATAGTCTGAATGTAAATAGTGTAAATAATGATAACTCTTCATCCCAGAAATTCAGACAGAAGGCAATCAGGTGATAACAACAACAAAGATGAGGACAATAGTCTGAATGTAAATAGTGTAAATAATGATAATTCCTCATCCCAGAAATTCAGACAGAAGGCAATCAGGTGATAACAACAACAAAGATGAGGACAATAGTCTTAATGTAAATAGTGTAAATAATGATAACTCCTCATCCCAGAAATTCAAACAGAAGGCAATCAGGTGATAACAACAACAAAGATGAGGACAATAGCCTGAATGTAAATAGTGTAATAATGATAACTCCTCATCCCAGAAATTCAGACAGAAGGCAATCAGGTGATAACAACAACAAAGATGAGGACAATAGTCTGAATGTAAATAGTGTAAATAAAGATAACTCCTCACCCAGAAATTAAGACAGAAGGCAATCAGGTGATAACAACAACAGAGATGAAGACAATAGTCCGAATGTAAATAGTGTAAATAAAGATAACTCCTCACCCAGAAATTAAGACAGAAGGCAATCAGGTGATAACAACAACAAAGATGAGGACAATAGTCTGAATGTAAATAGTGTAAATAATGATAATTCCTCATCCCAGAAATTCAAACAGAAGGCAATCAGGTGATAACAACAACAAAGATGAAGACAATAGTCTTAATGTAAATAGTGTAAATAATGATAACTCCTCATCCCAGAAATTCAGATAGAAGGCAATCAGGTGATAACAACAACAAAGATGAGGACAATAGTCTGAATGTAAATAGTGTAAATAATGATAACTACTCATCCCAGAAATTCAGACAGAAGGCAATCAGGTGATAACAATAACAAAGATGAGGACAATAGTCTGAATGTAAATAGTGTAAATAATGATAACTCCTCATCCCAGAAATTCAAACAGAAGGCAATCAGGTGATAACAACAACAAAGATGAAGACAATAGTCTTAATGTAAATAGTGTAAATAATGATAACTCCTCATCCCAGAAATTCAGACAGAAGGCAATCAGGTGATAACAACAACAAAGATGAGGACAATAGTCTGAATGTAAATAGTGTAAATAATGATAACTCCTCATCCCAGAAATTCAGACAGAAGGCAATCAGGTGATAACAACAACAAAGATGAGGACAATAGTCTGAATGTAAATAGTGTAAATAATGATAACTCCTCATCCCAGAAATTCAGACAGAAGGCAATCAGGTGATAACAACAACAAAGATGAGGACAATAGTCTGAATGTAAATAGTGTAAATAATGATAACTCCTCATCCCAGAAATTCAAACAGAAGGCAATCAGGTGATAACAACAACAAAGATGAAGACAATAGTCTTAATGTAAATAGTGTAAATAATGATAACTCCTCATCCCAGAAATTCAGATAGAAGGCAATCAGGTGATAACAACAACAAAGATGAGGACAATAGTCTGAATGTAAATAGTGTAAATAATGATAACTCCTCATCCCAGAAATTCAGACAGAAGGCAATCAGGTGATAACAACAACAAAGATGAGGACAATAGTCTGAATGTAAATAGTGTAAATAATGATAACTCCTCATCCCAGAAATTCAAACAGAAGGCAATCAGGTGATAACAACAACAAAGATGAGGACAATAGTCTGAATGTAAATAGTGTAAATAATGATAACTCTTCATCCCAGAAATTCAAACAGAAGGCAATCAGGTGATAACAACAACAAAGATGAGGACAATAGTCTGAATGTAAATAGTGTAAATAATGATAACTCCTCATCCCAGAAATTCAAACAGAAGGCAATCAGGTGATAACAACAACAAAGATGAGGACAATAATCTGAATGTAAATAGTGTACATAATGATAACTCCTCACCCAGAAATTCAGACAGAAGGCAATCAGGTGATAACAACAACAGAGATGAAGCCAATAGTCCGAATGTAAATAGTGTAAATAAAGATAACTCCTCACCCAGAAATTAAGACAGAAGGCAATCAGGTGATAACAACAACAAAGATGAGGACAATAGTCTGAATGTAAATAGTGTAAATAATGATAACTCCTCATCCCAGAAATTCAAACAGAAGGCAATCAGGTGATAACAACAACAAAGATGAAGACAATAATCTGAATGTAAATAGTGTACATAATGATAACTCCTCACCCAGAAATTCAGACAGAAGGCAATCAGGTGATAACAACAACAGAGATGAAGCCAATAGTCCGAATGTAAATAGTGTAAATAAAGATAACTCCTCACCCAGAAATTAAGACAGAAGGCAATCAGGTGATAACAACAACAAAGATGAGGACAATAGTCTGAATGTAAATAGTGTAAATAATGATAACTCCTCATCCCAGAAATTCAAACAGAAGGCAATCAGGTGATAACAACAACAAAGATGAAGACAATAGTCTTAATGTAAATAGTGTAAATAATGATAACTCCTCATCCCAGAAATTCAGACAGAAGGCAATCAGGTGATAACAACAACAAAGATGAGGACAATAGTCTGAATGTAAATAGTGTAAATAATGATAACTCCTCATCCCAGAAATTCAAACAGAAGGCAATCAGGTGATAACAACAACAAAGATGAGGACAATAGTCTGAATGTAAATAGTGTAAATAATGATAACTTCTCATCCCAGAAATTCAAACAGAAGGCAATCAGGTGATAACAACAACAAAGATGAGGACAATAATCTGAATGTAAATAGTGTAAATAATGATAACTCCTCATCCCAGAAATTCAAACAGAAGGCAATCAGGTGATAACAACAACAAAGATGAGGACAATAATCTGAATGTAAATAGTGTAAATAATGATAACTCTTCATCCCAGAAATTCAAACAGAAGGCAATCAGGTGATAACAACAACAAAGATGAGGAAAATAGTCTGAATGTAAATAGTGTAAATAATGGTAACTCTTCATCCCAGAAATTCAAACAGGAGGCAATCAGGTGATAACAACAACAAAGATGAGGACAACAGTCTGAATGTAAATAGTGTAAATAATGATAACTCTTCATCCCAGAAATTCAGACAGAAGGCAATCAGGTGATAACAACAACAAAGATGAGGAAAATAGTCTGAATGTAAATAGTGTAAATAATGATAACTCTTCATCCCAGAAATTCAGACAGAAGGCAATCAGGTGATAACAACAACAAAGATGAGGACAACAGTCTGAATGTAAATAGTGTAAATAATGATAACTCTTCATCCCAGAAATTCAGACAGAAGGCAATCAGGTGATAACAACAACAAAGATGAGGACAACAGTCTGAATGTAAATAGTGTAAATAATGATAACTCCTCATCCCAGAAATTCAAACAGAAGGCAATCAGGTGATAACAACAACAAAGATGAGGAAAATAGTCTGAATGTAAATAGTGTAAATAATGATAACTCTTCATCCCAGAAATTCAGACAGAAGGCAATCAGGTGATAACAACAACAAAGATGAGGACAATAGTCTGAATGTAAATAGTGTAAATAATGATAACTCTTCATCCCAGAAATTCAGACAGAAGGCAATCAGGTGATAACAACAACAACAAAGATGAGGACAATAGTCTGAATGTAAATAGTGTAAATAATGATAACTTCTCATCCCAGAAATTCAAACAGAAGGCAATCAGGTGATAACAACAACAAAGATGAGGACAATAATCTGAATGTAAATAGTGTAAATAATGATAACTCCTCATCCCAGAAATTCAAACAGAAGGCAATCAGGTGATAACAACAATAAAGATGAGGACAATAGTCTGAATGTAAATAGTGTAAATAATGATAACTCCTCATCCCAGAAATTCAGACAGAAAGCAATCAGGTGATAACAATAACAAAGATGAGGACAATAGTCTGAATGTAAATAGTGTAAATAATGATAACTCTTCATCCCAGAAATTCAAACAGAAGGCAATCAGGTGATAACAACAACAACAAAGATGAGGACAATAGTCTGAATGTAAATAGTGTAAATAATGATAACTTCTCATCCCAGAAATTCAAACAGAAGGCAATCAGGTGATAACAACAACAAAGATGAGGACAATAATCTGAATGTAAATAGTGTAAATAATGATAACTCCTCATCCCAGAAATTCAAACAGAAGGCAATCAGGTGATAACAACAACAAAGATGAGGAAAATAGTCTGAATGTAAATAGTGTAAATAATGATAACTCCTCATCCCAGAAATTCAAACAGAAGGCAATCAGGTGATAACAACAACAAAGATGAGGACAATAGTCTGAATGTAAATAGTGTAAATAATGATAACTCTTCATCCCAGAAATTCAAACAGAAGGCAATCAGGTGATAGCAACAACAAAGATGAGGACAATAGTCTAAATGTAAATAGTGTAAATAATGATAACTCCTCATCCCAGAAATTCAGACAGAAAGCAATCAGGTGATAACAACAACAAAGATGAGGAAAATAGTCTGAATGTAAATAGTGTAAATAATGATAACTCCTCATCCCAGAAATTCAAACAGAAGGCAATCAGGTGATAACAACAACAAAGATGAAGACAATAGTCTGAATGTAAATAGTGTAAATAATGATAACTCCTCATCCCAGAAATTCAGACAGAAGGCAATCAGGTGATAACAACAACAACAAAGATGAGGACAATAGTCTGAATGTAAATAGTGTAAATAATGATAACTCTTCATCCCAGAAATTAAGACAGAAGGCAATCAGGTGATAACAACAACAAAGATGAAGACAATAGTCTGAATGTAAATAGTGTAAATAATGATAACTCCTCATCCCAGAAATTCAGACAGAAGGCAATCAGGTGATAACAACAACAAAGATGAGGACAATAGTCTTAATGTAAATAGTGTAAATAATGATAACTCTTCATCCCAGAAATTCAGACAGAAGGCAATCAGGTGATAACAACAACAAAGATGAAGACAATAGTCTGAATATAAATAGTGTAAATAATGATAACTCCTCATCCCAGAAATTCAGACAGAAGGCAATCAGGTGATAACAACAACAAAGATGAGGAAAATAGCCTGAATGTAAATAGTGTAAATAATGATAACTCTTCATCCCAGAAATTCAAACAGAAGGCAATCAGGTGATAGCAACAACAAAGATGAGGACAATAGTCTAAATGTAAATAGTGTAAATAATGATAACTCTTCATCCCAGAAATTCAGACAGAAGGCAATCAGGTGATAACAACAACAACAAAGATGAGGACAATAGTCTGAATGTAAATAGTGTAAATAATGATAACTCCTCATCCCAGAAATTAAGACAGAAGGCAATCAGGTGATAACAACAACAAAGATGAAGACAATAGTCTGAATGTAAATAGTGTAAATAATGATAACTCCTCATCCCAGAAATTCAGACAGAAGGCAATCAGGTGATAACAACAACAAAGATGAGGACAATAGTCTTAATGTAAATAGTGTAAATAATGATAACTCTTCATCCCAGAAATTCAGACAGAAGGCAATCAGGTGATAACAACAACAAAGATGAAGACAATAGTCTGAATATAAATAGTGTAAATAATGATAACTCCTCATCCCAGAAATTCAGACAGAAGGCAATCAGGTGATAACAACAACAAAGATGAGGACAATAGTCTTAATGTAAATAGTGTAAATAATGATAACTCCTCATCCCAGAAATTCAAACAGAAGGCAATCAGGTGATAACAACAACAAAGATGAGGACAATAGTCTGAATGTAAATAGTGTAAATAATGATAACTCCTCATCCCAGAAATTCAGACAGAAGGCAATCAGGTGATAACAACAACAAAGATCTTTTGGGTCAGTTTTCTTATTTTTGTTGTCTTTTATATGACACTTCTCCTTCTGTAAGGAGGTGTCTGTTGTAATGAGTATTTTTCTGGAAATGGCAAGGTTACACTTTGTTTGATCTGCAGGCAAATGTTGTTCCAGCCTGATTCTTTTTTTTTCTTTTTCTTATAGATAAAATATATAATTGCTGCATTTTGATTAGTCTAAAATCATTTTATTATTGTTAGTTATTTTTATCACACCATTTCGTATTTTGTACTCTTTACCCGTTCTTGGTTGTCTGTTGTATTTTTGAATATTAAACTTTGCCCGGGGAAGATATACGCTATACACTTACGTGTGACATTTAGAGCCTATAGCAGACCTGTAAGGATAGCCTTGCCATGTTGGATCCACATGGAAAACCTGTAAGGATATCCATGTTGGATTCATGTAGAAAACCTGTAAGGATATCCATGTTGGATCCAAGTGGTAAATTTGTAATGATGTCCATGTAGAAAATCTATAGGGATAGCCATGTTGGATCCACATGGAAAGTCTGTAAGGGGAAACATGTTGGATCGATCCACATGGAAATCTGTAAGGATAGACATGTTGGATCCACATGGAAAATCTGTAAAGATAAACATGTTGGATCCACATAGAAATTCTGTAAGGATTTCACCATGAATTCTTTTTGTGTTTTCATACATGTAAAAATAACTGCTCGGAGGATGAATGGAAACCCATACATATGTAAGGCCCACCTAGGTAGATGTATTTCCAATTTCACATCATGAGAAAGAGCATGTGCACATGAGTGTGACTACAGAAATACTTGACACATCCTGCCCTCAGTTGATAACATTAGCATACTTAAGTGTTTCTCTGACCCAGGGCGGTCATAGAATTTGCCATCCCTCTAAACAATATTCCAAAAGTAGATGACATTTACAAGTTATAAACAAAGATTACAATTACAGCTGTTTATTTTGTTTCATTTGAGGACAAAAAAGAGAAAAACAGCAAGAAAAGAAGATAGAAAAAAAAACTATTTGAAAATGATTTTTAAAAAATGCTTTTTTAGTAACTAGCAAAATTCTTAGGATAAAATGTTGTCACATTAATATAGGAACTAGAAAAATAATTCCTTAACAGTATCTGACTCATAGGATAACCGTCAAAGAAATTGTCCAGTGTGTTCTCTTCTATATGCCATGTCCCTTCAGGATGTAGGTGATAATGGCTCTCCACAATGTCCTGTCTTTGTAGCTCTTAATAAATTTTGTCTTTTTATTATCTCTCCTAAACCTTGTTCCACCATCCTCTAGCTCGCTAAGTATGCTACACGTTTTCCTCTGTCCCCCTTGCTTTCAACCTGTCCTATGAGTATCAGATTTTCCAAGCTCTCTTTCCTCATTATGTACCCTAGAAATATCAACTGTCTTATATTGATGTTACGTATAAGTGTCCTTTTTGTTTCCATTTTCTCTAAAACTTAGTCATTGCTCTCCTGTTTCATCCATGGTATCCTCAGCCTCCTTCTGCAAGACCACATTTCTGTTGCTTCTTCTTGATCTGTGAGGAGATTCTCCAGCATTCATTACCATTATAGGACGACTGATATCACGTAACAGTTCAGAATGCTTTGCTATGTTTCTTATGTAATATTGTTTGTTTCTTAATATTCTACTTATCTTTGCGAATGCATCATTGGCCATCCACATACGTCTTTAAATTTCAGTGCCACACATTCCGTCCCCCTGTTAAAACACTTCCCAGATATTTACATTTTTGTACTTGTTTGATTTTGGTATCTCTGATTTGTAATTTGCATTTTGGGCTGTTCCCTTTTGCTAACAACCATGCATTCTGTCTTCCCTGCAGCTGATTTCATGTACAATTTAACATTAAAGTGAATTTAGATAAAAATAGCATAAGTGGAATGAGAGAAAAAAATGAAACAACTAATTTTGCATGCTAATTCATTGTACTAATTCACTTAAATGCCCCCCCACCAAAAAAAAACAAACTTGCCACCCTGGGTAGACCAACCTTCCATCTCCCTCTCGGTCAGTATGAAAAGAATGGTGAGTAATATTTTACTTAAAATACATATCTAATTTATACTTTTTTTCTGTCTCATGCTTGAAGATTGATGACCTCAAATCGGTATGTCATTACAGAATGAGACACACGGTCAGAGTTTAATGTGAGAAGCCATTTAAAGATTGCTCAAGCCTCCTTGGCTCGTCCCCTTTTGGGGATGCCTCACATGCATGGTAATGACCCCAGCTCCCTCACAAAGGAGAGGTACTGCCCGGGGAAAGGAACTCTTGGGGCTTGAGTGCATCTTTTTCATTGTATTATTTGACATGACAAATTATTAAATGCTTTTCTTGTTACAGTATGTGGTACTTTGAAGATCAGGTTTCAGATAGCAGAAGATTTCATATCATATTTCCAATCTTAACTATTGTCATGGGAGAGCTATGCAAAGATACGAGAGGTTGAAAGCAAGAATTCTTGATAAATCTTGTCTCATCATATTTAATGACATGTCTTAAAAACAATCTGATACTTTGTAATTCACCTCTCACTCTCTACCTCTTTAAATATCAATTCTGTACATGCGTATATATATATATATATATATATATATATATATATGTATGCAGGTGTGCAGTGAAATAGGAAAGAACACGTTAGGTAGATAATCCGGTGTTCCTTAATATTTATGTTAGGGGTCTCGGCTCTCGCTTTTGAAACATGAGAACTCTTATGTAGCGGAGGAATCATATTTTTAAAAACTAAAAATATTATTATAATTATATATATATATATATATTGATAAATATTTCCTATTTGTTATATATATATATATATATATATATATATATATATATATATATATATAACAAATAGGAAATATTTATCAATCTAACATGTTTCACTTTTATTAAAGCTTCATCAGAGAATGAAATATGGAGATGAATATTTTTCCCATATCTTATTCTCTGATGAAGCTTTAATAAAAATGAAACATGTTAGATTGATAAGTGTTTCCTATTTGTTCTTTATCTTATCATTCTGTCAGATTCCAATCCATATTTGATCCCAAATATATATATGTCAAAAGTAGAGTGATGCTTAAAATTGCCTTTAAAGTATCAGAGGATTAATTTTTGCTTCATGAAATTGTCAGTAATGCCAGAGAGCTACCGAAGACTGATTTTGAATGTTTTTAAGGCAATTTTAAACATCAGTCAGTGAACTTTATAGTGGCTATATACCAGATTAAATTTCCAAGATGCATTATAATGAAAGAGATATATTTTCTTTATCTTATATATATATATATATATAGTGCTGTTTCTTGCCCTGAATGTGGATTTTGTGGGCCTCAAGCTAGCCTGAAAAGTCATCAAAGGTGGAATATACTACTGGACCCTCATACATTGAAAATTGAATGGAAAGCCCATCATCATTCATCATATACGCTCTCGTTATTTGATCGGCCATTCTGGAGAAAGGGTAATTTCAAAACAGTGGCTGCTACTGCTATTAATGCATCGCTCGTCAATTATGAATTGAACCCTCTTAGCCACTGGTGTTCATACACATTTTATATATAATATGTTAAAATTTCCCTTTCTCTACCGTGTGCTGATATGATGCCAAATCAGTTGAGTTTCGATCCCGGCTTGAAGCAATCGGACATCTAGTCACACTGATACACATTGAGCTGTGATACAGTGAAACAGGCTTGTATGTGGGTGACTCTCTCTCTCTCTCTCTCTCTCTCTCTATATATATATATATATATATATATATATATATATATATATATATATACCTACCTACCTACCTACCTATGTTTGGTGTGCAACTTAAGTTAAGCTGTTTACCCAACTCGTTGGGCATAAGATATAGCTTATAAGCTATATCTTTTGCCCGACGAGTTGGGTTACCAATGAAACCTAAGTTGTATACCAAACATAGGTATATGTATATTTATTATATATATTTCTTAGCTCTGTCTAACCACATTATATCTCCACCTCTTGGCAAAATTTGGTAATTATTCATTTGCTTACCTGTGTATGCATACCAACACACGAGTATACGGTTGCTAATATCTAGTTATTTCATTTACTTAACCCTATATCTATCTATCTATCTATCTATATATATATATATATATATATATATATATATATATATATATATAAATAAATATAAAAGTGAACATAAAAGTCAACACTTAGAGGCGACAGTCTGTTTCATGCTAGTGCAATCGTCAGGCAACTTTGTTCACTTTTATATTTACACGCGCTCTATCTCTAATATTGAGCACTTTATCCCATAAATATAGCACACTTTAAGACTATATTTCTTCATATATATATATATATATATATATATAGTTTTAAGTTATGCTGTATTTATGTGTTAAGCTGTTTAATATCAGAAATAGTCAGTCACACATGCAACACGTTAGGATGATCATGCATCTTTCATTACGTGACAGACGAGCCAGATTTTTCCCACAGTAGGTTGTCATAACTTTTTGCGTGGAAGATGGATTCATCATACCTTTCCTAAGGCTATTTGCATGTCTGTGAATGAAATGAACCTGACTGGAATTCAAACTCAACTCCCCGATTTCTCATTCAAAATTGATATCCATTACACGACAACACACATCCACAGGATAGCGTGTATCTAAATATAAAAGTGGACATTGAGTTCAACACCTCATGGCAACAACCTGTTTCATGTTTTCACACAATCTTCTGCCCGAAGATTGCATTTAAGCAATGATGTGATGGGATTTGATTGGGGATTTTCAAGGCAAGCTGTTCCTATCTATTTGGAGTGACATAAAACAATCTTTCTTTGCTTCTCCCATTTGGCCTAGGCCTCTACTAAGCCAGATATTTGGTGGTTTTAGTTGGCAGGGTTAGGGGTCATTGTTCAAGTATAGGATTTTGAATGCTGAATTTAAAGACAGTCAGTGGCCAGATCTCCCCATTTGGGATACTGACACTCTACAATCTTATTTTCATTTCTTCTCATTCATCTTCCCATTTCATCAAATCCTTCAAAAAATCCTTATAACTGCTGTAGTTATAAAAATGAACCATTACACTTAAGAAATTGCTGAAAATCATTTAGCATTGGATGAGCTTGGCTAGGAAGTCCTGGTTTAATATTTCACTTCAGTCAGTTATGTGCCATGCATGATACACACTAAGGTGATCATGTATCTTTTGATACATGACTGACAAGGCAGATTAATTCCTGCAGTATGTTGCCATTTCTTTCTGCAGTAGACCAGTTACCATCCAAGGCTATAGAACCCGGTCTGTCCTGCTATTTACCCATGAGGAGAAGTGAGTGGAAGAAGAGGATTCATACCTGTGAGGAGAAGAAGAGGATTCATACCTTTCTTAAAGATATTAGCATGTAAGTGAATGTAATGGCTTTGATTGGAATTCGAACTCGGCTCTCCGATATTGAGGTTTGAAAGGTTCAAAGTCACTTGCTCTTTGCTAATTGTAGAGAGCCCTGAATTTATAAGGAATATACTTTTATGGTTGGGGGCAACTGCTATTTAGTGAGTGTTTCTTCTTGGCCCCTGACAGTGGACTACCTACCCAGCAAAGGAAATTGGGATGGAAGAAATCTGTAAAGCTTGGACAGTCAATAGCAATTAGGTCATGTTTAGACAAGGCTCCCATTGCATGTTTACACATTAGACAGACACTTGTTTATAATTCACTACTAATTCTCTCCCTTTGCAACTGAGCTCTTTGGGTTCATGGTCTCCCTCCTCCAGTTTCTTTGGGGACTCCAAATACATTATTTGCCAAAAAGGTAGCTACCAGAAAACAGGAAGTCGCACCTGTTATTAGAAAAACATTTCACTTTATGTAAATAATTCCCCCACTTCAATCTTCACTCTTTATTTTCCTTATTTATCTCTCTTTCTCTCTTTCTTTTTGTTTTGTCAGTAGTTTATGTTGCCTGTAAATCCAGTTTTTCTCTTCTCGCATTCCAAAATCTATTTTATTGATATTTTGTAAAAGAATGAAGAGAAAAGGAAAATTATTTAAAAGCAGTCATTTTTATCCAATGATAAATTGTCTTCTCTCAGTCTCAAAGGTTTTAGTGGTACCATTTTGAAGGTAGCATATTCTGTTGGGTGATGGGTAGAGTTGATAAATTTGTGCCATAAATATTTTCTACCCCATGAAATTCATTCACCGATGGTTTACTGGAGGACCCTTTTTGGATTTTGGATTTGATAGTACTGTAGTATTTAAAAGAAATATAATTTTCACAAGTGAATCTTTTTTTAATTTTTTTTTTATATTATTTCTGTTTAGTCAGTCAGTTAAGTAGCGTATGTGATATATGCTTGGACAATCATGTATTTTTCGATTCGTGACTGATTAGGCAGGAAATTTTCTCACAGTTGGCTGCTCTTTCTTTCTGTGGTAGACTGGTTGATAACCAAGGCTATAGGATCCAGGAGAGAGAAGAAATAGATTCATAACTTTCTCAATGTTATTTATGTATAAGTGAATGTAAGAAACCCAATTGGAATTTGAACTCGGCTCTTTGATTTCTCATTCTGAGCAACTATCCATTGCACCACATTGCACATCCCATTATTTCTGATATGGTAAATATAAAATCTTCAGCTGCTTTGGTCCTCATTGTGTTATTTGACTATAAGGGCAAACTCTGGAGATGCAAGTACCAATAATGGATCTAGAGTAAACCTACAATATGCAAAATGAGTGGTTGAATGAGTCTAAAGGATCTGGACATTTTCAAAAGCATAACCTCTCTTCACAACTTCCGACCTAAAGATGGTCTTTCACAATAAAAATCAATAACAAAAGTTTGAATATATAAAACACCATACAAATATACAGAAAATATAAGGAAGCAATCATCTCTTGCCTGAAAACCAGACTCAATAAAGATATGAAAGCTATATCCAAAGGTAAGAGAAAAAATTTGGAATAACAGACCAAATCTGGTTTGGGAAGAGAATCACATGAGTTGCTTTTGAATTAGTTCCACATTATAGATTGAATTTTATGGAGATAATAATTATTTACTGATGCAAGTCTTACTGATTAACCCATAGCTGAAATGGGAGAAGAGGTGTATTCATACATTTCCTAAGTTTATTTGTGTGTAAATCAATGTAATGAACCTGATTGAAATTGGAACTCAGCTCTTCAATTTCCCTATTCTGAGCCATTATCCATTATACCATCTGCACATTAAAGGTTACAACACCTGGTATTCCCAAGTGGTATCAGTAGAATTTTTGGTACATGACACACCTTCACAGAATCAGAAATCTGTCTCTCCCACATTCATATTTTAGGAAGAGATGGCTTCATCCAATAATCCGCACTTTTTAGGTATTCTTCTTCACAAGCCTTTTGCATCTTAGTGGCATTATCACCTTGCTTTGGGTGAATTGATGAAAAAAACAAACTTATAGACTGACCTATATTTTTACTGCTTATCAACCTTTTGCAGATTATTTAAATCAGAAAATATTTTTAGATTTAATAACTTTATAGAGATAATTCATTAAAAAATTTAGAATTAAGCATGGATTTTTGAATTAGGAAGTTACTGGACATCAAAAGTAAAAAACAAAAAAAAAAAAATTGTATTTATTGGTAAAGCTGCAAATGGCTGACAACACTTTCATGCTCATTCCTTTTGTATTCCATTAGTAAGGAGTAAATTCCTCTTGGATAGCTTCTGCACAAGAATTGTAGCTTTTTGGAACACAGTGCCAGGAGGATACTTTCCTAACCACTACAATTTTAACCTCTTCAAGAACAGGGTTAACCATTATCTTTCTCTCATATCTGCATAAATTGAACATAGAATAAGGCTGCAGCAGATGTAGTTTTGCCCAACAGTGGAAATTGCTACAGAACCAAAACATTAATCTGAAAACTCGAGTCATGTTCCTAAATAGCTTTGTCAGCTCGAAACTTTCATATGGATGCCATACATGCTGCCAAACCAGTTCAGAAACCTTTAGTTGTATACAACTGCTTTCTAAGAAAATGGCTTCTGGGTCTTGCTGAACACCATCCTTCAAAAATCTTGTGAACTGGTGCTATAGAATGACAAACAAAGAACTGTACAAAAATAAATCAACATTTATAGTTGTATACAACTGCTTTCTAAGAAAATGGCTTCTGGGTCTTGCTGAACACCATCCTTCAAAAATCTTGTGAACTGGTGCTATAGAATGACAAACAAAGAACTGTACAAAAATAAATCAACATTTATAGTTGTATACAACTGCTTTCTAAGAAAATGGCTTCTGGGTCTTGCTGAACACCATCCTTCAAAAATCTTGTGAACTGGTGCTATAGAATGACAAACAAAGAACTGTACAAAAATAAATCAACATTTATAGTTGTATACAACTGCTTTCTAAGAAAATGGCTTCTGGGTCTTGCTGAACACCATCCTTCAAAAATCTTGTGAACTGGTGCTATAGAATGACAAACAAAGAACTGTACAAAAATAAATCAACATTTATAGTTGTATACAACTGCTTTCTAAGAAAATGGCTTCTGGGTCTTGCTGAACACCATCCTTCAAAAATCTTGTGAACTGGTGCTATAGAATGACAAACAAAGAACTGTACAAAAATAAATCAACATTTATAGTTGTATACAACTGCTTTCTAAGAAAATGGCTTCTGGGTCTTGCTGAACACCATCCTTCAAAAATCTTGTGAACTGGTGCTATAGAATGACAAACAAAGAACTGTACAAAAATAAATCAACATTACTTGAGAGTTACCAACGGCAGTAACACAAATGGATAGCACATGTAATTCGATGAGAAAATAATGCCAATCAAGATGTTGACATTCCACATGACTTCAAATAAAAAGTTAGGAAGGAAAACCCCATTAGTATTAGAATGAGTAATATTATCTACTGGACTTGAGAAACCTATTTTCCCCCCCCCCCAAAAAAAAATCTTTCAAGTAAAAGATTTTATAAATTTCAGCTGAAAGTCATAATGGCTGATCAGTCAGTGAATGCCAAATGTTTCCTCATAAGGAAACAGCTAATATTACCAATGCCATTAATCTTACCACACACACAACAACCACCTTTCATAACCCCCCACCTTGAGTGGCTCTTGGGACTTGTATAGGATGAATATTAATATAAAAAAAAGAAATGCATTTCCTTCATTTGATATATGCCCAGATTTGTTTTAATCTCATATCTTTCAGTTCGATAAATAAACATTACAAGTCTAAAATGTTTGCAACAATGATTTTTATTTATTTTTTACAGTGAAAATTTATGTCAGCAAATTTATGCTTGTCATATTAGTTGACCTCTAACCTTGGAGAGGTTTCTGCTGAAAAACTCAGCTTATATTTGGCATATATAGTGTGTGTTTTGTTACATTCATATAATATATATATATATATATATTTAAAGACATTTTTATGTTTAACATTGTTTTTTTTTTGTTTTTTTATAGATACAAGTATTTAAGTAAATGCTCTGTTTGTATCTATAAAAAAAAAACAATGCTAAACATAAAAATGTCTTTAAATATATATATATATATATATATATATTATTTGTCCATTTGATATATGTGTGTATATATATATATATATATATATATATATATATAATACACACACACACACACATATATATATATAACACACACACACACACACATATATATATATAATACACACACACACACACATATATATGGATATAATCCACACACACACATGTATATAATACACACACACACACATATACATATGTATATAATACACACACACACACACACACACACATATATATATATGTATATAATACACACACACACATATATGTATATAATACACACACACACACTCAATCCTCTTTTCACATGTATTCTTTTTGCATGGTTTTGAAATAACACGGTCTAACAAAAAAAACTGGTTATTTTTTGCACTATTTTTTTTACTTTAACATGGTTTAAACATCTGTCCTTGTGTAACTACCAAATTTATTGCAAGTGGAAAGTAAATGATTAAGTAACATCAGTCAATTACAATTTACAAAATGCCGAAACTGTATATAACATGTTCAAGTAACAATTCAGCAAAGTAAAATAGAATCCAATCTTTGTAACACACCTGGATGTAAAAGTCGTATTCTTGCCACCTAATACAACATTACTGATTCAACCGCTTAATCAGGGCATAATTTCAACATTCAGGTCCTATTATATCCAGTGAACATTTAAATATATTATAGCTGAACTAGAAAAATATAGTACTCTTTCAATCATTCAAGCATGGAAAAAATTTACTATAATTGTGTTAAATATGCTGACTTGGCTTTATCTAAATTAAAGCCATCCACCCTAGATGCATGCAGGTGATCACTTTGGCCAGAATGTGTAAAGCCTAAAAATCTTGTATCTAATATGAAGAAATTGCATTCTGATATCATCAGTTTGTCTCATCAGATTTGCAGAGAATGTTTTGAAGAATGAACAATTAAAGATATTGCAGATTGCACATTATTTTATAGTAGTGATGATGAAATGGTTCCACTGTCTGCAAGTACAATTCTTGAAGGCCTCCAAATAACCAATAAATTTGGAAATCATTTTCTTACAAATAATAACAAAGTAGAATGAGCTGTGCAATTCCAACGTGATTTGAAAATGATTATGGTACGTTATGAAGAATCATATGAAGAACTAACAAAAACAAAATCACAGCATCTGATAACCAAATTTGTATTCAAAACCAGTGAAACAACAGAAACACAAGATGTTAATTTTATTCAAGATACACATGAAAATATATCGCCATTAAATATTTCCAGTGATGAGAGTGATTTTGCAGCACCGAAAAACAACAGAAAGTGGACATGTTTACTGTCTGGTAGTGACACTGAATGATTGTTTTTTATATATATATATACACACACATATGCATATATATATATATATATATATATATATATATATATATATATATATATGTGTGTGTGTGTGTGGATAGTGGCTCGGATTGAGGAATTGGAGAACCAAGTTCAAATTCTAGTTGAATCCATTACATTCACTTACATGCTAATAATAACCTTGGGAAAAGTATGAATACTCTTCTTCTCCCCCCAACTATGGGTAAATAGCAGGACAGACTGGATTCTATAGCCTTGGACGGCAACTGGTCTACCGCAGAAAGAAATGGCAACCTACTGCGGGAAAAAATCTACCTCATCAGTCATGTATCAAAAGATACATAATCGCCTAAGCGTGTCTCATGCATGGCACATAACTGACTGACTAACTGACTTTCCAGTTGAATAAATTCAGTCAGCATATATTTTCTTTTCACTCAAATTCTAATGAAAAAATGATGGGGAGATCTTGTCAATTAATTACCACAATTTACAATTGTGTCAAACCTTGTTCTAAGGCAACAGAATGACTGGGTGCTGTGTTTTCGGTAGCCTGAATGACTGTTCCCTGCTAACCAACCACTCATTCCACTGTTCTCGAATGTGATCTTTAAATGGTTTGTTGAGACACACATCCAGTTGTGTTTTATTCAACATCATCAAAAAAAAGGAGGCAAAATATTATCAATTAACTACCACAATCTACAGTATGTGATGATTTGAGATTTCTCTCTGGATGAATATGCATTTTAATGTTGTGCAATCATAGCACATATTATATTACATATTATTACACTTTTAGTATTATAATAATGTGAATTAAGTTGTTTTAGTAGAAAATATATCAATAGTTACAAAAGGTAGAGGTTAGTCTACTATCAAATATCTCATGCTAACAACTTGTCATAAATCCTAGGATTTAAGGTTCAAATTTTATACCTGGAGTATAAGATAGCCTCCTATTTTGTGAAGGGGTGGATTTTTTAAGGTTAAAAGGTTGCCTTGTACACCAACATATACAGTATATATGCATGTTTGTGTTCGTGTGCAGGATATCATATAAAAATTTATATACAAGGCTAAAAGTGGGTAATCAAATGACAATGGAAAAAACATCTATTCAATGCATTTTGACTTTTCTTTTTACTACATTTTTACTCAGTACAAGGCTCAAGAGCCACACAAGATAGTGGGTTCCTGAACAAATTTTTTGTATAGTCTTAAGAGGAGAATGTAAGTGAAGGTATGTAGGATATATAATAGTTGCCCCTAGAGTTGAAGAGATTAAAATTGTATTGATTGGGGAAGCATCCTCTTGGGAGTCCGTTCAATGAAGTAGTGGTTCTTGGAAAGAAATTTTCTGAGTGGTGGTTCCTTATTAATGGAATATGAAGGGAAAGAGGATGATTCAACCTTGTGTACATGGTATGGTGGATTCTGACTGTAAAGGCCTGAACTGGTGGAACTTTAGAAAGAGTCTTTTTCAGACTACAGATGGTTTTATTACTGGAGTTATTCTTGTATATTTCAAGGTTTGGAGAAAAATACAAATGTTTTTTACAATTTAATATTGAAAGCACTAAAGATATAGGGACACTCAGCATTAAAAATTTGAATTTAAAGTTCTTAAAGTCTTAACTAAGAACAAATTTTCAGTGCCACTATTTTGCATAACTATGTCTGGCAACATCATGGCTTGCCGGCCTCCATTCTGTTGCCTTAGAACAAGGTTTGACACAATTTCTTCTGGATGGTGTAAGGAACGTTTGACAAACGCCATCCTTCTGAATGCTGTCTTCTTTGAGAGTGGGATTAGCTTTCCATAGAGTTGCTCATTCGTTAATTTGGCACACTGGTGTATATTGAGTGGCATTCGTGACATTCTAGCTGACAAAAATATGGATATCAAAACTCAACCACTACATCAAGATACAAATCTTCCTGGCTACACGAGAATCAGCTTTTCTGTATGGAAGCAATACATGGATCACCAACAAAACCTTCTCCAAGATGCTAGAGGGATGCTACACTAGAATGTAATGATTTGAGAAGCTTTTAAAGAAGAAACTTTAAGAAAAAACATTTTACAGAAACTTTACAAGTGTACAAATTGTGCTTCAAAAGATGTGGAATGTCACTTGAAGACCTAAATGTCCGGCTTTCAATTAGTCCAAATGATGAGTCTTGAAAATGTTCATCACATCATCAATGAAGATCATTATCAGACAAGATACTTGAGATGATTGGTTTGTCTTGCAGTTCATGTTAGCAAATGTCAACAGATTTTAAAATGTGTTTCATGCAATAAAAACAGAAATAATTAAAATGCACAAGAGGAACACTTCAGCTACAGTCATTGGCAATACAAAAATAAAAAAATAAAAGAACACTATAGAATAGATTAACTGATTTTTTTCTCCTCTCATCAGAAGTGAAAAAAAAGGGAAACATGAGAAAGAAAATCTTATTAATAATATATTGTGTGTATAAGAACAGGTTGACTGGAAAATTTGTATTAGTGTTCCGTTACATCCACGTTGGCAACCTGGATGTAACAAAACACTAATACAAATTGAACATCTCCGTAAAAATTTCAAGAGTGCATCATACTTCCATAAGGATATCTTCTGAGGTTTGAGCAAATCACATTCCGACTGTCACTTGCAAATCATCAGGACAATTTATATTAAATCAAGACAATGGTCCTTATGCAAACAAAGGATTGGTTGTTAATATTTAGTGTGATCTATTTATAGATATACCTGTGTTAATATATTATTGATATGTGTATATTTTATTTTCCGTTGTTTCTGTCATATAGGACATAAATGAATGGAATTGTCTGTTTATATAAATAAGTGGAGTTGAGTTGGGTTAGCATTAGGTCAGTTGCTAAGTGTACCTTTATACAGTAAACCTTCTATTTTATTACCTACCTATGAGTTTATTTTCCTTTGTTATCTTAAAAACACAAGATACAACAGTTTCTTCATTAATAGTTGGTGTGCACAATATTTTAATTTCCTTGATTGAGTTCTGACTAATGAGGAGCAATAACCGGTTCGCTTATTCTATAAGATTTTTGTGTCTTTTTCTTTGCAATTTTTTTCTTCTTCTCAGAACTGCTGTAGCTGTAGTTTCTTATTGTTCCATTTAATTATGTCTGTTTTAATTGCATTAATTAGATTTTTTACCTCCTATGAGATTTTTACATATTGTTTCTATTTTTGTTAATTTTTCTCTGTTCCAAGGACATCGCCAACCAAAGAAAAGAACATTTGTAAAGCTTTACATGATTTAGTGACAAGTCAAAACTGTAAATTTGCAGTCACTGCATTTTGACTATAGCAATTAAGTAGATTGGAGGAAACATGTTTGAAATTGATTTTTCTTTATCAAATTACTAGTTAAATCCTCAAAAGAAAAGATGATGATAATATTTAAGTATTGTTTATATATTTTGCCTAAATAGTCTCAGATTTTTATCTAAAAAATTAGATTTTATTACATGTTAAAAAAAAAATTCTATCTCTGTCATATTGGAAGAAAATGAGTAACTACTGACACCGAGGTTCGAGCGTGACACTCTGGTTTTATGAATATATGTTTTCTGGTCAGGTGTATAAATAGCGATGTCAGGCTACTGACTGCAGTGGCTATTGAGTGGAACTATCCAGTTGAATTAGTGTGAATTATTGTGCATTGATGATTTGGGTTTTGATTTAGGATTTACTGGACGTTAAGCCAAGCTGTGCTACTAACAAGATATTCACTGAAGTGGTTAATTGCCTTTGGTTGACTTTTACTTCTTTGTTCTTGTTAAGTATTTATTTGTGGCTGTAATTAAATACTGTTTTATTTTAACATTGAAGCCTTGAGTTATACTTAATTATTAATAGCCACTTTACTTCAAAAGAATCTCTTAAATCATTAAAAAGGGAAAATATCCAAAGAAATCTAATATGGAAAAAATGGAATTTTGCCTTAATAGTCTTGGATTTTTATCAGTTAGATCTTATTACATGTAAAAAAAAAAAAAAAATTCTATCTCTGTCATTTAAGTAGAAAATGAGTAATTACCAACACCGACATTTGAGGGTGACACTCTGTACTTATGAATATATGTTTACCGCCAGGTGTATAAATAGCGGTGTCAGGGTACTGATTGGAGTTGATTATTGAGTGACTATTGAGTGGAACTATCCAGTCAAATTAGTGTGAATTATTGTGTGTCGATGATTTGGGTTTTGATTTAGGATTTACCGGACGTTAAGCTGAGCCATGCTACTAACAAGATATTCACTGAAATGGTTAATTATCTTTGGTTGACTTTTCCTTCTTTGTTCTTGTTAAGTATTTATTTGTGGTTGTAATTAAACACTGTCTTATTTTAACATTGAAGTCTTGAGTTATACTTAATTATTAATGGCCAACGTACTTCACAAGAATCTCTTAAATCATTAAAAATGGAAAATATACAAAGAAACCTAATATGGAAAAAAATGGAATTAACAGCCTGATATCTAATGTGATATTTTTTTGATGTGATAGCAATATGAGTCTGTTTATTTATTGGTATTGACTGATGTCTCCTGCTAACATAACAACAGATTATCTCATTAATATCTCATTTTTAAAAATAATTCTAGTCATTTTTACATTCTCCCTCAAATAATAAGAAAAAGTTTCAAAAATATAATAGGTCCAAGTAGATGAAATCTTTCTTTACATCCTTGATGTTGCAATCTTAACATTTCAATCATCTTATTCCAAAGTGCCCTCATGATGCAAAAACATATTTCTTTATCTAAATTATTGCAGAATAGCATACTTGTTATCTTTTTTTTCCTTTCTAATGATTTCATCCCAGGAAAGGCAATATAGCCACCAAGATGCAAACAGTTACTGAGTGTTAGAGAGTATGAAAAAAAGAAAACATTATCCCGAAGAAAGAGCAATAAAAGAGTAAGAATTAAGAAGACAGAACATAATGATTGAGATTGCATTGAAGGCCACAGTTGATTGTAAATCAAGAAGCTGAAATAAAGTTCCACAAGCAAGAAGGGCAATAGAAGAAACTGTTAGCTGTTGACACTTTATTCCTATATGAAAGAAATGTTATTTGATATTTATAGAAAGGCAGTGAGAAAGTGACTGAAGATGAGATACCCTGCTCAGGACCAATCTATTCAGTATTTAAAAAATCGGTAACTGTACTTGGCTGTATCAATCTTTTGATATTTATAATGTCGACAGAACCATTTCTGAATATAATGTGAACTATTACAATCTTTCAATATCCGTCTATATAGACAGATATTGACAATATCTGTGTATTGTACGGTATTTACGTTGTTCAGATTAATGTTCTTGTCTTTGTCATATTTATAATGTTTTGGCCTTTGTACACTAGGAACCTTTTAATTCATCCACCCGAGTAGATTGTTCTACTTCCACATGCCATGCCTCTTCTGGATATTTCACTTTCAGTTATTTCACTTTAACTCAACTCTCCAAGTTATTTGTTCCCCTCTGCTGTGGCCAGGTATTGAACTCACAACTCTTTGGGTCAAGTCACTGGATTACCAATACTTTTATCCACTGGACCATGTGTCCATGAGTCAAAGAGTTGTGAGTTATATATATATAATATATATATATATATATATATATATATATATATATAGACACACACACACATATATATATATATATATATAATATATAATATATATATATATATATATAGACACACACACACATATATATATATATAATATATAATATATATATATATATATAGACACACACACACATATATATAATATATAATATATATATATATATATATAGACACACACACACATATATATATATATATATATATATAGACACACACACACATATATATATATATATATATATATAGACACACACACACACACACACATATATATATATATATATATAGACACACACACACATATATATATATATATATATATATAGACACACACACACATATATATATATATATATATATATATATAGACACACACACACACATATATATATATATATATATATATATATATAGACACACACACACATATATATATATATATATATAGACACACACACACATATATATATATATATATATATAGACACACACACACATATATATATATATATGCACATGTGGCCAAATGGTTACAATGTTTGGATCCTGGCCATGAGACCCGAGTTTAAATTTCACCATAATTGATCTTCATATCTGCCTATGAAGGCATTCCCAGCATGCAACATCTTTGAAAAGGGCCTGAAGACCAAACTACAGGTTAACCTAAAATCTTGAACTAGAAATTGAGCTGATGAAACTGTTTGGAAGTTGTTGATGGTTGTGCTGGCACAAAGTCACAAGTCATTATAGGTGTGCTGGCATCTTTTACTGGGATTTGCTAGCTGCTGCACAGATGAGTGTGTTTGGAAACAAGTTGTAGCCAGCCATACATATATCAATGAAACCATGAAAAACAACAAAAACAAAAAAACAGGCTTAAGCTGCCAAAGAGAAAGAAAATAAAAAAAAACTCCTTAAAATATCAAGTAAGCAATAATCAAAAATTACAAATTTCTAGTATAAAAAAAAATCTTCAGTAGAGGTATAATCCAATTCAAAAAGCATCAGAAAGTTTCACTGTGATTTTTAGTTTCACGTGATGAAGAGATCCTCAGACAGTTCATAAAACACAGGATCTCTTTATATCATGAAACTTGAAGTCCGTTTATATCTTTGATTATATAACTCATTCTCATATATTCTAATATATATATATATATATATATATATATATATATATATATATATATATATATAGAATCTCATTCTCATATATTGTTATCCTGTTTTTAAAATTTCCTTTTAATTTTTGTCTGTCCCAAAAAATACTAAAAAAGAATTTGTTGGTAAAATGAAAAAACAATTTTAATTTATAAAATTTTCATGACTATATATATATATATATATATATATATATATATAGCCATGAAAATTTTACAAATTATAATCCTTTTTTCATATATATATATATATATATATATATATAAGCACACACACACACACACACATTATGAAAGGAAAACATAAATCAACCTTACACCAATGAAAAACCAAGAAATATAAAGTCAATTGCTGATATCCTCTGAAGAGTGGATGAAATGATTGATGGAGGTTCTGTCTGTGAAACTCTGCTGTTACTTTCAGTATCCTGATTGCAATCAGCTGTGACAAACTTTATATTTGTATTAATTCTCTCTCTCTCTCTCTCTCTATATATATATATATATATATATATATATATATGTGTGTGTGTATGTATGTATATAGTAGGCCAATGAATGAAATTCAAGAGATAAAAAAATAGCAACAATAATAATGATAATAATATTGTATATTCTTAGGCCTTTATATCAAATAGAAGCATGATGAGAAAAGATGTTAAAAATTATAATTTGGGGGCACACCTCTGTCCTTTCTCAATGAGAAATAAAATGAAGTTTGGAGGGATATATATATATATATAAAAACTTCTCTGTCCCTTCAGTATATTCATACCAGACCTGTTGGGTGACTGCCTAATATTTGGCAAGTGTCACGGTTTTATTCTGGAACACCTGTTTGCCTGTTTAGTGTCTAAAGTGGTCAAAACTTAAAAAAAAGAAAACAAACATTTATCTTTTACATTTTTCCGTGAAATAATACATTTAGTCTCATACATTTTCAGTCACAGGTATTAGTCAGTATTTCTTTCATGCATTTAGTGTTTAAACATACATTTTTATTTATTTATTTTTTTTGTATAATCTTTTTTACCTGAATTGTTGTACAAGTGTAGATATTGACTGTGTTTAACATAGTTTGGCATGAGGTTAAGTTTTATGAATATGGGCTAGGAATAATGTGTTGCATCAGTCTTTCAAGTGAGGAAGGCCTGTTTGTCTTTTTCTAGAACGTAAACAGCACCACACCTGATGTGCATTTGATTAAGCCATGTCAGGTAAACCACAATAGTAAAACATGTTGCAGTAAGTTTCAGTGGTGGGAAGGAAACCATTGCAAGCGAATGTTATGTCAAAGGGCTGTGCAAGAATTCCTTTTGTTAACTTAGATCCGTCTGAGAAAGTCTCTATTGTGCGTCTTTGAGAGGCAAGATGGTCATTTTGGAGAAACATTTTGCATTTTGGATGTGACATATTAGTAACGGTTCATTGTTAGTAACAGTAGTTAAATAAACATTCCTAAGCCCATTGACCAAGTTCTGGATGGTCATAGAATATGAAGGCTCACCACTCACCTAAATTTTGTATTTTCCTAGAAAAAGAAAAAAAATCACTTTGAAATCATTAATTTCTTTGAGATGTTGAAAATTGTTTTTCATTGAACCAATGACCAGAGAAGAGGTACTGGGTGGAGTGAAATAATTTATTGACTGATTTTCTTCTTAACCTTGTAGACTCCTCTGTGAAATATAATCACAAATTCACTACACTAAATGTTGCAGGTGTGGTTTCTGTAGCAAGTAGGATTTACAAGGTGGATTTGCTAGCCCAATCTCCAATGGTCCTATGCTAATAAAAATATGCAACACATGAATGAAATTTGGACTGAAATCTTATGATCGTTCACATTGTCATGCACTAAAATCATTGGTCAACTTTTTTGCTCATAAAAAAGGTCTTTTCACTTCCAATGTGTCATTCAAACAAACCAATTGTTCACTGTACCGTTGTGAAGGAAGTGTTTGTTCAAGTTTTAACATTTTTCTAAAAATAATTCTTTTTGAATCTCTTCAAACAAAACTTTTTCATCAAGAAGATTCTTTTTTGGTTTTGCTTCCAATGTGTTTCTGTTTTCGATTTCGCTTTCAATGTGTCATTCAAACAAACCAATTGCTCACTGTCACGTTGTGAAGGAATAGTTTGTTCAAGTTTGAACATTTTTCTAATAAATAATTGTTGTAACCTAGGGAAGGTTACTGAATAGAATAATTGCACAAAAGTTGGTAATGAATGATAGTTCTTTAGACAAGAACAATACAAATATGATTTGCCAGCAGCACATAGAAGAAATAGTCAATTGCTGGAAGTGAGTCAAGTGAATTCCACAATGAATTTTCAACTGCAGACAAACATACAGGATTAACTACTGTCTTTATGTGAATGGGGACATACCTATTATCGTCCGTAGGTACGCTACAACAATAATTCTTTTTGAATCTCTCCAAACAGAACTTATTCCTCAAGAAGATTCTGTTTCAGTTAAAATGTTGAAGATTCATCTGGATTTAACCATTAATTTCTTTATGTTCTTGTAAAAGTAAACAGTTCTTGTATGATATCATTTACCTTACTCTATTTTTCTTGTTCATATATCGCCTTGTATAAAAAGTGTTTTTAATTTAACCTCATTTGTTTTTATTTATAACTGTAATCTTACAGTCTTTTGTAATAATTCTAAAAGCAGTTTGTATAAAAGTCTACTTGTATTTATTTTCAATATGTCTATTTGAATTTGCATTAACATATTTCAAAAACATTGCAAACAGGAATTTAAGTTGAAAGTCTTCTTTACATATCCAGTATTCCTAATTTAGAATTTACTTTTTAATATGATTTTATTTAAATTTTTAACAACATTTTCAAATAAAATTAGAATCAAACACCAAGGCTGATCAGACAAAACAATTCATTTAATTAGAAAGTAACTTTATTGCCCATGAGAAAATTCAGAGATATATTTGAATATCTAGGAGATGATATTTTTATAAAAAAAAAAAAAAACTAAATAAAATATTTGTATTTACATTTTAGTCTTATTTATATTAGATTCTGGCATTTTTTTTTGAGTTGCACAGATTATGCTTAATACTATCTTAACTGAAGATTTTTTCATTACTAAGTGATGAAAACAGGTTTGCTAAATATTACATCATGGCCAAGATTATGAACCAAGAAATAGATTGATTTGTTTTTTTTTACAGCATATCAATCTTTTCTAGATTATTTAATACCAAATTCTGTCATTTCAATAAACAAAAGAACAGTAGACATAGGTCTTGTTTGCACAAGGGTCCAAATGGTAGACATAGGTCTTGTTTGCACAAGGGTCCAAATTATAGACATAGGTCTTGTTTGCACAAGGGTCCAAATGGTAGACATAGGTCTTGTTTGCACAAGGTCCAAATGGTAGACATAGGTCTTGTTTGCACAAGGGTCCAAATGGTAGACATAGGTCTTGTTTGCACAAGGGTCCAAATGGTAGACATAGGTCTTGTTTGCACAAGGGTCCAAACATAGGTCTTGTTTGCACAAGGGTCCAAATGGTAGACATAGGTCTTGTTTGCACAAGGATGGAAATGGTAGACATAGGTCTTGTTTGCATGAATGTCAAAATGGTAGGCATTGGAGTCTGTCTATATTTCTGAGATGAGGTATTATGTACAGTATTTACATTAGTCGGACTATTGTCCTCATCTTTGTCGCCATATTTGTCACAACATTTCGGCCATTATACGCTCCGGCCTTCTTCAGGTGGTTGGAATTTTGAACTGAACCCTTTATTTCGATCACTGGGGTAGACTGTTCTAGTTCCACGAGCCATGTTTGATGGATGTCAGTTATCAGTTATCTCCTGCTAATTTTCCCTCTGAAAGTTCTCCACTGCCTAACCGGGTATTGAACTCACACTCTTTGGGTCTGTCACTGGATCTAACCAACGCCTTTATCCACTGTGCCATGTGTCCAAATGGCTCTGAGTATGTGAAAACTGTGGATCTTGGTGAAGATGATCTTTCTTTGAAACTTGTGAACTGGTATAGAATCACAAAGAACTGTACCAGATAAAAGAAGCCACATCACTTGAGAACTTTCAACAGCAGCAACAACTAAAATGGATAGCACATTTAACCAATAATGCTATCCAAAATTTCCAGGAACTGGTTCTATAAATGCAGGTAATGTTTAGGAAACTATTCTGCTTATTTTCTTTTCAATCTGAGAATGGAAAAAAATCACTTTATATAGTATAAAAATGAATTAAATCATTTTGATAATTTAATAGAAAACATTTATTTATTAAGATATTTCCAGATCGAAATTCTGTTCTCATCATATTTCTCTTCAGAAGTGTGATGCGTTTTGACTCTAGTCTCATCAGCTGTTTTATGGTTTCTTAACCACATTCGAACTGAATCAGTGCATATTAATAATGAAAGATGTATTCTGGAAACTAAGCAAGGTATTAAAACACAGGAAAATTTTGTTAAAAACAAAGGCAAGAGTACTAAAATGTTATGTAATATCTATTCTCTATAGCAGTGAATGCTGGACAATTTCTTCACAAGGGAAGAAGAGACTTGAAATAACAGATGTGATTCTGCCAATGAATACTGATAGTAGTAGTACTATGTAACCCAGTACAACCTGTTGCATGTTACTTTGAGAATAGATGGACACCACCAGATAATTCTTATTGCTCTGAGAAATGTTATGCAAAACAATTACTTACCATGATCTTGTGTTTCATGTGTTGAACTGGAGAATGATCATTCTATATTTGTAGAAAACTTTTTTTACCTACTTGATAGCATATAATATCTATATATATAATATATATAGCATATAATATATATAGCATATAATATCTATATATTGCTTCTCTGAATAGACACTCTCACATGGGATTACTCAATCAGCAGTAACATGCAATTAAGTGCAACCACTGCATAGATAATGACCAACTGAGAAGATCAGTTTCCTGCATACTTTTTCTGTTAAAACATCATCCTCAGCTTAACTTTCATCCAGCCTATGGTCAAATCATGCTGCTGAAGCACTGGTTCTCATAAAGCATTGTCAAGCCTGGTCAGTACTTAGACGAGGGACAACTTGGGAACACTAGGTTCTGTAAGTAACACCCTACAATCCAAAATATGTTTTTACTTTAAATAACCCAAAAAGAGTTGATAAGACAAAAATACAAATCAGTCAATCTCTTTTGGCTCTTTGCAAATTGCTGTTTAAAATGGGCAAATTTTAGACTGATAACAAAATTTAAAAGAATACAACAATGTATCTGTCTATACTTCTGAGATGAACACTCAAGGACACATGGCACAGAGGATAAAGGTATTAGTTAGATCCAGTGACAGGACCCAAAGGGTATGAGTTCAATACCTGGTTAAGGCAGTAGAGAACTTGGAGAGGAGAATTAACAGGAGTTAACTAATAACTGACATCCATTAAAACATGGCACATGGCACTAGAACGGTCTGCCTCAGTGAGCAGAATAAAGGGTTCAGTTTGACATTCCAACCACCTGAAGAAGACCGGAGCATACAACAGCCGAAACGTTGTAATAAATATGGCGACAAAGATGAGGACAATAGTCCAAATAATGTAAATAGAATACAACAGTGTGTCTGATAACAATCATGATAGAGGACTGTAGACTTGAAAATTAAAAGGAACACTGGGATAAATATGTGAGGTCCTAAGACAAGTACTTTTAAGAGGACTAAGTTGCCATTACCCTAGATAGGCTATTTTTTTTCATTAATATTAAATAGCTGGATCTTTTCAAGACAGACTTTATATTATACTCAGCGCATTTTATAATACTCATGGATTAAATTCTTCTGTAACAATTATTTTTGAGTTATTTAATTATTCTGTGCATTCTTTTTAAACTAGTATCTTCATTTTTGCTGTCTTTACTACATTATTTAGACTGAGATGTTCCAAAAATGTTCAGATACAGTATACACTAGAGGAAAGCCTAAGAACATAAAACAATAAAGATGAAAATAAAAACAACAAAGATGGAGATACTCTCCTGAACAAGGAAAAATAAGTGGAACTATTATACAGCAGATTTTATTTTAATGAAAGTACATTTCTATTTCAAGTTGAATTTCAACATTTTAAAAATGGCTATTTTATTTTTAATTCATTTTCAGTAAAACAGTTAATCTGTCACACAATTTCATTTTGGTTATTTTGCAAGAAGAATTTTTTTTTTTGTGCAACCATTTTATTAAGATGTTTACAACAGTTCATTAAATGAAAGTGTGATAATTGACATGTTAATTTCCTTAAAGTACAGCACTTAATTTGAGTATAACACTTTTTAATTCAATTATTACTTCACACTGTGACTTCAGTTAATGTCCAATGCTTTCTAATCATTTTGAAGCTGTAAAACTTGTCTTGATTCAAATCAGGTTTGATCCATGGTTCATTTGAGTTTCTTGTCTTCTTTAGTCTTGAGTTGATTTAATTAGTGCTAAAAACTCAATTTAATGATTGATCAAAAACTTCCATTTGGTTTTTGAATGGCATTGCTATGTATCTCAATACATCTTGAGAGCATTTATTCTGCTCCTTTAAAAGAATTCTGTTACAGTTCTTTGCAATTCAGAAAACTATAAAACAAATTCTGTAACAGTGGAACTCCCTTCCTTATTCCTGTTTCCCTGACAAATATAATTTCCAACTATTTAAGTGTAACATCAATCGACATCTCCAGTTGCCTTGATCTATCCACTTCCCTTCTCCACATCCTTTCCCCTTTCATTCCTATCTGCTCTCGCTCCAAATCTTCTGTAACCCCCTTGCCTTGATCGATCCACTATCTTTCTCCACATCCTCTCCTTTACCACTCTTATCTGCTCTTCCTCCTGTTAACCTTCTGTAACCCCTTGCGTGCTAGTGGCTTCCAGCCTTGCTTGTGGCGAAAAGCTTAAAAAAAAAAAGAAAAAGTTCTTTGCAGTTCAGAAACTGTAAAACAGACAGTCAATTGTTTTTGAACTGATTCAAACAGTTCCCTCATGTAAAACCGCTTTTAGCGATACATTTAAAAATTTCCAGTTCAAGTTCCTATGGTTAGGGTAATTGTAATATTAGCTGTTTCCTTATAAGGAAACATTTGGCATTCTTTAACCAAACAGCCAATTATACAGGATGTGGCTAAAGTTTGGACACCCTAGGCAAATATGCATGTTTTCAAAAAATGAAAATTTTCAACAACATTTTATTGAATTGGAATATTAACAAATAACATCTTCAATATGATTTCCATCATTTGTGATGCAAAGGTTGATGTGCTTTGCAAGATTCACATGAAGTTGATGCAATAACTCCACATTGCCATCAATTTTAGCACATTCACTTTTTATGTTCAATCAAGTGTGTTGCATCTGTGATCTTCATTGAGTACACCTTCTCCTTTAGCATAACCCAGAAAAAGAAGTCAATTCTTTCTTCTTTCAGCAAAACCACATTTAATCTGTGGAAGTAAAAAAAAATATAGTTAATGACATTTCCTATTTGTCCAAACTTTAGTAAAAACCCTGTATTGTCAGTTAAAATTCATAAAATCTTTCTAATAAGTTTATCAAATCCACTGTTATGACTCTTTCCTGTATCGATGACTGCTTTCGTCCTAACCTTTTGTTTGGAATACTGTGGAGCATCAGTATCTTGATTATGTCATTATTTTTTCTTTGAGTTACATGAGCTATCCATTTTAGTCATTGCCACTGTTGAAAGTTCTCAAGTGATGTGGTTTCTGTTATTTCTTTGTGATTCTCTACTGTCAGCCCATGGCATTCAAAGAAGGCTGGTCCTTGCTAAGACCTACAGGGTTCATTTGCTGGAAGCCATTTTTAATGATTAATCTGAGAAAGCAGTTGTATACAGCTGACTATTTAGATATTTCTGAAAGGATTTGGCACCATGCTTGGCCTCTATATGAAAGTCTTTATCTGACAAGTCTATCTAAGAACATGACACAAGATTTTAGGTTAATGTTTTGGTTTTGTATCAATTTGCCTTGTTGGACAAACTATTTGTAGCACAGTCTATGTTCATTTTCCTTATCTCCTATACTAAATTTGTTTTAACTGATCCATATACCAAGGTATTTCAAAAGTTTAGTACAGTCATGGGCAAACTACAGTCCACGGGCCACATACATCTGGTTTGGCCTTTCTAAATGGCACACTTAATTTCATAAGTAAAATAACGTTTCTTAAAATTTTATTTTTCATTGTCACTTGTTCACTCACACACTCCCTCATACATAATTACTGATTAAGTATGATGTTTCTTGAATTTTGTAAACTTTCAGAGAACTAATGTAGTCAGTATTTTAAATCATTGGCAATTTTATTTAAGGGAGATCATATGTGTAAATATCTTTTTGCTTTTGAAACAGATTTCCTTGTGGTTCTAAAGAAGTTGTTCATAAGAAATTGTTCTCATTTTCAAATGAATAAATTAAAAATAAATCCCTTACAGTGACATGTGATAATCACACTGTCATCAATGACAATATTATATACCATGACTTCAATTTTTTCATTATAAATAAATAATATTTTCTAAAAAATAAAACTTTCCTACCATTTCTAAGGTATATGCTTATGCATATAGTTTTCTGTAGCGAAAATAGCTGAGGTGCCTACTACGAAAAATTTCCTTGAATCTTTTTAATAGTGTGGCCCACCTTGTGGTGAACCATGTGGCACTCTGCTCTCAAAAGGTTGCCCATGCCTGGTTTAGTATTTATTATTTCTACATTTCAATTTTTTTTTTTGATGGATTCAGTGTACCATCACTGCTTTCATTTCAATTCCAGATCATAATATCTGTTTTGAAAATGTTTTTCTTGAGTCCTGCTTGGAACACTTATGAGGGGATGTTGATTTTTTGTTCAAGATCATTCTTATCCCAACTATGAAAATTAGAATTAACAAAATGGCTATTCAAAGCATAACTAGTGTAATTAGTTCAATTGTTATGGATTCTCCACTATTTTGCACTTGTCTCAGACTAAGATGTCTGCCTCAATTTAGTGATACAGAGTAGTTTTCAAAGATCTTACTTGAGTCGGGAATTTGATACTTAGAACTACTCTATTGTCTTTGTGCCAGGTTTGGGTAAACTAAATAATTAACTATTTGGAATACTTTTAGAGTGATAAGGATATTAGTTTTGAAGATTATTGTTCATTGTCTTATGTTAGCTTGATGTCAAATTAATGTCCTGTCTTAAGTTAGTTAACTGCTATACATGATACATGCTTGGGTGATGATATCTCTTTTGATTCATGACTGCATACGGCCACATCACGTTGAAACTCTGATTCCCGTATGATGATTGAAGTTAAGCAACATCAAACCTGGTCAGTACCTAGATGAGTAACTACTTGGGAATACTGAGTGCTGTAAGCTTGGATGTACAAGTGGTGTAATGGATAATAGCTTGGGATTTGGAAATCAAAGAGCTGAGTTCTAATTCCCATTGCATTTGTTATATTCACTTACGTGTAAATACCCTTGGAAAATGTATGAATCCATCTCTACTCATCCCATCTATGGGTTAATTAGTAAGACTTGTATCACTAAACTTTTATTATCTCAGAAAAAATTTCTCACGATCTAAAAATATTTTCTGGCTTTAAATAACCTACAAAGAGTTGGTAAACCATAGAAAATGAATAAAAAAATCAATTCATAACTGATTAAGCAGAAGATTTTCTGCAGTAGTCTGCTGTTTCTTTCTGCAGTATACTGGTTACCAACCAAGGCTATAAGACATAGCTGGAGGAAGAAGAGACGGATTCATACCTTTCCCAAGGATATCCGTGTGTAAGTGTATGTAATGAACCTGACTGGAATTTGAACTTGGCTCTCCAATTTCTCATTCTGAGCCATTATACATTAGATCACACTGAACATCCATAAAAAGACAAAATCTGTCTTAAAAAACGTTTTCTCTATCCTATTCAAATGTTTTTTTTAATTTAAATATTGAATTTTTTTTTTCCATAAAGTGCCAAATTTCTGTTAAATAATAGTTTAGCAGACTATTATTTTTTAGTGGAAGTGTATCTTGGCTCTGACTTCCAGAGGTTGAACTTCAAGGTCAGATGGAAACCTTAATAAGGGAGTCAATTTTGATTGGCTGAGCTAGTGTGGGAATGATAGATAGAGAAAGGTTTTTCAGCGAGTCAAATCTTAACTGTCAAGCAATGTAGATGTGTTCTCTTTCGTGTCTGAAACAGCTCCCCAGTAAGGGGGGAATGACCCCCCCATGGATAGTTAGTACATGTCAACATTAATAAAATAGTTAAGTTAAAATTTTCCATGTTGAGTTCTTTTATCTCTGAACCCAAAAACATTTAGCAACCCCCGTCCGGGAGAAAACAAGAGAGAGAGAATACAACATCGTATTAAATTGGCACCATTGACCAGGACCACCCGGCATGAAGCGTCTATGCAGCACTTCATGTATTCTTTGAGTGTTTTATATATTTAATTAAAATCTAACTTTTAGATTTGAAATTGTCTTCAGACAAATGTGCATATGGTGTAATACCAACAATGGATTCAGCAAGACAAGTTCAAATCCTATCGGAGGCTGTTATATTTCGTTTGAACAAATACTTTTGAATCCATTACTTTTTCCATATTGCTAATTATCTGTAAATAGGGCAAACTGGGTTTTCTAGCTTTGTTAGGGCAACTCATCTAGAAGAAAACTCTGAATTAACCATGGAGAAGACCAAAGCAAGCCCCTCTACTACTTTCCCTAAAAACAGATTTTATAAAAGGAACCTGTGAAAACACATGAATGGACATAACCTTTTTAAAAAAGATTCTTAATATTTTATTAATTTTTAACTAATTTTTCTTTTTTTAAAAATTTTTGTTGCTTTTAATCACAACTCGAATATACCTGCAGATTTCTGTATCATATGACCAGTTGTTTTTAACGAGATCCAGATAGTTGAATTTCAGCACCTGCTTGATTTTGACAAGCATCTCCAATGTACAACTGACCATTGAAAAGATGAAATGGGTGGAGATCAAATGAGGCTCTGATGGGACATAGAAATAAAATTAATCAACAGATCAAATAGGGAGATCTAAACTATTTATTTCAGAGCAATATAGAGTGATTTTTGCAACCTGTTAATAACAATAAACTGCAAAAAATGTCTACATTGCTTTTTTCTTAGAAAGCAGTGCTTAGTGTGGCATCATAACTATTTATTGAACTATGAAAGCCAGTGTTTGCAAAAGCTCAAATTTTATCAGATTTAATCTTTATTTTCCTTGGTCACTTGGAACATTTTCATGGCAACTCCCTCTGATCAGCTTTTTTCTTTGGTGCCCCGACCATATGAATTTAAACATGTTACTAGATTGAAAATTAAGTAGCTTTAAAGTAATTTGAACTGATTTCTTTATCTGTTTAAAATGTCCTGGGCCATAAAATTTCTTATATAGAAGAAAAAGAAAACAGGTTGCAAAAATCACTCGCTTGAAGATTGCTCTGAAATAAATAGTTTAGATCTCCTTAATTGATCTGTTGATTAATTTTATTTCTATATCCCATTCAGGTGCTGAAATTCAACTATCTGGGTCTTGTTAAAAATGACTGGTCAGATGATACAGAAATCTGAAGGCATATCAGAACAGTGAAAGATACTCCTCAAAATCTGAGCCAGGTAATAACATTAAAATCAAAGAATGCTGTGTAATCTTCTATATAGCAGTGAATGCTAGGCAATCTCCTCATGCATTTCACTAACTAAGCAAAGTATTAAGAGATACGAAAATATTAAGAAACAAAAGAGTGATGAACTGCTATGTAATATGAAAACTCTATATGCTAGTGAATGCTGGTCACTTCACAAATGAAAAAAAAGACTTGAAGCTACCAAGATGCAGTTGGTTCTACAGATGTAAGTTCAGAAATACCAAGGACATTGCATGTGATAAATAAGGATGTTTTAAGAAGAATAGACACTACAAGGAAACTAACAATCAAAAAGACATTGTTGAAATTTTGGTGGCACATAATGAGAAAAGGTGGTTCAGAGAATTAAAAACTGTAAAGGTGTCTCAAAAGAAAAGCAGGTAAAAGCAGCAATAAAGCTTTTTAACAGGTTTGATTAAATGGATGGACGAACAAGTATGGCAAATTCAAACAGAAGTCATAAAGGAGCAAGTATTGCTGAAAGGATAGAAAAAGACATTAAAGCTGTGGAGAGCCATGATCTCCCATGTCCTTTAGGAACATGGTGCATGGAGAAAGAAAGAGAGAGATTGGCAGAAAAGCAAATAGTGAAGATCAGACAACAGGAATTTTACCATTTCTTATAGATTGAGAAATGCACAAAACAAATTGTAAATGTAAATAAAATATTTTGATCAAGACTTGGTCAAACCAAACGGTCATACTATTGGACTACTATCTATGTCATAGATTGGTAGAAACACAAACAAATAGTCAATGTGAATAATTATTGATTGGCTTAAAAGGAAGTCAGACTACACATTTTGTATCTATATTTAGGTGTATTACATATGTACATATGTAGGTCTATCTCCTTGTACATTATTTCTCTTATCTTGCACACGTGAGATAATATTTCATTCAAGTATAAAACATTTTAATATCTTTATTACGAAATAAGTAAATGATATTTAAGAATATCAACACAGCAGTAATTATCAACCTAAGTGCATGCAGAATTACTGCTTATATATATAATTAAATTTTGACACTCAGTTGAAAGCAAAAAAAAAAAGAAGGAAAAGGAATAGGGAAAGAGTATAAAGAGACAAGAAAAGGAGAAATAACTGCAATATTTGATACATACACGAAGAAAAATATGAACCTAGCACCAATAACTAGCACATAAATTAATTACATCAAACTTACTATAAAGATAATGAAAAATGAGAAAAATGCAGGCAATCATTGAAATCTCCTGATGAGTGGACTGAATAATTACAAAAAAGTTTGTCTATAAATCTCTGAAGTTGAGATGCTGAATATAACACCAATCAGCTAAATGACAAAATTTTATTTTTAATAATCCTTTATATATATATATATATATATATATATATATATATATATATATATGAAGAAATATAGTCTTAAAGTGTGGTATATTTATGGGATAAAGTGCTCAATATCAGAGATAGAGCGTGTGTAAATATAAAAGTGAACATAGAAGTCAACACTTAGAAGCGACAGTCTGTTTCATGCTAGTGCAATCGTCAACTATCCTGACTGTCGCCTCTAAGTGTTGACTTCTATGTTCACTTATATATAGGGCCACTCATATTTGAGGATATCCGTCTACTAGGGCGGCTAGCCAATCCCTTTTGCAGATGCTTGCTCAGGCACATTTGTGTTTATTCAACACCCACAGAGCCAACCTGTGGTTTATACTGCAATGATGCTGAGCAGATCTTAGTTACAGTTTCTGGGAAAGAGCATGTTATCCAGTGTGATCAACAATTTGAACAAGGCCATGGTCAGAATGTGAATGTTCTAACCACTCAGCCATATATGTGTGTGTGCGTATATACATATATATATATATATATATCAAATATGTGGTGCAGTTAAATTTATATTACAATGGATCATTCATACAAAAAGTAAATTAGTAAAGTTAATGATATCAAACGATGAAATCCCTTTGCTAACTAAATTTGAAAGATGCATTGACTCACTAATCACTCGATGAATGTTATGGTACTTGTTTTTGAAAAATACAAACTGTATTAGGTCTTCCTTAAATAAGTTTGCTTTAATTTTGGGTGAAAATAAAAACAAAAATCCAACAGTTGGATAAGTTTTTAGTAAGTCAGTCCTTGATTTAAGTGATGCTGAATATCTTTGTGTAAATATCCGTATAACAACTCTGAAGATGGCTCATGTGAGCTGAAAGCTTAGGTCAAGGACCAACTTAATAAAAAAATATCCAAATGTTGGACAATTTCTGTCTTTATTTTCACCCAAAATTAAAGCGAACATTAGAACGGCTCATGATCAGGCACAATAGACGTGCATTGTCTGTTATATTTAATAATATATGTTGAGATAATGGCCTGTTGCCCCAATACACTATATATATATATATAATATATATATATTTATATATATATATATATATATATATAGAAGATATCCCCTGACGAGTGGGAGGAATGATTGCCAGAGGGTTTGTCTATGAAACTTTAGAGTCGGGACGCTGAAGGTAGCATCAATCAGCTACGTGACAAATTTTATATTTGTAGCAATCCTATATAAGTTTCATTAAAGGTGACTGACAAGGTATTGATAATAAAAAAGACAAAAACAACATTTAAAAGCATCAGTTATGAACATGGTTACAATGTGCTGACTGTGTTTGGAAATAAACAAACATTCCCATAACTCTATATACAAACATAAAAATCTACAGATTCAGTTAGAATATTAAAAAAAAAAATCATCCTTGATAATGGCTAAAAGAATAGCTGAAAGTCCTTGGACATATGAAACATTTGAACAGTTTTTCACACCTTATGTCCTGAAAAGAAAGAAATTATACTAACACAAGAAAAATTAAATAAAAAGCTTAAATGCAGTACCTTGTCAGTTGTCTTTTAGGAAATTTATAAAAGAGTCATTGCTGCCTAAATACATATATATATATATTCAAACTTATATAAAAAATTATAATATTTATGAACTCTCAAAGTAAGGCAAAAAACAGCGTCCATTCCAAAGAAAGTTAATGACACTTTATCACAACTTCTTTCTCTCTCTTTCTCTTTATGCCTTTTTGTCCTATCCCCCTCCCATATCAATATATAACTTCCGTTAATAGATTTAATGTGTCAATGTCTGGATTTCCTTTAAAAATTTAAATTTGAAAGAATAGAAATGTTACATCTAACACAATCATGTCTCTCTACCCACTTCACTCCCTCCTTCGTTAATTTACTTATTACTGCCTGTCATAAACGTGTAAATTTCTTTTCATTTTTCGTTTCAACCTTTGGAAATAAAATCTGATGATCCGCGGTCCTTTAAAAGGGCTGTGGTGAAATAATTTATTATATGGAACCTTAAAGTTGTCCGTTTTTATTTAAATTATTAGCTCTGATTTACATTGCGCTCTCTGGATTTTATCCTCCTTGGGTCTACCCATACGAATTACCCAGTTTTTCGTAAACTAACTAATATATATATATATATATATATATATATATATATATGATATTGTTATTTTTCATTTGTAAATACTCAGGTCAGTAGATGTAATTAGATAAAAAATACTGTTTAATTGAAAAACAGAGCTTCTACTTGAATATGAGTATCCATCAAAAATAATGTTTAAACATGTATACACACACACACACACACACACACAGTCTTCAGGGACTCTTATCCAAACTTTGAGCTTTTATGCTATATCAGTGTTACAGCTTTGTCTTAATTTCTACAGACATTGAGCACTTTAGTTTTTTGTATAGGTAGGTGTCTGTCTATCTTTTTCTGTTTTCATCATTTTTCTCTTGGTCTTTCTTTTTCTTTTCCACTGGGAAAGACATAATCCATTACTTGTCATCCCAAAATATCATTTAAATAGTAGGGTAGACTGGGTTATCTAGCCTTGGGTGTCAGGCTAAGGAAATAATCATACTTGAATTAAAAAATGTGGAGAAGGCAGTGAGAAACTATTTTACTATCGTTCTTAAGAAGACATGGCATTTTGTGTATATTAAAGAAAAAGAAATGGTAGAGGGTTGTGATTGCTTGTGTCCAAAAGTGACATAACATTAAAAAGTAAAAATTGTTGAGGATTAAAAAATGAAAAATTCTTTGTTTTGTTTTTTCATAAATGGATTAAAGTTTATTCATAAACAATTGTATAGAGCCTGACTTGTATACACATTCCTGATATATCTCCAGAGAAACATGGTACCTAAGGTTTAAAGTATTTTTTAAAATGAAAAATCTTTCTTGAAGCTTGTATTTTAGTTTTAATTTCAAGCTAATAGATTAAATTTAATATTTCCAATAAGCAAAATACTTTGCTGTATTTCAAAACTAATTTAAATTGATTGGAAGAAGTTCTTTTTTGGAAAATTGCTAAAAATTGCTGGTTTTAGCCATCTCTCAGCACAATGTAATTATCTTCAATAAAAAAAAAATTTTTAAATAATTTATACTTTCCTGAAAGTTTAATTGATTTAATGTTTAATTAATATTTGCGACAAATATTACTTACTTTTAGAGTAAAATATTGCAGCAATGTAAGTGTTTATTTAAGGTGTTGAAAACTTTATTGACAGCCTGACAACTTTATTGACACTCAGAAATTTAACTACTTTTTTTTTATGTGGGACATTCTGTAATAATTACTTAACAAATGTAATGTTGACCACCTTTTTTTTATATAATTTTTAACTATTCAGTCATCTTAAAAATTGAGGAAAATATTCTCTTTAATCGAATATTTTATTGAATTTTAGGTAATTTACGCTTTAAATTTACTATAATTACTGCTCTTATTTTCTGATAATGTTATGTATAAATGTCTGTATTTACAAAATTAGCATGTTTATACCCATGCAAAAATGTTCTAAAAAGAATAAAAAAATATAATTTAAAAGGTGGAGTAATGGATAGTGGCTTGGATTGATAAATCAGAGAGCCGAGTTCGAATTCCAGTCAAATCCATGACATTCACTTATGTGCTAATACCCTTGGGAAAGGTATGAATCCTCTTCCCCCCCCCCAGCTATGGGTAAATAGCAGGACAGACCAGATTCTATAGCCTTGGATGGCAACTGGTCTACCACAGAAAGGAATGGCAACTTACTGCGAGAAAAGAAAATCTGCCTTGTCAGTCTTGTATTGAATGATCGCCTGACTGACTCAAAAAATCCTTTGGTCTTTCCTCTTAATAATAACATAGATTTTAATGATAAAACTTTGTTTTTATTAAGTTTGGGACATTTTTTCAGCATGGTATGCTCAACTTTTAATGAATCTTTGGAAGCACTTACTTATATCTGATAATCTTGAACAAATTTTGAATAGAACCTTTTGTTTTATCCAGTGAAGTATTTTTTTTTTTTTTGCTTTTTGGCTGTAGGCATTTGAACTTTGAATTTCCCTTTTTCTGCTGCTGCATACTCTTCTCTGTTTAGCCAGTGTTTTTTCCACACATGCTTTCTCAGCGACTGAACACAAATAACACCAGTCAACAGAGCTCAATAAAGGAGTCCACTCAAAAAAAAATAAAAAGTGACCAAAGCTTACCAAATATAAAATACACTTCAAGAAAAACCAAAGGTAAATTTTTATCTTTGCTTTTTCTTTTACTAAAGTTCACAAGGCACAAGAGCTACTCAAGGTAGAGTGTTAATGAATGATTGTGTGATATAAACATAAGCAGAGGAAGTAGGAAGTGAAAATTTTTGAGGATATGGCAGGTAGATAATGTTTGATTGTAGACTTTAAGAGGTTAAGAGTGTAGTGTTCTGTGAAACATCCTTGTGGGAGTGAGTTGTACAAAGTAGGGCTTCTTGGGAAGAATCTTTAAGAGTGGAACAATCTTCTTACCAAAGGAATCAGGTGGACAGGAATCTTGTGGTAGGTGTCGGTTATAAAGGTCTGAGCAGTTGGCACTAAAGAATGCCACTCATCAAAAGATTGAATTAACAATAGAGTAGTGAAAGGCTTGTGACATTGTTCCTGTGGGGAAAGGGAATGAAGGGTGGAAAATAACTCATCCCCCTAAAAAGCCATATAAACATTTTTAAACTCTATCAATGCTGGAAATTAAGGATTGTCATAACTGTGATGAAAACAACAAAGATGAGGACGTTAGTTTGAAAACTTGAATCATAACTGAATTTCATTTTAGAAATT
>OZ038498.1:34166878-34189378 GCA_964036315.1 Acanthosepion esculentum
GCCTTTTTTGTGTTCTGTGGGGAGTATGTGAATGTTGCTGGGAATCCGCTATCTTTTCGGGCTGTTTTGTAGTCTTTCTTATCTTTGTTAAATATAGATTCATTGAAGGAATTGTCGGAAAGCCTGCAGTTAATTAATTTTGGTATCTGTTTGATTATAGAAGGTGGGTGGTTGGAAGATGTGTGTATATAGAGTGGTTTATCATTGGGTTTTCTGTATGGTTTGTATGTGTTTTTTCTTAGGCTGAAGGTAACATCTAGAAAATCTACTTCGTTTAGGTTAGTTTTTATGTCTGTCGAATCCGTTATTTTTGAAAATCTTTATTATTACTTTTCTAGTTTTGTCTGTGTTTTGTTTGTTGCAGTTTCTTAAGATTATGAGACTGTCGTCCCTGTACAGTCTTGTGTCATTTCTATCTATTATTTTGCTTAGTTCGTGTAGTAAGTAAATACCTACGATTTCGCATGTCTCTGCACCATCAAAGCTTCCCATTGTAGTGTCAAATATCCCATCTTTCTTTATCCATGCTTCTTTATGGTGAAATAGTAATGATTTATGAGAGTGCTTAAGTATGCCGATTTTGTTTGGCTTTATTATTATTTGTCCCTGAGCTAAGTTGATGGCCTTATCTAACATGCGTTCTGTTATGGATGGGTAAAACAATAGAACATGATACCAATAAAGAAGCTAAAGCAATCGCCCAAAAATTAGACCTAGATGACCAAATAAGTTGCATCAGCAAGACGCAAGCCTTTATCACACTAAAAGACCACAAAGAAAATTTCAAAACCAACCCTGCATGTAGACTCATAAACCCAGCCGAAAGTGAACTAGGTAAAATAAGTAAAACGATACTAGAAATAATTAATTCTGAACTTAGGAAGAAGTTAGGAGTAAACCAGTGGAAAAACACAAAAGCAACTATTGACTGGTTCCACAGCATAAATAACAAACAAAATTGCCAATTCCTACAATTAGACATAAAAGAATTTTACCCATGTGTGTGTGTGTGTGTGTGTATATATATATATATATATATATATATATATATATATATATATATATATATATGTGTGTGTGTGTAAGTGTGTAAAGTTTCAGATATAACTCAAAATATATTTCTAAAAAGACTATTAATAAAGAAGAGGAAAAAATATCTTAGCCAACGCATTTTTGTCCCTCGATGTAAAGATTTTATTTTGCAAAATAATATCCTTACATTTACCTTGATATAGTGATTTTCCAATTGTAGCTCAGATGTGGCACAAGTCTGAAAGTATGGGGCACCCAGTGAGGATCAAACTCACTACTCAGTCATAATTGTTCTAGCGAGACAAGCTTGCTAACCATTACACCACCTTGAGGTGCCCCATTTGCCTTGATATATATCTAAAATATGTTATCTAAAGGTTGAGAGAATTTTCAAAATACACTTCAAACCAAATGCAATGAAGTCTTTTGTTGTGAGATTTTCTCTACTCTTGATTAGTGCCTTGTTTCTACTGACATAGTAAATCCACTTTCCAACCTACATAGTATAATCTGTGAAATTAAGGGATTAAGCTAATCCTAAGACATCGGAGAAACCCCAAAACTTGATAGGCAATCTAATTACTGATTGTTAAGTTTCGATTCTTGTGAAATGGAACCTGTCCATGATCACTGCTATTAGACTTAGCATCATGTTCAAATCATAAGATCAACAAAAATGAATTTATTTTTCCTTTGCTTCCATGATCCAAAATTCTTGAAATTACAACCATAGTCACATTCATATATAGATCGGCATACATATATGCTTACCACAATAGCCAATGTCAACAAGAAGTATATGGCCTGACATATATTTATTCATTTGATTTTGATCTGAAACTTTTCCAATGTTTAATGTTTGATCTATGGCATTTACCTTATTTATATTCAGACTATTGCCCTTCATCAGGTGTCTATCAATCCAGGTAACTTATAGGGAATTGCCAACTGAACTCTTTACTTAATCTGATCCACTTCAAATGACCTAATCAAGATGTTGATGTTCCACACTACTTCAAATAAAAGGTTAGGAAGGAAACACCCATCAATACTGGAAAGAATGCTAACAGAAACGTTCTGCGGAAAGCATTTTGTCCGTAAGCTGTGAGTGGGAGTTGAGATATGACAATTGTCACGTGACTGAAACATCTAAGATTTAGAGATAATAATAATTATCAGTTTGTACCTGAAGATAACACCTCCAAGTTTCAAAAAGACTTTTCCTAGCAGAAGCATTTTTGTTTAGTCATAGAAACAGTTACAAACTTTTAGTAAATACTTTTAACTGTTTTACTAGAAACAAGAATAACTTTGGTAATAATGATAATACTTATCAAATGATTTGTCATTATAATAACAATATATAAAAATATAACCTGATCACATTTGTTAATAATATGAATATTATTTAGATTATGCAAAAGAATTTGATGGTATTACACAAAGATGTATTTGAACTGCGAGATGAACTTGATTTATTGGGGTATGATATTAAAGCAAATATATATAAACGTGCCTGCAGTAACATGAGGTGTCAAAAGGAGAGTTTTCCCATTGACACCACCTTTTTTAGCTTCCTTTACTCTTCGATAGTGTTTATTGCTATAAAAAGCTATGATTAGAATTTTAATAAAACTGAAATATATGAAAATGAATTTATACATATTCTTTAGATTGTTTATTTAAATTATTTATTGGAATGATCGGCAAAACATCGGCTAATTTCCAATTGATTCAAACTTTATAAAATGGTAAATAAGGAATTCCTTATAATTAGTTCACATATTTTAATAATTAATTTTTCATTATAAATTGGTAAATGACAAATATTATATTGCATTAGTTCTAATTGTATTAGTTTTTAGAATGTTGTAAATATGAAATTATTTTTGGGAATAAACAATCTAATAGTGCCTAATAGTTTTGTTGTAGGATACCTACAGACGATAAAGGGTATGTCCCCATTCACATAAATACAGTAGTAAATACTGTATGTTGGTCTGCATTTGGAGATTTCGTTTCCAGCTGTGCTGATCAAACTGTCTGCATTCAAGGCTGTGTCAAAGGGCAGAGTCTTGTCTAAAGGAAACAGCTACCAACTCTGTTTTATACGGGGTCTATGGGGAATTTTTGGCTGAGCCTACAGGCTTGGATACCACGCATTAAATTCAGGCTTGTGACACATCTGACCACATGGGACGGTTTGTAGATATATCCTGCAGTTCGAGATTCATTGTGGAATTCACTTGACTCACTTCTAGCAGCTGACTACTTCTTCTATGCACAATTGGCAAATCTTATATGTCTTGTTCTTGTCCTAAGTATTATCATTCATTACTAACCTTCATATGATTATTCTGTTCAGTAACCTTCCCTAGGTTAGAACAGTTTTATTCCATTTTTAATCCTCACTTTTTAAACTATAAACATTGCCAATGAGTGAAGGTAGTTATAAAAAGTGTCATGGGAAAAAACAGTCATTTTGACACTACTAAACCAGTAACTAGAATGGATGTTAAGGAGATAAAATGTTGCTTTTTTTAATTCAAGCAAGGTGATAATACCACTAAGATGCAAGGGGCTTCTGGGAGTGAGAATGAAAAGGCTTTAGAAGGAAATGGAAACCCAATCCTAAACAAAGGACATGGACCTACACAAAACAAGAAGCTGTGGAGAGTCATGATTGCTCACATCCTAATGAGACACAGCACATAAAAGAAGCAGAAATATAATAATGATGATGGCACTCTTTATCATTGATGTAATTGTTTAATTGGTCGTAAACTAGACATATTTTTAGCAAGGTTTCTTTTCTGTTGTCTTTGCTAAACTTAAAATACACAACACTAAAAATATTCTCAATACATTTGACAATTGAGAAGAGTTTAACTTGAGGCAAAGATTAAGATTTGCTTTTAAAGAAAATCAGTTTTCAATTTCATCTGTTGTTTCAAGCTTTTTTTTCTCTTTTACTCTTTTTCCTATTTTGATGTTTTTCCAGAATTATATTCTTCATTATTATTCCTTACTGAGGCAGTCAAAATTTTAAACTATTTTTATCATGTCATTTCTGTCCTTTGATCTTTCCTTCTAAACTTTTCCAGCATCAGTTTCTTAATACCAATTTTATAGTGAAAACATGAAACTGCATCATAAAATGACAGCATCCATCATCAGTTGATGTTTCATTAGAGGTCGGTGGACATCATCAGTTGATGTTTCATTTGAGGTCAGTGGACATCATCAGTTGATGTTTCATTTGAGGTCAGTGGACATCATCAGTTGATGTTTCATTGGAGGTCGGTGGACATCATCAGTTGATGTTTCATTGGAGGTCGGTGGACATTCATCAGTTGATGTTTCATTGGAGGTCGGTGGACATCATCAGTTGATGTTTCATTGGAGATCGGTGGACATCATCAGTTGATGTTTCATTGGAGATCAGTGGACATCATCAGTTGATGTTTCATTGGAGATCAGTGGACATCATCAGTTGATGTTTCATTGGAGATCAGTGGATATCATCAGTTGATGTTTCATTGGAGATCAGTGGATATCATCAGTTGATGTTTCATTGGAGATCAGTGGATATCATCAGTTGATGTTTCATTGGAGATCAGTGGACATCATCAGTTGATGTTTCATTGGAGATCGGTGGACATCATCAGTTGATGTTTCATTGGAGATCGGTGGACATCATCAGTTGATGTTTCATTGGAGATCGGTGGACATCATCAGTTGATGTTTCATTGGAGATCGGTGGATATCATCAGTTGATGTTTCATTGGAGGTCGGTGGACATCATCAGTTGATGTTTCATTGGAGATCAGTGGATATCATCAGTTGATGTTTCATTGGAGATCAGTGGACATCATCAGTTGATGTTTCATTGGAGATCGGTGGACATCATCAGTTGATGTTTCATTGGAGATCGGTGGACATCATCAGTTGATGTTTCATTGGAGATCGGTGGATATCATCAGTTGATGTTTCATTGGAGATCAGTGGATATCATCAGTTGATGTTTCATTGGAGATCGGTGGATATCATCAGTTGATGTTTCATTGGAGATCAGTGGATATCATCAGTTGATGTTTCATTGGAGATCAGTGGATATCATCAGTTGATGTTTCATTGGAGATCAGTGGACATCATCAGTTGATGTTTCATTGGAGATCAGTGGACATCATCAGTTGATGTTTCATTGGAGATCAGTGGACATCATCAGTTGATGTTTCATTGGAGATCAGTGGACATCATCAGTTGATGTTTCATTGGAGATCAGTGGACATCATCAGTTGATGTTTCATTGGAGATCAGTGGACATCATCAGTTGATGTTTCATTGGAGATCAGTGGACATCATCAGTTGATGTTTCATTGGAGATCAGTGGACATCATCAGTTGATGTTTCATTGGAGATCAGTGGATATCATCAGTTGATGTTTCATTGGAGATCAGTGGACATCATCAGTTGATATTTCATTGGAGATCAGTGGACATCATCAGTTGATGTTTCATTGGAGATCAGTGGACATCATCAGTTGATGTTTCATTGGAGATCAGTGGACATCATCAGTTGATGTTTCATTGGAGATCAGTGGACATCATCAGTTGATGTTTCATTGGAGATCAGTGGACATCATCAGTTGATGTTTCATTGGAGGTCAGTGGACATCATCAGTTGATGTTTCATTGGAGATTAATGGATACATCAGCTGAAGATTTAATTTTTTTTCCAGTGGTATTTGCTTCATTTATTCATGATCCTAGTTTAAATGACTAATTGACAACTGTAGGATTCATGAGGTTACTTAACTTGAATTCATTCATTTCCCAAAGTATTTAACTGCAAATAAAGCTGGAAGAATAAGCCAATGAGAGTGCGATGTCTGTGTATTACCTCCTGAGATGTGTCTATACCTTAGACAGCCAGATAAATGCCTTATCGCCATCAAAACGCTGAAGACAAACTCCTATTCATCAGCAGGTTTATTGAAAGCCAAAAGACATTTATCTGGCTGGCTGAAGTACACAGATATGTGAAACGTATATGTGTCGGAGGGCACTACAATGAAATGGCCATAGGTAGAATGAAGAGGATAAGGAAGTAGGACCTACGTGCTTTGACACTGAGATTTATTGTGCTAGTTGTAGTAATTACTTAAAGGATAAACAGGAAGTGATTAAAATGGTGACTAATCTAAGATGTACTAAATTAAAATGATTCAATTATGCAAAAAATGAAAATAACACTGATATCTCATTTTAAGAGATATATTTACCAAAATGGCACAAAACTATCTTGAAATACTAAAGAGTAAATTTATTCAATAAAAACGCCATTGGCTTCCAGACGACTTCAGAATCTGCTGCAATTCTTCTGGACGGTCTCCTTGTTTAAGTTGGTGAAGGCCAGCCATAATCCTTACCTTCAGTTCATCTTTGGTATTACAAGGAGTTTTGTTGGTCTCTTGTTCAATTGCACCCCACACATAATAATCAAGGGGGTGTTGTAGTCTGGGGAGTTAGGAGACCAGATGTATGTGGTGATGTGGTTGCATAAATTGTCTGACAGCCATGACTAGGTTTTCCTGCTTGTGTGGCATGGTACAGAGTCCTGTTGCCAGGCATAGGGTCTTCGAGCAGACACCCTCTTGAATCAAGACAGCAATACCTCCTCAAGGCCCTTGACATAGGCCTCTGTGTTGAGTCTGAGACCCTTACCAACAAATTTGGAAGTTCTTATCAGAATGATCAGAATGAGTTTTCTGAGTTGCTGTACCTTTGTAATCACCATTAGGCTCAGCCAACTCTTTCCGAATCCTATTCACTGTTCTCAGATTGACACCCAAAAACTTTGAAATGTTTGTATTGGAGCTTCTGGCATGAATGCCAAGTAGTACATCATGCCGTTTCCAAATTTCTGGCAGTGTCATGGTGTTTACAGATGGTGCTCAACTGAACCTACTATACTGTGAAGCTGACAAAATCAAAAGACGCGCATGCGTGAAATTAAAAATATAAAATTTACCTATCTCACCCTGTAGATGCTGTACAATGGTGACAGAACATTCTGCATGCATATTTATCAAAGAGGCCGAAAACGATGCCAACTTGGTTTAAAGAATACAGAGTTCCATCACACATGATGCATCATATTGTTAAAATATTAAATTTAGGAACTTATTTTTGTTTTTTTCATTTTCTTCCTTATTTATAATAATAATTATAATAATATCTTCCTTATTGATAATAAATTCTTCCTTATTTATAATAATTATAATAATTTATTCCTTATAATAATTATAATAATTTATTCCTTATTTATAATAATAATTATAACAATTTCTACCTTATTTATAATAATAAGTATAATAACTTCTTCCTTATAATAATAATTATAATAATTTCTTCCTTATAATAATATTTATAATAATTTCTTCCTTATAATAATTATAATATTTTCTTCCTTACTTATAATAATAATTACAATAATTTCTTCCTTATTTATAATAATAATTATAACAATTTCTACCTTATTTATAATAATAAGTATAATAACTTCTTCCTTATAATAATAATTATAATAATTTCTTCCTTATAATAATAATTATAATAATTTCTTCCTTATAATAATATTTATAATAATTTCTTCCTTATAATAATAATTGTAATAATTTCTTCCTTATAATAATAATTGTAATAATTTCTTCCTTATTTATAATAATTGTAATAATTTCTTCCTTATAATAATAATTATAATAATATCTTCCTTATTTATAATAATTATAATGTTTCAATTGAAAATGAGTATAGAAAACTAAGTATAGAAAAGATCTTTTAAAGAAAAAAAGTTAAAGTTATTCTTTACCTGTTTAATGTGCATGTTTCTGCAATGTTTTCCTTTTGTATGAGGGTTAATCTTTGCTCACTCTCAGTTTGTTTTATCTATCTCAAATTCTGCCTGAATTTGTGGGATGAGGAGATATCACTATTTACACTATTAATATTTGGACTATCGTCCTCATCTTTGTAGTTTTTGTTGACCATGTTCACCATAGTCTATGAATATAGAATACAGCGCAGTACGTAATCTGTTCAATGAAACAACGTTAAAGATAACACACACGAGCCAGACACTCTCTCCTGAAACTGACTATATTGCCAATACCACCAGCAGCTGTTGCGTAATTCTTCAGTCTTCGATATCAAAGGCTGACAGTGCATATTCGAGAAAAACATGGCCGCCTTTATACATGTCGCATTGAATATTTTGAGGCCTCTGATTGGTTAACCATTCTATTGGTGAACTATAAAATGAGTCAGCTCATTTTGGCTGGCTCACTAGTACACCAGGGTACCCCAAAACTCCAACAGTTTTTATCACAATGTTTTCGTCATTGGGCACCCCCCCCCCCCAGCCTTTCTCAGGTGCATATCAATCCTGTTAACCTACGGGGAATTCTGAACTGAAACCTATATTTAATCTATGCGGATAGATTGTTCTCATTCTACTGCCCATGTATAGGGACATCTTGTCTAGTTTGTATTTTTTATACATCTCAGTTATTGCTCACCTGTTTCCACTGTACACACAGCCTGGCCCAGGGATTGAACTTACAATTACTATGTCATCAAATTCATGAACCAATGCTTTAATCCACTTGGCTATTGTGCTATAGGTGTTTTGAGTTTCACCTGGGGAAGGCCAGAGGGTACAACGGCCTAAACATTGTGATAACAACAAAAATAAGGTTGGCTGGTTGGTTTTTCTATAGCATCATCTATGGGTTATTTAATGCTGAAATCTAAATGTTTTCACTATTTACGTTATTCGGACAACTGTCCTCATCTTTGTTGCCATATTTATTACAAAGTTTTGGTCATTGTACACTCTGGCCTTCTTCAGATGCTTGGAATAACTGATAACTGACATCCATATAACATGGAACTAGAACAGTCTACCCGGCAAGATAAAGGGTTCAGTTCGACATTCCAACCACCTGAAAAAGGCTGAAGCATACAACAGCCGAAACGTTGTAATAAATATAGCGACAAAGATGAGGACAATAGTCTGAATAATGTAAATAGTGTACATAATACCTCATCTCAGAAATATAGACAGATTCTAAATGTTTTATATACAATTTTATTTTATTTTTGGAGATAATAATGGTTTACTGATACAAATTTTACTAATTAACCCATATCTGGGAGGAGAAGCAGGTGGATTCATACCTTTCCCAAGGGCGTTTGTGTGTTAGTGAATATAACAAATCAAACTATTATCCATTACACCACCTGCAACTCCAAGCTTACAGAAACTGGTATTCCCAAGCAGTCACCCATTGAATAGGCTTCATGTTTTTAATTTCTTTGATGTTCTGTTCCTCTCTATCTCTCTTCATGGTTGTCTGTCTACCTACCTATCTCTGTTTTGGTACCTACTAACCTAAGTTTGAACACCTAAACCTAAATACATTGGATCTTCAGGTCTCATGTTTCTTGTACTCATATGAGCAAAGAAAAGATTAAAAGAGCTTCAGTTATTCCTTTCAAGAAATCTTTCTGTTGATCCATTTTTATAGGAGACATGTTGGAGTAAGAGATAGTGGCTCAGATTGAGGAATCTGAGTGCTAAGTTCAAATTCTAGTCAAGTTTATTACATTCACTTATGTGATAATACCCTTAGGAAAGGTATAAATCTATCTTTACTCCCCAGTTAGTGTCCTGGGTAAGACGATAAACTACATCCAACAGCAAGGCCTCTGATCAGGAGATTTTGAGGAACACGGAACCACCTCTTAATTGCTGGTATTCCCAGGTGCACCCTGACTCGGGATGGTAGCAGCCGTTAGAGTCCCAACAATGGGTAAATACTTAACCCCCAAACTGGGGTCAAAACACTACGAAAGTGTAAAACTAGGTTTTAATACCAGCAAGGCTTTTTTGGAAAAATTATTACCAGCAATATTTTTTTGGAAAAAAAAATATTACCAGCAATACATTTTTGAAAGAAAAATATTTCCAGCAATATATTTTTTGAAAAAAATATATATTACCAGCAATACATTTTTTGAAAAATTATTACCAGCAATAAAAATCTTGTCAGTATTAAATAACCCATTGAGGTTGATATTCCGTAAAACCAAACCAAACTCCCCAGCTATGGGTAAATAGTAGGACAGATTGGGCCTTATAGCCTTGGTTGGCAACCAGTCTAGAAGGAAAACTGAGTTCAACCAGTCTGGAGAGATTTGATCTCCATTAGGTTGTCTTGCCCAAGACACACCACTGCTGCTGTGGTTGTAATAGATGTGGTGGCCTGACAACCCTAAGGGGTTACAGGATCTGTGATCATGTTTACAGGAGGCATGGACCAGTTCACTTCCCTGAATATCTGCTGGCATGTACTTTTCTATGCATCCCTTACTATGGAACTACTTTTTAATTTTTATTAAATGCACTTTTACTTCCTAAAAGTGAAAGTTTGATAAGCCATAAAAAAAAAAATCAATCACTTCCTAAAACGGTTGAAAGCTCTCCCTTATCCAAGATGATGAATGCTCAGAAGTCCGTGCCTTTTACAGCAAAGATTAAGACCGAGCATCACTGACCTGTATATTACATGGTACTTATTTACACTATTTACATTGCTCGGACTATCATCCTCATCTTTGTTGCCATATTTATCACAACGTTTAGGCTGTTGTACACTCCGGCCTTCTTCAGGTGGTTGGAATGTTGAACTGAATCTTTTATTTTGCTCTAGGCAGTGGAGAACTTGGAGAGGTGAATTAACAGGAGATAACTGATAACTGACATCCATTAGACATGGCACGTGGAACGAGAACAGTCTACCCCAGCTTATTAACCATTACTCAATAGTCAATTGCAAACACATATTTTGTAAATATGTGTGTGTGTTTCAGTTGAAATATGTACACGTGTTTTATTCATTATGTTTATGCACTGTTTTATAATCCATTGTATCTACATACATATATATATATATATATATATATATATATATATATATATATATATATGTATATACAATGGATTATAATCCATTGTATATATATAAAATGGATTATAAAACAGTGCATAAACATAATGAATAAAACACGTGTACATATATATATATGTATATATATATATAGAGAGAGAGAGAGTGTGGAAGTAGGAATCAATACTGCATAGTGACTGTCAGTTTCATGTTTCAATGTGATCTTCAGAACAAGTAATACTGATGAACACTCTTCCCATATAAATATAGTAAATTTTATATGTATATATACATATATATGGAAGAATATGATATACAAATTTCAAGTAAACTAATAGGTAATTGTATGCATAAAACATCCTACGTTATGCATTTCTTTTGAAAGGACTTCTTCAGACTGAAGATGACTGAATGTACAGTTGACAGTATTTGCTTATTAAAGAAAGACATAGAGCTTATAATATTTAAAAACAAGGATCATAACATTCATCGTGTCATTTGTAGGTTAATGCACCTTCAAAATTTTGTTAGCGAAGGGATTTCGCCATTTTATATCATTAACTTTACTAATCTATTTTTGTATGAATGATTCATTGTAATATATATATATATATATATATAATCCATAAATAGGTAAGTAAATTAAGTAAAAACTATGGATACTTGTAAAAATTCAAGTTAATATAATAATAACAATCAACAACAAATAACAAAGCAACCAATAATAAAGTTAACAAACACTATAAAGTATCTACAAAACTGCATTCAGATCTACAATTATTTCCACTCCATATTCCCAGAATAATTTGAAACATAACCATTACCACCCTCACAATAATGGTTAGAGTAATACAATAGACCTACCAATAATGCATCGCTAGCCGATATACATACATGTAAGTCGAGTCAAAACATAATGTATATAACCTGATGATTGTGTTGAATCATGAAAAAGACTGATGCTGCTAGGGGTTGACCACAATATACATTTTTATATTTACATATGCTCTATCCATGATGTCATGCACTTTAACTCATAAATATAGCATATCTTAAAACTATATTTTTATCATATATTACTCCAAATTTTATTTTTAGTGAATACACGTAATGCCAGAAGGCACATTTTCTTTAAGTTTTTACAAGTTTCCAGACCTATAGACCAAATATATACTGTTTAAAATAAATGGAATATCTATTCAAATACAGGTATCAACTAAAAATAGCCTTTGAAGTAATAAAAATATGTTGGATTAAAAAATAAAATCCATTAATTCTTTATTTATATGTTGTGTGTGCGTGCATATACCTCGGCAGCAATAATTGATTCAAATGTTTTATTGAAAACCACTGACAAGTTCTAGCTATGTATTATTTTTATACATATATATTTTGGGTGTATTGGGGCAACAAATGTTCTATACATGTTTTTTTTTAAATAAAATAGACAAATTGGGCCTATTTAAAATATTTTACTTTAATTGGTGTATCAATTTCCATATTTTAGGATTGAAATTATGAAGGAACTGTCCATATCTGCTTATTTAACTTTCAACTTGAAAAAATAAAACTTACAAATGCATTATATTTAAAATATTGGTCAACACAGGTGTTTAATTCTTGACAAAATACTTAATAAACAGGCATGGAGTATAGAAAGTTCCTATCCTTACATACTAAAATGAGAAAAATATTGTAATATATACATATATATATATATATATATAGATAGAGAGAGAGAGAGAGAGAGATATTTACCTATTGCCCAGTTCATACTCCTTCCTTGTCTATTGAACACAAGTTGTTTCCTGTTTAGGATTTCCAGTTCCATCTAAATTTTTCTTATTCTCTTTCACTCCCAGTAACACCTTGCATCCTAGTGGCATTATTGCTTTGCTTGGGGTGAAATGATTAATATATATAGATATGATATACTTAACAAATATCACTTAGACTTTACAAAACAAGTTGACCAGTAAATTATTAAGTAAAGGGCACAGTCTTACAAAATAGAGCCACAATAATTAACAAAGAAATCTAAATCCAAATGACTTATTCTCTGACTTAAAGTTATGCAAATATACAATTCCACTCATAAATCTATTTATCTGACTGCAACAAATGGAATAGTCTCTACAATGTGTATGAGTGTGTGTGTGTGTGTGTGTGTGTATATATATATATATATATATATATACACACACACACACACACACACACACACTCTCAAAAATACATCTAAACAGTAAATATATTTGTCAACAAGAAAATCTTGGAAACTTATGGCTTTAATCACTGTATATTTATTAAAAATTAAATTAATAGAAGCCAGTATCTTTCTACCTATCAATTTCTCTGAAAACACACACACATATCTATCTATCTATCTATCTCTCTCTCTCTCTCTCTCTATATATATATATATATATATATATATATACATACACACACACACACACACACACACACACATGTACATGTGTGTATGTATGCATGCAAAAAATTACACTTGATATTATATTGGTATAGGCTTCATTTGTGCTTTGAATGGCTGTGATATATATATATATGCACACAAACAATATCTAATCACATGTCAACAGTAAATATATTTGTAGTCTAGAGATTTTTAAAAAAAAGAAACTTACAGTGCTAATCCGAGTATATTTATGCTAGAAATTTACTTAGTATTTGTTGAGGCAGAATTTTTGTAGACAATTCAGAGAAATGATATTGGATGGATTGCAGTCGACAGACTCTAAATCTCATATAATGAATGGGCAATGATTTACAAAATGGCTATATTTATTGATTCCCCATGTGGAATAAACAAGAATATTTTTGCCTTGTTTGGTCTTTCAAATGTTTAACTCCATATTTGTCTGTGTCTCATCATTTTGATGTTGCTTAGATGAAATATGAAGAAATTTAAAAAAAGAAAAACACTCACCATTCACTCTTTGTCTATTTTCTTCTTCTTTTCTTTTTCCTTTTTAATTTGTTCCTGTCTATATCTTTCTGAGTGTGTTTATGTTGGTCTCTTGCTATACAAAGGTGTTTAAGTTGATCTTTCTTTCTGTCTGTAAGTGTTCATATTAATTTTTCTCATTCTTTGTCTGAAGTTGTTCACATTACTCTATCTGTGCCTGAGGGAATTCACAGTGATCTCTCTCTCTCTATCTGGAGGTGTTTACACTGTTCTCTCTCTCTCGAGTAAGGGTGTTCACATTGATCTCTCTCTGTCTGAAGGTGTTCACATTGATCATTCTCTGTTTGAAGGTGTTCACATTGATCTCTCTCTGTCTGAAGGTGTTCACATTGATCTCTCTCTGTCTGAAGGTGTTCACATTGATCTCTCTCTGTCTGAAGGTGTTCACATTGATCTCTCTCTATCTGAAGTTGTTGACATTGATCTCTCTCTGTCTGAAGGTGTTGACATTGATCTCTCTCTGTCTGAAGGTGTTGACATTGATCTCTCTCTGTCTGAAGGTGTTGACATTGATCTCTCTCTGTCTGAAGGTGTTGACATTGATCTCTCTCTGTCTGAAGGTGTTGACATTGATGCCTTTCTGTCTGAAGGCATTCACAATCTATATTCTGTAGGGTTTTCATGCTAATCTTTCTGTCTGACCCAGACTGTTCAGGCTGATCTCTCTCCCTTTGCCTGAGGCTTTTCAAGCTTATCTCTCTGAGTGTATTAATGTCTCTCTCTAATTGATGGTGTTAATCTGGGTGTCTCTGTCTGAGGCTCTTCATGTGGATGTCTCTGTCTGAGGCTCTTCATGTGGCTGTCTCTGTCCGAGGCTCTTCATGTGGCTGTCTCTGTCCGAGGCTCTTCATGTGGCTGTCTCTGTCCGAGGCTCTTCATGTGGATGTCTCTGTGCGAGGCTCTTCATGTGGATGTCTCTGTGCGAGGCTATTCATGTGGATGTCTCTGTCCGAGGCTCTTCATGTGGATGTCTCTGTCCGAGGCTCTTCATGTGGATGTCTCTAAGTGAAGCTGTTCAAGCGGATTTCACTCCATATTTGAAGCTGTTCACATGGATGTGATATTAGTAATAAAGGGGAATAAATTCTACAGGATACATTACTGTCCTTGCCCTCCAAGCAAGCACACAATACATTTAATATCTGTGTATTACTAGAATTTTCCCTTGAAAACTCCATGAGCAGTTTCATACTAATTATGAGCAGCATTCAGTGATATTTACTGTTATCTATATTTTTATAATTCTATATTGGTGTATATTCTTCAAATCTGCATTCTTGGAGAATAAATATGAAAATATATAGAAAGAATTAGAAACTTTAAATCTTGTTTTTAAATGGGATTTTAGATTCTATGGTCATGTTTTCTTTTGCAGAGAAAATACTTAAAAATATAAAAATAATGGAAACAAATATGTCATGTTTCCAACTGAAAGTATTCTCTTTATCTGAAATTGTTTCCTAACTCCATTTTTTTTTTTTTTGTTTTTTTTTTTTTCAGAAAAAACAATTCACTCATTGTCATCTCCTGACTGACAGGAAAAAAAAACTTTGTTTTATTTTTTATTTTTGTTTCAAATTCATGACAGTAACAAGGATTATTTACAGATGATTTATTAAGGCTGCTTTTTTTTTATTATTATTTGTTTATGGTTTATAAAATTATCTATATTGAAATTCTAATTACAAGGTGTGGTGGAGGTGCTGATCAAACTCATTTTCCCAAACTAGCTAAATATGATTTGTTTTTGGGTTTTTTTTTAAGGGCTTTTTGATTGGGTTAAGAACTTTTCAACACACCGTTGTAATTACATACTTTGTTTTAGGGTTTACAAAATTATCTATATATTCAGTTCTATTTGGAAAGTGTGGTAGAGATGCTGAAAAGTTCTCAGCCTGATCTATTTCCCAAAACTAGCTAAATATGAGATTTTTTAAGTGCATTTTGATTAAGTGCAGAAATTTTCAACATCCCGTTGAAATTACATACAAAGATACCTAGACTTAAGTCATTTCAAGTAAATATTATATTGAAAAATAAAACTTGCCTTAGGTTGTTTTATTTGAATTTACATTGGCCATTAAAAATATTAGAAATGTCAAAACACTAAAATAACAAGAAACACATATAAAATTATATTCAAATAAATTTTAAAATGATATTATGTATTATATATATATATATATATATATATATATATATATATATATATGTATATATATATATATATATCATAGAATCATCAAAAACAAAACAATTAGTATAATAAAGTATGTTCAGCAGATGTTTATATATCAAATTCCTGCCGACATGTGTTTTTTCCACTCCAACACTGATTTTGAATTCAGATTAGTTTACATCTGTGCTCTGCCATTGACATTCTTTCAGCTACATTTCAATTGTGATTTAGAATACATTTTTGCCAATGTCTCTGAAGAAAAGTCCCAGTGCAAGTGCCAATGCTAAGCATGAAGCTATATCGTTGGAAGATAAGGTGGAAATTATTTTATTCAGAATATTGTACATACATATCATAATTACTGTAATAGGTAATGGGGTGTGCTTATTTGCGGTTTATAGTGTGTTTTTTTTTACCTAAGTTGTGACATCTGTAACCAATTAATGATGTAGGGCAGGGTATACCTGTATTTTTTGAGGTTTACAAAATTATCTATATATTCAGTTTTATTTGCAAGAAGCCGTGAAGGTGCTGAAAAGTTTTAATCTAACTCATTTCCCAAAATCTGACCAAATATCTGAGTTATCTAGACATTTAACTCTATTGTTGCATAGAGGAAAATCTTCTGCATTTAAAATCATTAAAACTAAAAATATCCATGGATATAGAGATCAATCTAATAACAACTTGGTCTCACTATTAAAGTGATTATACTTTTGATGTGGAAACATGAGATATGTCTGCTTGTTAATGTTAAATACTGCATTTTGTTACCATAACAATGGAATATCTCATTAGGGAGTAGTGAGTTGGTTGTTTTGGTTGTTTTTTTAACGGCATATCAAACTCTATGGATTATTTAATGCTAAAATCTAAATATTTTTTGTAAACTATTTTATTTTATGTTTGGAGATAATAATGGTTTTATGAAAGTATTACTAATTAACCCATACCTGGGGGGAGAAGAGATGGATTCATACCTTTCCCAAGAGTATTTTTTGTGTATTTGAATATGACAAACTCAACTGGAATTGGAACTCAGCTCTCCGAGTAACAATTCTGAGTCATTATCTGTTACACAACCCACACATCCAAGCTTACATCCCCTAGCATTCCTAAGTGGTCTCCCATCTAGGTACTGACCAATCTCAAGGTTGCTTAACTTACCAGTGTTTCAACGTAATGTCAGGAGTAGTGAGAAGTGGTTTCATGACTGATAAATAGAGAAAGTAACATTGTCTTTTGTACCATAGGTAATCTTATATATCATCTGTTGTTAAAATGCTGAGATCATCTCGGGCTGATATTATCAATGAGAAGGTCATAAAATTACAGATATATATACCAGCTCAGTAGGTTCAAGGCCGAAAGTATGGGGTACCCAGTGAGGATTGAACTCGCTATTCAATTGTAATTTATTGAGTAAGACAAACTTGCTAAGCATTACACGAGGAAATCAACTTCATGAGGAAGGAGTGAATTATGAGTTCTGAAATTTTTGAGGAAAGAAGCCAGATATGACAGGTAAAGGAATGAGAACGTTTCGCTGTAGATCAAATAAAGAGTTCTGTTTGACATTCTCTGAAGGTTACTTAATGCAATAGACAACTGAAGAAGACTAGGAAGTACAACAGCTGAAACCTTATATTAATAACAAAAATGAGTGAACTTGTATAAATGATTCAATTTATTATTATAAAAAATTAAAATTAAAATTTATCTTGGGAATGGGATGATATGTTAATTTATAGATTTAAAAATATCTTCAGTAAACAAACAATAGATGTCGATCCATTTTTTGATTTTTTTTAAAAAAAAAAGTCCTTGGAAGCTGGAAAGTCTTCTTACCTTTCCTTTGCAGTTTCTACACACATTCTCCACTTGGAAACAAGATGCTAATCATTTAAAATTACGAGAATTAAAAATAAATTTTATCATTCAGAGATTTCCATTTTTATTTTCTTTTAATGTTGGCACCATTTTCATGTTTGTGTGTGCATGAGTGTCGGTATAGTTTTTAAACTTAACATTATTCATATATGTCAAAGTAAGAAAAAATACAATGAATTATTCCACTAATGGCTTGGAAATATTCTTAATTCCTTGAATTACTGGAAGAGAAGATAAACTTACAAAATAAAAAAAAATAAGAATATAAATAAAACAGGATAGATTCAAATTACCTCCCTATAAGAACTTAAGCAATGATATTTTCTTAAAAAAAACAGTTCAAAAATAGTTTTAAAATGAAATGTTTCCTCAAATTTTTTTGTATACATATTTTTTTGAAAATTGTTGAATTGTTAAAGAGAAAATCAAAATGTCACAATTAAATTGACCTTTAAAAGATTTATCCTGAGGATTTAAGTAGATTTTATAAGTATTGAAAGAGACCCACAAATATATATATATATATATATATATATATATATATAAAATAGGTAAAATAAATTTGTTCACTTAGCAGTTTTTGAATATCTATATTCAACAACTAAGTGAACAAATTTATTTTATTTATTATAATTAATGATCTGTTTCAAGATGTTGAGCACTATAATTATGACTGTTTGCCTTAAATATATTTTTCAGAATTACCCTGGATTGACAGATTTCTGGCAAAATACAGTCTTTGTTACAGATTTATATATATATATATATATATATATATATATATATATATATATATATATATATAATAATAATAATTGTTGTGTTTTAAATATATAATCATTGCAACACTGTGTTTTTTAAAAATAAAAATAAATGCTAAGAACTCTGAATTATAAATCACATTATTCTTTCCTATTATTTATATATATATATACACACATATATATATATATATATATATATATATATATATATATATATATATATATTCAGTTGTATGGATATGAGTTTGTGACCCTGGGTTTCACGTTTTCGTGATCATCAGAAAAACTGGTTTATTTTTTAAAGAAAGGATCTATATAGTCTTGTTTGACTATGTTTGATGGTGGGTGGGAGGAATCTATGTCTGTGTTTGTTTGGGGTGACACTCTCATACACATAGACACACATACATTTGAGCTAAAATGCGTACACCTATATGTATATGTTTCTGTGCGTATGAGAGTGTCACCTCAAACAAACAAAGAAGTAGATTCCCCCTCTCACCACCACTAAACATAGTCAAACAAGCCTAAAGAGATCCTTTTTTAAAAAATAAACCAGTTTTTTTTATTATTGCCAAAGCATGAAACCCAGGGTTACAAACTCATATCCATACAACTGAATGTGTTAGCACTATCACTGATATTGAGCGCTTTCCACTAAATACTGCACATATCAAATAATATATATATATATATATATATATATATATATATATATATATATATATATATATATATATATATACACACATAAACACATATATATATTATAAATGGTATACTTGGCTGATGCATGTGTTTGTGTAGATATCTTTTTTGAACAGGGCAAATGATGTCTATTCGCTTTGAGATCAAGAAGTCATACTAAAGAGATAGATATATATATATATATATATATATATATATATATATATATATATATATATATATATATATATATATATATATATGATTTGTGTGCAAAAATTCTCAAAACTCCCTTTTTGAAACTGTTTTATGCAGGAAATTCTTGTACACATCTATTATGCATGTTTATATACTTGTGTTTGCATCCATGTGTATGTATTTACACATAAAGTACATATGGTGGTATACACACACACACACACACACACACACACATATATATATATATATATATATATATATATATACTGATATGTATGTATATATGTATATTTATCTATGCATACACCAATATTCCTGCTAATCAGGACAAGTGCAATGCTTTTGCGCCACCCCTCAACCTAAGATACAGGTCCCATCATCTAGTATGGGCCCCGACTCTCTTGCATCTCAATTTTCATAAGGTAGTATTCATCTGAAATGCAATTTTTATTGTAACTTAACTATGTACAATAATGAATCATATGCAATATAGGTGAACAATTCAACTAGAAAAATTGAAAATAAATACAATTTATCTAAATACAAACTACAGCTATATCATAATAGATTGTTCTATCTTAAATAAATCAACAAAGTTTTGTGGCAATGTTTGAACATTAACTTGACATTGAATAATTTTAAAACACGTTCAACATTATGGATAAATTATCGTGCATTTTATGTAGTGATTTTTTTTTATACTTAGCACGAGCAACGCAAATTCACAGATCTGGATGAAAAAAAATGAACCTGAAACGATGTCAAAATCAGCAAAACATTTTTTTCTCCTTTAATAGCGAGTTGTGCTTAGTTTAATTTGTAACATATATAAATGTAGTTAGAAAAAAAAGAAGCAAATCTTGATAAGATAGTGAGGGTCACAAAATACTACCCGGGGGCCCCCAATCAGGTCCCCCTGCCAAATTCTGTGCCATTATCCATTACATCAACCACGCACCCAAGTTTACAGCACCTGGTATTCCCAGGTGATCACCTCTCTTGGTACTAACCAGGCTTAACATTGCTTAACTTTGGTGATCCTATGAGAACTGAGGTTTCAATGTGATATGCCCGTAATCCCAAAATTGAGGTATAAAGATTACATAAAGAACACAGAAGAAGACCAACATCATTTAAAATAAATGGGAAAACCTAGATCATTAATTCTGAAGGAAAGCAGTGTGCAATGATAAGAAAACTCAAGAGATATTCGCAAGGGTTTTGACGTCAATTTCCCTGAAAATATTTTCACAGAATTTGATCTGATGTGTTATAAATGTGCTTGCATTTCAGGCCTTAAAAATCATCAAACATGCCAAACACAGAGAGAAGTCATTCATTACATGTATTGCAGTATTTATGTGACAACTACTGCAAAAGATGCCTAATAATGCCACATCTGTGCAAGATAATGTAAAACCCTAGCAAGACTAAAAAGTCATACCCGTGCTGCCCATATTTGAGGATGGCTCAAGCAATGATATTGCTCAAAATCACAGTGCTATCGAATTGTCACTATATAAGTTGACATATGTATTGTAGTGGGGGGGTGATTCTGAGTAAATAATCATAAACCCCTAACATTTGTACAGTGTAACTCAGATATAAGAGAGTTGTCGGGACCGGAGAAGAAGTCTCTTATATCCGGGTTTGGTCTATTTTGTTTTATTAACATAGGCTCTAATTTGGGACCAGAGAAAATCTATCTTATATCCGGGCTTCTCTTATATCCGGGCTTCTCTTATATCCGGGCTTCTCTTATATCCGGGCTTCTCTTATATCCGGGCTTCTCTTATATCCGGGCTTCTCTTATATCCGGGCTTCTCTTATATCCGGGCTTCTCTTATATCCGGGCTTCTCTTATATCCGGGCTTCTCTTATATCCGGGCTTCTCTTATATCCGGGCTTCTCTTATATCCGGGTTACACTGTATATACAAAAATACTCATAAAAATGAGAAACTGCAAGATGTGGAAACAACAAACTGAATATTACCTTTTATCTGGTTCTTATGGGGTGTTGGAGACGCAAGAGACAGTAATACTGAGTAAAATCGTGAGTAAATGTAGATCAAATATGGATCAAAATCTGACACAATGCTAAAATAAAGAATTGGTCTCGAAAAGCACCTCCAGTCTGTGGTTGACTCGGGCAGGAAATGGCTGGTTAACTTTAATGCCTCAAAAACAAAACTGCTCTTTATTACCCACCACAGAGAACCCTCCCTTCCTCTCATTAGAATGGCTGATGCTCAACTCCACAAGAGCACCTCACTGCGCCTACTCGGTCTCAAACTGTCCGCTGACCTGAGATGGAACAAATACATTGAATCAATAGCTTCATCTACCACAAGGAAAGTTGGTTCTGTGTTGTGCCAGAAAGTTTTTTTCGTCTGAGTCCATCCTTCAAATCTATAAATTAACCATTCGCCCTTGCGTGGAATACTGCTGCCATATATGATCTGGAGCCTCCACTGTTCATCTCAAGGTTCTCGACAAAATCCAGAGACGGATATGCAATGTGATTGGTCCTGATCTGACATCTCATCTACAATCACTTTCTCACAGAGATGCCATTGCTTCCCTCTGTCTTTTCTACAAATACTTTCATGGTAACTGCTACAATGAGCTACTTTCACTGGTTCCCAAACTGCATGAATTTAAGCGTGCTACTAGGTTGGCATCTCAGTCCCACCCTTTCACCGGCAAAACTGTTAAATATAGCCATCTCTTCTGTTCCAATAGCT